>VYZV01041127.1:224820-306249 GCA_013401275.1 Pandion haliaetus | reverse complement strand
CAGCGCCTCAATGTCTTTCCTGTAGTTGTGGGCCCAAAACTGAACACAGTACTCAAGGTGTGGCCTCACCAGTGCTGAGTACAGAGGGACGATCACTTCCCTGCTCCTGCTGGCCACACTGTTTCTGATACAAGCCAGGATGCTGTTGGACACCTTGGCCACCTGGGCACACTGCTGGCTCATATTTAGCTGACTGTCAACCAGCAACCCCCCAGGTCCTTTTCTGCCCGGCAGCTTTCCAGCCACTCTTCCCCAAGCCTGCAGAATTGCATGGGGTTGTTGTGACCAAAGTGCAGGACCCGGCACTTGGCCTTGTTGAACCTCATACAATTGGCCTTGGCCCATCAATCAATCCAGCCTGTCCAGGTCCCTCTGTAGAACCTTCCTACCCTCAAGCAGATCAACAGTCCCGCCCAACTTGGTGTCATCTGCAAACTTACTGAGGGTGCACTCAATCTCCTCGTCCAGATCATTGATAAAGGTATTAAACAGAACTGGCCCTGAGGAAGTGGGGGGAGGGGGGAATACTGAGCCCTGGGAAACACCACTTGTGACTGGCCACCAACTGGATTTAACTCCATTCACCACAACCCTTTGGGCTGGGCCATCCAGCCAGTTTTTTACCCAGCAATGCGTACACCCATCCAAGCCATGAGCAGCCAGTTTCTCCAGGAGAATGCTGTGGGAAATGGTGTCAAAGGCTTTACTGAAATCCAGGTAGACAACATCCACAGCCTTTCCCTCACCCACTAAGTGGGTCACCTTGTCATAGAAGGAGATCAGGTTGGTCAAGCAGGACCTGGCTTTCATAAACCTATGCTGACTGGGCCTGATGACCTGGTTGTCTTGTACGTGCCATGTAATGGCACTCAAGATGATCTGCTCCATAACCTTCCCCGGCACCGAGGTCAGACTGACAGGTCTGAATATTATTGTCGCTAAGAGCTTGCGCTATTAGCTGAAGTGACTGGAAGCACCATCATTTAGCCAAGCTGCCCAGACCTTGGCTTTCATCACTGTACAGCACTACCTTGAGTTGAGTGCTTTTGAACAGTTTGAATCAGTATGTCTTTGACAGCAACACTGGAAAAAAAACGTTTCTATAGAAACAACAGGTGATTACTTTTCTTTTAAAAGCTCTGATGCCTTTATATTCTGAGGCAAAGGCATCATACCTGCTAAAGGGTACCCTTTATGCCAGGTGTGAACTTTGCACTTTCCCATTAATATATGTCCAAATTTGATTAAGTTTTCACTATTTGCTCATGCTCATTTAGTGTTAGTCACAGTTTAGACTTCCATAAATATCTGCAGTTTCCACATACACTAAACAGCACAGATGCCTTGCCTCTTTCCCCTCCTAGCCCCCCAGACAGTGATGGGAAATGGGGGGCAGGGCTGCTTTTCCTGTATCCTTACAGATCCCCCAGATACTTTTTTTCTGCAATGCACATGGAGAAGCTACCTTATTTGAATGCAGAGGGAACAGAAACTGGCCTGGCTTTGGGAAAAGGGACACAAGCAGCTTAGCAAGACTGATTTCAGAGACAGAAAGAGAAAATCTATGATTGGGATTTGAAGAAGAGAGGAGAGAGAGGAACTAGGGAACGATAATGAAAAATAGTGAGTGGACAGGAAGAAGAAAAAGGAGATGGATCTGATGAGGAACTGCAGTGTGGAGAAGAGGACTTAATGCAGGATGGGAACAGCAGCTATCTGAGAGTATTGAAACCTGGGGCAAGATTCAGTGTGAAATAATGATACCTAATTTAGCTATATACATGTAGGTATTTACACAGGTAACAGATTTTTAAGCCCTCATTTTAGCCAACAGCACCTAGAGAGCAGCTCAGCTCACCCTAAAGTAGACACATAGGACTCAACTTAATTGCCCCAAATGATCTACAGCTATTTGAGTTGCTGTAGGCTATCTTGCGTAGCCTCTGATTCACAGAATTTACTGTGAAACCTATGAATAAGTATCTGATGTTGTATGGCATCTTAAAAAGTGCTAGATACCTTGGTTTGAGCAAACAGGGTACTAGTGATGGTCAGCTGAATCATGCCATAGCCTTGAATGTCTACAGCTCAGTAACTCTGAATGGGAGCTTATGGGGGTCTTTTGGAGTCTCCTGAAGGCTGGCACCTACATTCAAGTGCACAACACAGTTGCTTAAGCATAGGTATCAGATCCCACTGAAGATGCTCTAGAGTATCTGGGACATCCTCACAGACCTGGCAGATCTGTGCCCTTCTGTTGCAGCAGCTGAGACCACATACTAGGCACTCATATGGCTCTCAATGCCTGTGAGAGGATACCCTGGTTTCAGCTGGGATAGAGTTTAATTTTCTTTCTAGTAACCAGTATAGTGTTATGTTTTGGATTTAGGCTCCAGTCATTTCAATGACATTGGGAGCGATGAGCAGATGCGTGGTGCTTGGTTGCTGGCTGGAGTTAAACCACAACACAGGAGCAGCTGAACTGACCCCTGGTTGTGCCAGTCTTGTGTCAGCTTGTTAAATTCCTTTAAAGGATTATATGATGTAGCTACCTCTAGCTGCAGAAAGTGAACCTGGATGTCCTTCTGAGTCCAACATTCCTGAATTCTTGAGCCAAAATATTAAACAAATCGCTTCTGTGTTGATAAGTCTTCATTACCTTTATACAATTGCTCATAGAAAATAAATTTGGCCTTCATCTTGATCAACACATTTGTCTTTACATCTGATCTATAGCGCTCCAGTATAGCCTTGTGGTACAAATTTAAAAATGGGATAGATGTTTGTGGCATGTGACTTTCATAATGGTATTAGGACAAGAAGAATAGTATTAGTTTTCAAATATTCCTGTTGTGTAGATAGTAAATGAAAATTTTTGGCCAGCAAGTACAAAACTATAAGTAGAGTATTTAATAACAGCAACTAGCAATTTAGGGGACAGCATGTACTGTGTTTATGTAAGCACATATATTTTCCATACTTTTCAACGAATATCTGGTTTCCTTAATGATTGCTCTAGGTTAGCATGTACAACCTCTGGCTATCAGTGAAATCAAGCGTGATCCAATTATTGTGTTTTTTGGATACCAAATTATATCTAAACTGAATTTAATTTTTCTTCATTATTTTATGATAGTTTTTAGTTGTTTGTTGTTGTGTTTTTTTTTTAATAAGAAAAAGCAGATACTGATCTAAGGTGCACCTTCATATAGATTGTAGTTTAAAGGTTATCAGAACTGTACCTAAACCACCAAAATAATTTGGACCCAGTGAGCCAGGTATCTTGCTGTTTGCTGATTGGAGGGGTAACTCTGAATTTGAGATCTTTCTGACACAAGGTATTTATTTGACACGCTCACTCTCAAGCTAAGTGCTAAGCCCTCAGAAGACATCATTGTATGAATTCCCTGAGTTTTGTAGTGCTTACTGTTGCTACGGAAACAATGAATCATTTCATTCCCCAAGCTGTGAGGTGGATGTGTTTGGGATGGAACCCTACAACAGCACTTGAGGCACTCTAGGAAAAGAGAAGACAATGTTTCCTGGCAATTTTCTAAGGAAAAAAAAGGTTAAATAACTTTTCTAGATGTCAGTGTTCAGCTACTACCTGTGTTCATTATGAGAGAAGGAATGACAAGAAGGTAATGAGTATGAGAAGTACTTTGGTGCCTGCTTTGACATACGTGTTTTTATTGGTCCCTTTGTGATTGTCTTAATCATTCATTTCTATGCACACAGGTCACTTAATTTTCAAGTCCAAATCTTAAGAAACGCTTAGTGCAATGGAAGGAGTGGACACCATCCGTACCAGGAGGCTGGGCTTGTCATTGGTACGTATTAGAATATTTCTGTTCTTTCCTATACTGGCTATGCCAGCTGGAGTCCCCAGGGCACATATAAGGGAACCTTGGCCAAGGCACTGAAGCGAGAGGTGGGAGCAAACGCAGAGACCCTGTGAGGAATAAGCATGGAAACAAACCAGGAGCTGCCAGGGAAGTTCCACAGCTCAGCCTCAGTGCAAAGCTTTCCTTGTTGTGTTCATTCCAAGCCTTTCAGCTCTTCAGTTGGAAATAACAGCTGCTGTGCAGCCGCATCCTCCCTGCCACTCGAGATCTTAGAGACACCTGTCATATCTTCTTCAGTCATCTCTTCTCCAGACAGAAGGGTCTGCATGTATTCAACAGTGTCTTATACAGCACAGTCATCCCTCGATCATCTATGTTGTTATTCTCCGCATCTTTCCCTGTTCATGTTTTGAGTTGAGCAACACAAATGACAATAATGAAGATATGGATGCAGAAAGACTTTCACAGTGGCTTTTGTTTTGTTCTCTGTTCCTTGCTAACAGTCATTGACACCTAATTTATATCAAGACTGTGTGTGGAAATGATGTTTTTGTAATAGCCACTATAACTGTGAGATCTTCTTTCTAAGAGATAATAATCAATTGAGAGCCCATCACTTTGCATGTAAAGCTGGGTTTGTTTAAAATATTTTAAATGCCTTTACAAGTAACTTTACTGAATTTTACCTGCCCATTTTTATTTTCCATTCTACAAGGTCCTCCTGCATTTTTTCAGTCAGCTTTCATCCTAACTATACTGAAAGCTTACCACCAGCAAATGCTTTCACTTTCCTATTCATCCTCTTCTCAAGATCATTTTAGAAGATATTGAACAGCACAGGCCACAGCAGAGATCCCTGTGGGGCTTCATTAAGAATCACCCCCTACTATGAAAATTGACTGCTCATTTCAACCACATTCCCTCTCTTTTAACCAGTTCTTCATCTACCTGACAGCATTTCTTCTTATCCAATAGCAACTTTGTTTACTTGAGAGTTATTGGGGAGGAACTTGTTGGATGATTATTAAATAATTTCCCATGCATCTTTCTCTGAATGTGGCCAACATTCTTCATTTTCAGAAGCATTCATCTGTCTCTCACTGCTTTGTTAGTGTTTTTCCGGTTGTCACTTTCAAATGCTTTGTATTCATAGGCCTTGTAATGATCCTCATAAATCTTTGGAGTTGTTGGGAGCCAGAAGGATTTCTCTCCTCATCAAGCTATTAAAAGCAGTGAATGCTGTTAAGGACATACACTGTCCATCTTGCAGATATTTATGCCTATTAACTGCTAGATACGCTTACATTGTTCTTATCAGTATACAAATATGTCATTGGATTTACCTTTGTTGATCTGAAGTCTCAGGTCTGTTGTTGGTTTCTCAGTACCAGAGTTGATATCCCTCTTAAAATATTTCATGCAGGTCATTTCCATTTGCCGTATTCCAAGGATGAATATCTAATGATATTATCACTGAGACTGACCCATTTTCTATAACCATATTCAGGAGCAAGGAATTGTAAGTGCCTATCTCTGGCTTAATCTAACTAAGCTTGGATTTTACACAGACACACCATTTTCATATCCTCTTTTTAAGAACTCAGATGCATAGTTAAACTACCCTAACCGGTTTAATGGAGATTTCAAACAACTCTAAGACAGAGCAGCTGGCTCTTGGGTGAGGGGGGTTAGGGAGGGGTGGTTGCTCCTTCCCTGGGGAGCAGTGGGACATGCTCAAGAAGAGAAGGACCCAAGAGAAGGGTCCTTCCAAGAGAAGGGAAAGAAGGATGTACAGAGGCTGAGGCTATGAGGAGCGTGGCAGACATAAGGATCCCTGGGACCAAAGAACAAAGCGACCATTCCTGATGAGGCAATTTGCATATGGATACCCTACTCAGAGAGTGGAAGAGTGTTTTGCCCTGTGGATGTGATCTGTACTGTACCAATTGGCTTTAGGAGCAGAGAGAGGTCCATGCCTGCTCTATTTACTCCTCCAGGTGTTGCCTGTCTCACTGGTGAGAGAAAGAGAAAATGCCTCAATTTGGGCAGTTTGCTGCAATTCAGAAAATCCCTGAATTGACTTAAAAAACAAACTGGAAACAGGGTCTTGCCCTGCAAAGATGTAGTGGAGGGGGGAAAGTGTCTTTTATAAGCTTTTTTACTTTTATTCAGCCTGACTTAGGACTATGGGTTTTCTCTGCAGAAGAAGTTGAGAATTTGAGTTTATACTCTAATGAAACCTGACTTTCCCAAGTTTAAAATCTTTGTACTCTCAGTTGGAGAGTTTATTTGGGGAAGGTATGCTTCAAAGCTCTGGCTAACTTACATTCCTGTTGCAACAAGTTATGCATCTATTTGAACATCCGAGTTTCTCTCTCTCTAGCATTGCTTTCTGTGGAATCACCTTAGTCTGCATTTGCAGCTTCTTTTTCAATGACAGCATTTCAAACTCTCATTTTCTTAGTCTAGATTTTAATTAATTGAGTTCTGAGTATTTCTTACACCAATATGAGATATGCAGTTTTTCACTACTTATGGAAATATCTGCTGTTCTGCACCATGCTTGTTTTGATATGAATATGAATTACGCAGCAATTGACCTTGGTCTCTGCTTAGGCTATCAACTGTGCAGACTGCCAGGACCGTCTTTTGTCCTCTGCATCAACAGTGAATCACCTCACTTCTTATCTGGCTCTTTGTATAAAAACCTGCTTTACCAGGGGACCCATTTGCATTGATTCCAATAGTCATTGTACTTTTCACTTTTCTGTGCTGCTTACATGCCCTTTGCTCTCCTTGTAGATAGTACAGTGATCTCCAGTGCCTTCCAGCCTGCTCCCTACATGTTATCTGAGTGCCTTCTGCTTTCTGTGCCATGCCACTACTTGAAAATTGAGCGGCTCTGAAACCTTTTCTGCGTAACTCTCCTCTCCCAGAGCTGCTGATTCAGCAGGTTTCACTTGTTGCATTGCTCAAAGGCTGCAGGGATGGATTTGGAGGTGTGCAACTTAGACACAGGGCATTAGACTGAAAGTAGAGGGCTAGGGGACCCACGCTGGTCTTAGACATCATCTGTGGCCTCCTGAAATTGAACTGCTCTTGCAGCCCGAAGGTGGCTGAGGGTGACAGTCTTTTCAAAGCGACCCTTGGAGCTGCTCCAGCAATTGCCTATACCACACCTAGGATGTGCGTGCAGTACAGTCCTTCGTAGTGCTGAATATACTACTGGGAGGCCAGCGTAGGCAGCATGGCACCTTGTCACTGCGCATTACTAATAGAGGGAGCCAGTGACTCTCGTCAACCTGAGAACAAAAGCGTGTGGCCACAAGCCCCTCTGCAGTGTAGTGTGAAACTCCCCAAACCATCAACAGTAGTAACAAAAGGAGACACAGAAGCAACTACCAGCTGTAAGGAGAAACAGAAGAGCAATCCACAGCATTCCAGCTGGAGCTGATTGCCTGGCTGCTCCTCTGCTGTCTCGGAGCCGCCTGGCTGGCTGTGCCGCTGTCTCATAGGTGCTGGGTTATTTACTGCTGTTCCTTTGACAAGCCCAAGTCCCAAACAGACGGATGCTTATGACCTAGACCATATTAATGCAGTAAAGCTGGTTGCTTGAAAGGCTGTGTCGTGACACCGGCAAATGCAGTGCACAGAAGGGAGCAGCAGCTGAAGGGATACTATAGCCAAAACGACCGAAGCTGTAGCCCTAATTATTCCATCTTTCCCTCTGCAGTTTGCAAGAGCTGCTTTCCGTGATAGGGGCTGATAAGTTCTTCAGCTTCAGTCGACATAAATCCCTTCTGAGCTAAAGCTGCTGAGTTTTGACAAATTTGTGATCGGAGCTGAGATTAAGTCTCTGTAACCATGCGTATCTTTCTAATCAAGGGTGGGTTTGCTTTGCTTTGGATGGAAATATGTGACCCCAAAGCAAAATGCTGCGGATGAATCCTATGCTCTGCTGAAACCTTGTAGATTCATGTTTATTCATTTAAAATTTGTCTTCTCAAAAGTAATTTTCTTCTAAAATTGTTAATGTATTCTGATAGCTGTTGGGAATTTAATGCTGTCATTTTCCTTGGCTTGCTGGGAGGGTTATGTGTCACTTATAATTTACACAATATGGCGTTTAAAAGGTGTAAGTGCTGTTTCATTATTACAGGGAGCATGGAGAAACAACACAGCTGAGAAAATTAGCTGTGGATAGCCTCTAGAGATTTATGCAGCTCAAGGATTTTGTGATCTCCTTTTGATGAGATTCATTAATAGTGTTGCATGCTTAGTTACACCTCCATCTCTGCCTGCCGATCCTGAACCATGATATCAGAGAAAGGCTACGGTCGTTAGAGCCTAGTGTTGCTGGAAAAGTCAATGAATCTGATCTGTATGGGCCAAACCTTCTCAAAGAGTCCGCTGTCATTGCAGGTTTGCTGGTGTAATGAGTGAAGGAAAGCGCTCGCAATGACTGTAGTTCAAAGATACTCTGGTGAGGTTTAGTTTATTCCAGGCAGCCCTTTTTCCAAAAAGGGCAGTACTGTTCTATTATAACCACATCGCTAACAGCAGCTGCACCTGGAGAGACTTTGGCGCTCTCTCTCCAGGAAGATGGTATGATGTATATTTATAACTTGTGCATGCAATAAATGCAGCTAGTATTTTTGCCTGCAACCATATCACCTAAAGATGCAGAAGACCTCTTTAGAAAAACAAGGAAATATGGACCATTTGGTGAACAGCAAAAAGACAAGACAAATTTAAGCAGAATTCATGGAAAATCAAACCGAAAAAAAAGGAAGGAGGTGAAAAGATAATATTTTTAGAAGATATGGTGGCTAAATGAACAGGCAAACAAAAGATTTCCCTTGAGATCTGCCCAGTTTAATGGTTTCCTAGTCTGTTACTTCCCAGCTACTTCCAAGAAAACTGGGATCTGCTGTCGTTGCTTTGAGCTACTGGATGTCTCAGAGAGACAAGGCCACTTTTCTAGAGAGGACATTCATTTGTGTGCTCACGCAACTTACTGTGATTTCAGAGCCTTTTGGTTTTTTTCGTAGTATCTGCATGCTTTCATTTTCTGAAGAACAAGTATGTGATTGCATTTTTGGGGAATAAGTGCTAGAGATTGGGTCCTTCCAGTTATGCTATGTGAAGACCATTCAGCTAAAAGCTCACACAGCTTATGGACATTTGCAGGGCTCACTCTGAATTCCCCAGTCTCTTTTAACAGCACTCTTTCCACTCCTGATTAAAACAGTATTTACAGAAATAACATTCAAAACCTTTGATAATACTATTGAACAATATGAACTTTCTGTTTGAACATCCATCCACATTTTTAGCAAACAACTCTTCTGAGAGCAGGATGTTTGCATTTAGCTCATAATATAGGTAAAATGTTCAGAAGTTCGAAGAAAATTCAAACAATTAAAAGTGAAAAACAGTAAAACTATTCTAGCAGTACATCATTTCATAGGTAAAAGCCCACACTTAACATATTGCTATAACATTAACTCAGCCAGACACGCTACAGGAAAACCTCATTTAGCTCTGGAGTCAGCAACAACAAACTATTAGTGTTTTCAGCTTAAGGCAAATAGGAGAACTGAGATGAAAGCCCTAGTATGCAGAGTAGACTTGTCAGGACAACAAGAAGGAGCATGTCAGTAGGACAAGCTGAGGGCATGCCAAGGCTTGGGACGCTCCACTGTGCAATGCACATGGGCAACTTCTGTAATATTGTAATTATATTGCAATAGACAATCCAAAGGTGCTGAACTGAGCCATGTAACCTGGGTCAAAGTTAGAAGAAAGCTGCATTCCAGCCACATGGTCAGTTTTCACTGCCGCCACTGGTAACCTCTACTTAGCACTGGTGAGGCCACACCCAGTTCTGGGCTCCCCAGTATGAGAGAGACATGAACATACTGGAGAGAGTCCAATGAAGGGCCATGAAGATGATGAAGGGACTGGAGCATCTCACAGATGAAGAAAGGCTGAGAGAGCTGGTACAGTTCAGCCTGGAGAAGAGAAGGCGCAGGGGAATCTCATCAACGTATATAAATGCAGGCCCATAGCCATGTGGCTCCTTGATGCCAGCCTTAACCCACAGACTGATTTCCTGGCTTGACCTCGGACTTGCCTCATCACTATGGCCCTGCCTGGTGATCACTGGTCCTGATCCTAACACTGACCTGCAGACTGACTTCCCAGTTTGATCTCGGACCTGCCTCGTCACCACGATATCGCTTTGTGATCTGTGCTCTTGGTTGGACTGGCCACCGTCTCAGGGTCTGTCCTGCTCACCTCACTCAGGTCTTGTGGGATGGGCCCTGGCTGGTGGGGGCTCTGCCCTACCCACCCTGGGGTCCCCTGCAGCTCCCAGTCCTGGGGGAGCAGCCCTGCTCTTGCTGCTCCCTGACGTGCATTCAGCTTCTTGCGATACCCTCTGTTGTGTACCCCGGGAGCCTGCACCGCACAGAGAAGACAAGCTGCCTGCAGATCAGTTGTCTCTCTTCAGTTTCCACACAGAAGTCATCACATCTGCCCAGTTAAACATACCCTTAGCAGAGGGAAGAACATGCATATGTGGCACATGAATGTTTCACAATTGCAGCCTGAACGTTCATTTCTTAGGGAAATATGCAGGAAGAGGCAGAAGGGTCTTTTCATATTCAAAGCACAAATCGAATCACCCTCACAGGCTGGAGGCTGCAAGAGGCATGAGGGACCATGCAAATTTGGAAGGGTACACGTACATGTGCACACACACAATTTTAACCTGACTTCTTGTCAGCATATCCCAAGCACAGAGGGCAGAAGAAGACTGCACCGTTTGACAGAGCTGGGAAGACTGCAGAATTAGAAAGCTCAGCAGTTCCCCAGAATGATTTTGCACAGTGAAGGAGACCATCATGACAAGGTCTTGTAGCCACAGAGCACACTGGGGGTCTGCACTGAGCTGCTGCACGGTCTCTACAATTTCAAGTCCTTTATAAAGGATTGTATCTAGAGGATCTCCATGTTAATCTATTTTTTACCCTTGAGTTACTAGACCCTCTCCACTCCACTCTTCCTGAAGAAAGGAATTGTGGAAGGATGGGGTGCTGTGCTTGGAGCTCCAGGAAAAGCATTATCCAGCTCCTTGTAACCTAGATAAATGGATGAGACATCATCCTGTATTCATATGCGTGATGTACTCAAAGCCTCACGAACTTCTAGGTGTGCAAGTGACGCAAAAAGCCATTTTTATGTTAGAAATTCCAACTATACCACCAGAAGTCATGACACTTTCTCTACAGCTTCCAGCTGTTCCTGACAATTTGATTATCTCAGGGTACTGAGCAGTGTGTTGGAGGTCACAGGCAGGAGGTGGTGCAATAAACCCTACTTTTTGGGCAGTGGCAAGGAAGTAGGTTGTGGCTAGTTCCTGTGCAGAAAGGACTGAAGAGAACAATGAGGAACTGAGGCACTGACTTCAGAAAAGTTAATCTGTTCCTATCCTGAAAAAAGCAGCAAAGCACTAAAATACAAAATGGCCAGGCAAGGAATTAATTTGCTTGAATGCCTGGAAGATGAGTAGGATTTGTGGCTGTGTGATGTATTCAGGTATAAGTCTGAGGATTTACAACATACATAATTCTAAGTGGTGTAGCAAAGAGATGAGTCTGAGATGACTTCTCACTATCAGTAAAACATACTGGAAATTATAGATGAATTTTCCTAGATAAGGTTAGTACATTATTGATCATCTTCCTTCTGAATTCTATGTTTTTACACCAAGGACCCGATCCAAGCTTACTGCATTTGATGGAAAGACTCATACTGACTTCAGTGGGCTTTGGATCAGGCTTCTTACAAATATCACATTAGTTTTTTAATGTCCTGGAAGGTTTTAAAACATATAAACTTTGGTTGGTTTTTTTCAGTTAAGTAATTATCTGCTTTCGTTTTTCAAAATTCATGCAAACCAACAATAAAGCCTTTGAGTGATATACAAAAAGCTCATGAAAAGATCTACTTGTGTCAGTCTAAAATAATTAATAAGGTTTGGAGTACAAAATCAATTAGTTTTCTTTATCCTTTGCCAACAAAGAGATAGTGCCTACACAGAGGTTTTCTTTCTTCTGCATTAATAGCCAGAAAACTTTACCAGTTTGTTCATAGTCAAAAGTATCTGAACTCTGTTGTGCCCTGCAGTGAAATGAAATAACATGTCTAGAGTTCCAAATTGCCAACTGATGTGAAGCTGCGGTTGGAACATAAAGCAATTCTGTGATTAGAAAACATCCCTCTCTCTCTCTCTCTCTGTGTCTTTTTTTTTAAATTTAAAGAAATCACATCAGTCAGGAGGAATAGAAAAATTCTTTCAATGGGCTTTTTGTCATCTGATAGTGAATTACCGTAACAGCTGCTTTGCAGGATGCCATTTACTGAGCGCTGCTTTGAACTGATATGCCACTCACAATTGCTTCTATCCCATACTCATGCTTCATGAAAAGCAGGAATCTGGTAGTGCTAAATATCCAAATCTAACATTGTCATTAAAATTACATCTGGAATAGATCTGGCCCTTTGTGTTTAAAGTTTTTGATTTGCCATGGACATATTTCCCCATAAAGACAAGCATCACTGCCATATCAGAAGAAATTATTTTCAAAAAGAGCAACATTTCACAACTGAAAATGATATATGCCAAAAGATACCTCCTCGTATATAGCAGACCTTCTCTGTAATTTATTGGCATGGGTCCCAGCAAGGGCAGTTTTGCCCTACTTGGAACACAGCCTTTTTAGCTGAGCAGAATACAGATCATCTTTTTGCTCATCACATTATTTTCTACATATATTCAATGCTTCCTCAGTCAGCTGAATGACTAAAATTGCTGTAAAAAAACCCAGAATCTTTATATATCTCCAAGAATTTGTGTTACAAAACCACAAAATTTTGTAACATTATGAACATTATGCTCCCATGAAACAGCCAAGGAAGTTCATTCAGTGGGAGAAAAATTACTCCTTTCTGCTCCCTTTAAGCTGTGCATAAACCTTTTCCAAAGATTTAACTCTAGCTCACGAGCATGAGGCTCCAAATATCCCAGGCCACTGGATTGCTGTGAAGCTATCACAGTATTTGCTCTCCAGCACTCATTGAGATCACATTGATCTGGCAGAGGTCCCTCACTGGACCGCCTTCACAGTCTGTGCTCCAGCCGGTCCAAGCAAACCCTTCTTTGCACACCATAAGCCTCTGTGCAAGGTAAAAACTTCTTCCACTCAGCTTAAGAAAGGCTTGTTTAAAATACCATTCTCAGAGTACTAGCTGTTCTTTTTGTAAGCAAATAAAAATGATTGTGATAGCAGTATTTCATATTAGAAAAAGTTGTTAAAAGAATTTGGAAAAATATGTTGGAACTATTGAAGAGAGATTATTTCCTTGCATATCTCTAAGCACAAAAAATCTACTGGAGGCTGTTCAAGACAGTTTTTGGTGCTGAATTGTACTTCAAAGCAAGAACAACAAAGAGAGGGAGAGTGTGATTTGCTCATGATTTCAGATAGCTCTCTATGATCTGTATTTGTTGTATGTATACACCTGCACTTTGCTATACTTCGCAGTGTCTGGGAGTGTGCATTTCATATGTACTGATCATGGAAAGGTGATCACACTGCCAGATGTAAGGTATTATTACTGGTATTTTTGTAGGTGGATTTGTCAGAAGACCACAAGGTGTATAGCCTTGCGCTTTACTCTTTATAAAATCTATTACTGTATATAACAAGGCAGGTACTTTCCAGAACAATGAGGAATCTACAGAAACATTGTGGTAATGGTGATTGAGAAAGGACATCACTTTATCACTTTGCCTAATTTTTCTAACCTTTATATGCCTTGAGTTTTTTGCCTCCTTATATAACTATTCCTTTAGCCTTATCTGCTGGAAAAGGCTGCCAAAGTCTAGGGCAGTGGAGTGAAATGTGGAGTTGTTTTGAGCCCATTTTACTTGCTGCAGCCTATTACTATGACTGAATTTAGGAAGGGATGTCCGTATGATGGACCTGCTGAGTGTGCTGTGACAGAACACATAGTACCAAGCCATAAAAGCTTCTTGGCATAACGTATACTTGAGAGTACAGAGATGTAAGAATGAGATGTTGAGAAATCAGTGCTTTGAAAATGCATAACTCATGTTTTTTCTCAGGTGTAAACTTTATTTCAGGTTTTGGCTGTGATCACTGCTCTCTTCAAAGGCAGAATATTTCCTTAATACTTGAAGAAAACTGTGCGTATTTCTAGGACCTCTTGAAAATGCTTGAGGAAGTGGCGACTTTCTGTTTCACCCAGGAGATGCAGATCAATCACAAATGTGAGTCAGCTCATGCTTGTAGCAACTGGTGATTTAAACAGCAGTGTCTGTCAGCACAGAAAAGGAGTGCTGCATGGGTGGAAATGACAATGGAGATATGCAATTCTAAAGTATTCCTGTATTGAAACTTCTTATTGAAGCACAAAGAGTTTGGGCTCCAATTTGGTTAAATGAGGTTGCTGAGCTCAGTCTGGGTTGGCAACCTGAAGAAGGCAAAATTAATTCCTTTCCGCGACAGTCATGACCATGTGAATATGGGGGATGGCCTTGACTGCAGTGACCATGAGATGGTGGACTTCAGGATCCTGAGAGGAAGGAGCAAAGCAACTAGGAATATCACAGCCCTGGATGTCAGGAGCACAGTCTGTAGCCTATTCATGGATCTGCTTGGAGAAATCCCATGGGATACAGCCCAGGAGAGAAGAGAGGTTCAAGAAAACTGGTTGCTTTTCAAGGATTACCTCGTTCAAGCTCAAGCATGGTCCATCCCAGAGTGCAGGAAATCAAGCCAAAAAGACAGAAGGTCTGCATGGATGAACAAAGAGCTCCTGAAAAAACTCAGACACAAAAAGGAAGCATACAAGAGGTGGAACCAGGGGCAGGGGAGACAGGAGGAATGTATCATGAAGGGTTGGGCTTAGAAAAACCAAAGTTCATCCAGAGTTGAATCTGGAAAGGCATGCAAAGGCCATCAAGAAAGGCTTCTACAGGTACATCTGCAGCAAAAGGAAGATTAGGGAAAATGTGGGACAGCTGCTGAATAGGGCAGGGAACCTGGTGACAGAGGGCATGGAAAAGGTCAAAGTACCAAATACCTTCTTCACCTAGGTCTTTACTGATAAGACTGACCTTCAGGCTTTCCAAGTCCCTGGCATGTGGGAGAAAGTCTGGAGCAAGACCTGTCCTTGGTGGAGGAATATTATGCTAGGGAACATTTAGACAAACTGGACATACGTAACTTCATGGAGCTCGATGGGATACATCCATAGGTGCAGAGGGAGCTGACTGATGTCTTTGCAAGGCCACTCTTGATTATGTTTGAAAGATAATGGTGATCTGGGGAGGTTCCTGAGGTCTGGAAGAAAGCAAATATCTTCAATAAGGGCAAGAAGGAGGACCCAGGGGAACTATAGGCTGGTCAGCCTCACCTCGATCCTTGGGAAGGTGGTGGAACAATTAATTTCTGGAAACTATTTCCAAACGTATCGGGGACAAGAAGGTGACTGGGAGAAGTCAGCATAGATTTATGAAGGGGAAATCATGCTGGGCCAACTTGCTAGGCCTTACTAGAGTCTTTAGAGGAATTCCATGAAAAATACTAGTCCTTGGCAATTTGACACATGTGTGTTTGTTACTGTTGTTTACTGACCTGAAACAAGGGGTCTCAATTCTCCCAGCTTTATACTTTACAAATTTCAGTGGCGTCTGAAAGTCACAAAAATAATACATATTGTTAAGATTCAGTTCTCACTAATTTATGTCATATTGTATCTAATTCTCCATCTACACTACATGTGGTGGAATCAGATTGCAAACTCTTCAAGGCAGGGAGCATATTCATTAATTTGGCTGCAAAAAGACATTACATGTTTTATACTAAATAGTGACTCTGGAAGGTATTCTTAGAACGACAGTCACATTAAATGGCATTGCACTTTGCGAAAATATACTCTGCATGAACAATCCTTGTCTGCTTCCTTTTTTTTTCATTCATCTGCACATGTGCAGATAGCCAAGTTGCAAATTCCCAGCAGACTTCCAAAGACAGGCTTGGTTAGCGTGTGCAGTAATCCAAAACCACCATGCCATGCAGTTCAGCCTGCTCCGCTGGCTCCTTCTGGCTTCAGGAAATCTGACAGCCAACAGGACGTCCCCAGGGAGGAAGGCATGTGAGTCAGGATCTTTCTCACTACTTCCAAGAAAAAGGATTAAAAATAAATAATTTTTTTCCCCCCTGGGTAAGTGAATAATTTGGGTTGTTTTTTCCCCCTTTTGCTGGCACATCGTTTCACATGTGTGCACCTGTGTGTGTCTAATTAAGTAGGAACCATACTGAAATAAAATTGTCAAGGCAGTAATCTTTCAATTCTAGGAAAAAAAAAACCTCCAAGGCAAAAAGTACTTGGTAATTAAGAACCAAAGTTTAACATTTGCAGATTATGCTGACCCAGGAGTGAGAGAGGGGTGCCAGGAAGTTGTTTCTCCCCCTGCCCATGGCTACCAGCTGCCTTTGAAGCCTTTTGTTTCACAAGCCTCTTATTCTGCAATTTTGCTTTCACCTGCCCTCTGTGTTCTCCCTTTGGTTTTGTGCTTGTTCACTTTTCTTGGAAATAACTCTCTCCTTTCTCTCTGGTTTTGGCACTTCTCCTGTGTGCTCCCACCTCCCTCATCCCCCTTGTTCTTCTGTCCCTCCTTTGTTTTCTCCCACCGCCGGTGCTGGTTTTCTCCTCAGCATCTCATACTTCCCCCCTTTTGTTGGGTCCCTGTGACAGGATTGCTGTTCAGGACTGGAGTTTTGTTTTGACAGAAACCTGTTGATCTTGGGAACATAACTGAGGGCTTAGGAAGACCAAGAAGTGGCCCAGAAAACCTGAGTTCAGTCCTCAGCCCCAGTGTTGTCTTGCACTATGAGATGCTTACCTATGTGAAACAGCATGATCCTTTATGGGCTTTCAGTTTGCTGCTAAGCAGTTTCATTACATATTCCTTGGGTTTGGATCAAGAAAAAGGGGAATAAAAGTAATTGCTGAAAGACTAACAGCAGGAGGTAGAAGCTTTCATCCCAACAGCATCAGCCTTACAAAGAACCAGGGGAAAAAAAACAGCATTAAGTTGTGTTTGGACACACTGGCCTAAATATAATATAATCTGTACAGGTTTATGAAGAATGGCATCTTTCTGAAATATTTTTAAGTGAAGGGCTCCCCAGCATGCAAATATTACTATATAAATAATAATAATGTTCTAAGCTCTGCATATATGAGTGGCAAAAAAAATGTGTTGATTTCAGCAAAGTAGGAAAAACAGATTAGAACACATCAAGAAAGGAGAGGAGAAAGTTCTTTCTCTGGGTAATTTGCCATACTGCAAGGAGGTGATATTGTGACATTAACTCCAGAAGTCTTGTTCTCAGAGTGCTGTGGGATTTAGAGATCCCTGCTGCTGCTGGAAGATGCAATGAAAAATCAGTATTTCACCAAGGGAAGCCCTTGGCAAAGTTCAGCATAGCTGTAGATACATATTTGTTAAAGGTGGGAACACATTTTACTTGAAGTCTATTTTTTGCTTCAAGTGCTGGGCTCAATCTAGAACAATGCTGTCTCTTGCCCATGAGGTAGCAAGACACAGCAGAAACTGGCCCCAAGCGTTTTTACATTTTTTGTTGTCTTTCTTCATTATTGAGTGAATTTTATGCAGGTCTTTCATATCTAAGAAGTCAAATGTGAAATCAGTCGTGTTGGGCTATTGGAAGATGACTAATAATTCAAAAGAAGTAGTAAGTAGTTATAAACTGTTTATATTGCACAAGCAATGTTTTTTGTAGATGTTAACTAGTCAAAATGTTCAGGTATTTTTCTGAAGGAATGAGTATCTTGGAAGCAGAAATGACCTCCTGAAGTCATTTCACTACTGCAAATGAGTGTTTCTTAAAATATATTAATCAGAATCGCATTTTCTGTCTTTGGCTGTGAAAGATGAAAAGCATTTGCTACTCCTGCCCTTCCTCTCTCCCCTCGTACTCAAGCATTATTTCTTCAGCAGCTGAGCAGGATTGTCTGTCAGTAGTTTGCAAGCTTCAATTCAACTCCATGCTTAATCTGTCACTACTTCAGCGTAGGAGTCCTGTTTGCCACTGGCCTGGAGGATCCAGATATGCTGGGGATGGTTGCATCTGGCCTGCAAACTTTGCCTGTGAAGAGCTGCTACCATTTTCAGAGGGGAGGAAGGGGATGGGCTGGAGGTAAGTCATCAGTGTCCGCTGTGACTGGGTTTATGAGCTGCCACTGCTGCTTTCATGTAACTTGTGAAGACCAGTCTAGAAACTGCTGTCTGGTTTCCGCCAGTAAAACATTGGACCACCATGTTAACAAACAGAGGCATTTAGTAGAAGACATCAGTGGATATCAAACACTGAGACACTATGCAACAGGAAAAGGGCTGCTTTTCAAAAGAATACTCTGTGCATATGTAATTTACAGTATTTACCAAGACTGCCCCAATAGCCAGTGGTGAGTCAGGAATAGCTTTTGGGAGTCTTTCTAATCCTGGGGTGATAATACCCTCCAGATTATGGAAAAGACTAACAAATCCCTGTCCCCCCAAAAAAGGCTGAGGCTTGTCCCAGCATAAACATCTTAAATTTTACACTTAGCTCAGTATGCATGGTCTGTGGGGGTTCTCACCAGGGATGGGAGATTTTAGTGAATTCTGTGTGCCTGTTCTGCAGGACAGGTACTGCCATCCATCCAGATGTGATGTCTCCTCTTCAGTCCCAGGCAAAGTGTCAGTGCTTAGAGCTAGGCATGTAAAGCAAGATATGGTGAGCTTCTTAGCTTCTGAGCTTATATATACAGTTTCTGTCTTCTTATACTACATTAACCCTATTAAAAAGTCAGCGTTTGGCTTTTAAAAAAGTAGTACCACATTTCTGTAGATACAGTTGTAGTTTCTGGATGCAAATATTAGAACAACCACCTATTCTTGAGCAGATATTACGGCAACGTCAGTGATATGCGATGAACTGCGACGGGTTGTTAGTGGCTCACTTTTTTCGTCAGGGTTTGTTGAGCTACCAGATTTCGGTAAATATCTGGCTTATATGAATACTTAATTTTGATCATTTAAGTAGTGAGAACTGTTTTTCTTAATCTTGTAAGTTATGTAAAGGAACATACTGTAGAATGACATTAGTGAATACTTGAAAGAATGCCCTGCTAAATAATATCTGTTACCACTGAAACAGGAGGTTATTTATGCTCCATTTGGGCCATTAATTTTGTTTTGCCACAAAGTGGGAATTTGCTTAGGATGGGTAGAAAAACATTGGAAGATTAATTGATGTGGCTGTGTGCGCAAAGCTTGACAGTGGTAAAATACTTGTGATGCAATCAGTAATAAAGCAGTTCTGTCCTGATGTTTATTACAACACTTAGCTTATTTGCATAGAAATGGCTAAACAAACAATTAAGCACTCCTTGGAAGAAGAGTAGATAAGGATAAACTTTTCTCATTGTTTTGGAAACAGACATGTGATCATGCTTTTAGCTGCAATGAAAGTTAGTACAATTTAATACCTTACCAATCTGTCCCAGGATAAGCACAGCTGATAAATGTTCCACTTCATATTAGTGGTCCAAGTCTCTGACTTGTTCCAGAGGAATATTACTACTTCAAATACCCTTTCTTCCTATCCATTTAGTTCTTATCTCACAAATTTTCTTTTCAACTGTTAAGATGCTGACTTTTTGACAAGATAACTTTCCTTCCAGTTGAATTATTTCTGAGAATTCCATCATACTGAGCAAAAACCATATTATCTCCAGATAAATAATGGATATTGAGATTGTGCCAAGCAATCTGTCGAGATCAGGAGGACTGTGGCCTGACAATGGAGCTCAGTGGTGAGTGTTATTAATTTCTCTGGGCTGT
Organism: Pandion haliaetus; assembly: GCA_013401275.1. Classification (NCBI taxonomy): domain Eukaryota; kingdom Metazoa; phylum Chordata; class Aves; order Accipitriformes; family Pandionidae; genus Pandion; species Pandion haliaetus. The sequence goes on along the minus strand of VYZV01041127.1, from coordinate 286,395 downwards.
CAAATTGCTTATTGATGTTGTCCAAATTGAAGAACCCAGGGTTTTAAATAGTCATAATAAATAAGAAAATCTTATATAATTTTAAAATGCAAGTTATATCAAAATAGATTTAGTGTCAATGAAGTGTCAGAAATACCAGGTCAAAGGGGTTGCTAGCAAGAATTGGCAGAGTCTCACTGTCTTCCACAGCATTACTCTAGCAGAGAATTTGCACAATGGTTTGTCTCTGAGAAATGCCTGAAGCACAAAACATAAACTGTTGTTGCTTGCAATGAGAATGCTATGGCCTAAACAGGAATATGAACAATTTAGGGATCATAATGCAGAAAATCCTTTTAGGAAGAAAAGGAATAAAGTAGTCTGGAGAATTGATGGGAGAGGAAATAGTGGAATGAGAGCTGGCAGAAAAAATTATTTCTCTAAACTCATTTTTGCCGTCTCCTGCAATAGTTTCAAATTAAGTCTAGGAACACTGGAGAAAGAATTTGAAACCTGAGTAAATGATTGCACAGAGGCAGAGTAAGCTGCAGCTAAGCAAAGGGGTCTACTGGCAGGGAAAAAAAAGGTTTCTTGTGGACTTACGGTGAATGTAAATGTTTGCTGAAGAATAATGTGCAGAGAGCTGGAGTGCAAAGATAAAGGACAAACCTCGCCTACCCAAGGTGATAAAGAAATCAGCTGGTAGTAATGCATAAAGACAAGGCCATTGCTTGAACTAAATCCTGATGCATAAAGAACATTGCACATGCTTCTGCGCTTTGTTTGACTTGGCTCCTGAGGCTTTGCATCAGTAAGTGTGGTGATTTCTGCAAAATAAACAAATTCTCAAAAGATAGACTTTGGCCTGAGCCATGAGATGCTGGGCCACATCAATGTAAGATTTTTTGTGAAAAGCGCAGAGAACTTAATTGATGGCGTTAATGTAATTAAGAATTTGGTCCATGGCGTGAAGAACTGAAGATGGATTTTGTGTTCCTCTGTCCTCTGGGATAATGTAAAAAAATCTAGGTGCTTGTATGAGCCAGGCACTTCTAGGAATTGTCCACATAAATCTGTTTGTAGGTAAAGCCACTCACATGTGTACTCTAGGGTTTTTTTCTTTTTTGTTTTTTAATGTTAGGTCTTTCTGTTCTCATGGCTTTGCTCCTCATGCCCTGTAGGCTGGAAACAGTGTGACTACTGCCCATTTTCAAAAAGATAACCTGCATGTGAACAGCAAAGGACCCTGGCAACAGATCTCACCCCCACAGCTGTTCGTCAGCTCTCATATCACTCTTCCTGATGTTAAGGTCATCCTGGAGTGGCACCAGCAAGGGACAGAGATGTTTTGCCCACAGGCAGCTCCGGGCCAGCATCTCAGCAGACGTGTAGGTACTGTGTAATAGGGCTGCAACTATGCCTGGCAGAGGCACGCAAGCAATCCTCCTCCACCCACCTAAGCTCAAAGCTTTGTGCTTTGCCGCACAGCAAACGGCCCTGTGCCCTCATGCTGCCGACTCCAGTCCTGGTGCTGCTGCCTGCAGAGCAGTGCAGGCAGGACATACTCTGACTTAAAGTGGGGTGACTCGGGTTAGATGCAGCGGTGCGCTAAATTTACCTTGGCGAAATTCAGCGCACCTGTCGGGAGGAGGCTCCAGAGTCTGTTTTCGTTTCATCATGTTAGTGTTTGAAAGCTCAGGAAAGGAATCTCTCTTTTTCCCTGCTCTTGGGAAATAGTTTATTCACTAAAACTGCAGTTAAGGACGTCTTAGGACTTGACCTGAATATAATGTGTGCCGTGAGTTTTGTTTTTGAAGCTAGATCCAGGACTTCAGTCAAGCTTGTAGTTGTTACTGAATTCCCTGAGTATGCTGGAGGTGGGGGTTCATTCCTTTCTTTTATTCATGGGATTCTAAGGCAGAACGAGGACTTGCCATCCTGCAGGTACAGACTAACCAGCGCTGTCCCAATTCTCACAAAATAGCTAAGCAGGAGCTGAACCAAAGAGAAAGTGTAAGGCAACGAATGAAAAGTACTTACAATGCTTAGACTAAGAACACGGAGTCCAGAGGGCATCGCTGTAACACCCACCCTCCAACGGGGGATCTGCACGGCAGGAGCAGGGAGTGGATGCTGGGTAAGCACGTTAACCATTAAGTTGTCACACAAAACAGTGCATGGACTACTGTCCTAGTTTTGTGAAGAATGTTTGGTTTTTGCTTCACGTTCCATTATTCTGTCTTTGAAAAACTGGAAACATTCTTTGGCCCCACATTTTTATTTTGGTGAGAAAAGAAATCAAACAAGTCTGGGTTAAAAGCTAAGGTGTGTTCTGGGGCAGACTGAAAATTTGCTGTTTCCACAGCTCTGACTGTAGGCAGCTATACTCTCAGGCTGGCTGCTCCTGAAGTCAATAGCTCTAGCTGAAACTGGGATTTATGTAGCGAGAAAAAAACAATTAAAAAAGTAAGCCAGAAAAATCCATTTAAAATAATTACATTAGTTACAGATAAGGCATAGGCCTTGACTTGAATTTGGTGAAAGTTTGCATATGGACATTTCCATATTATTTTGGAATAAACAAATACCTATAACTAGTCCAATGTCATTACAACAATTTCTTCCCAAGTTTTGCACCACTTTAATTAAACCAGTTTGTAGGTAGGCACATTTTTATGTTTGGAAAGTGTTTAATTAGGTAGTTTTGTCTGGTGTGCAATGTGACACACTGCCCTTTTGGTCCCGACCTTCTTGGTGTGTTGGACGCAGCCTTGCACTTCGGGTGTGTTCCTTTTTGCCTCTTGGCCCTTGCTCCTTCCCCACCCAGTGCTCTCTTTCCTGCTATGCTCTTAAGACTTCTGTATTGTGCTTGTCTTACCACACCAGCCACCCCTCTTCATCCTCATCTAGAAGCTGGCATCTTCCCAGGGCTTCTTTTATCTTACCCATTCACAACTGTTTGCTGCTGTAAATGAACACTTCCAGTTACAGGTTTCCCTGTTCCACCTTTGCCTCTTGTGACTTCAGGCACGCGTCCCAGTCTGCTCCAAGCTGTCCTCTCTGTCCTACCCCGCTGCTGCACCTTCCTGTACTCCTTATCGAGGCTGGAAGTGTTAGCTCAAATCAAATCAAATCTTATTTTCAGAAGCATGTACCTTTCCTCGAGTATAAGCTATACCTCAAAAATGTATTAGGAGTCAATGAGCTAAACTTCCATGGTATGGATAGGTATTCAAGTGTCTTGAATGTTCAAGATGTCTTAAGCAACTGCAGAGTGGCAAGAAATATACAAATGGATGTTGATTTTTCAAGCAGCGGTTTAATTCTTCTGGCTAAATTTGGGTTATGAAGTCTAGGAAAGTGGTGGTATAGATTCAGGATAGCCCAGCTCCTGCCTTTAAAAGCAAGTCTCATCCTAAGGGACCATCTCAATAAACTAACTGTGCAGTCTGGCTTCTTTGCGTGGTTGCTCTGGGGCCAGCAGTGTCCTCTTGTTGGTGTGGTGGAAGGGAGCAGTCCCAACTGGGGCAGCAGGAGGAAAAAGGGGAAGATTGAACTGTTCACAGCTAAAAGCTGGCAACAGTGGTCTGAGTTGTTTTATGCTCTAAAAACAAGCTTGTGAAAAGCTTTGGAGGTGGCAGAACACACCCATATTATTTTAAAATAAAATAGTCCTGAAAGATCTTTTATGGCAGAGAAGAAGTTTGTCTCCAGGATTCTTGTTTTAACATGATTTTCAAAGATTTAAAGAAATATTTTAACGAGGACCAGGACTATTCTTTTCCAAATAACAGCAACAAGATTTGGAGGGAGAGGCAATACCTTTTCTTAGACCCACTGATCTAGCTGGGAATTTAGAAACAGTTGTGTTAGAGGTCTCGTTTCACAAGGCACTGGCTTTTTGGGCAAAGGCATCTTGAAGATTTCCTGACCTTTTCCATATTGCCACCTGACTACTACTTCTTCCCTCTGTGCTGTATTTCACTTCTCCACTCCCGGTTGGAGCTGTTTATTGAATCACACTCTAAACCAAAACACTGAATTAATCAGGGTTTACAAAATTTCCTTTCTCCTTCTCATTCAAAGAGGCTTTATACTAATGGATGGCTCATGCAAAATGCGGTAAGCAAAAATGAAATGTCAATGTACTTCAGGAACCTGAGCCTGTGCTACCCATAGTAAGTGGACGGCACCAGTGTGCCATGTCATACGTCCTGGTAAAAGCATTGGGGAGTTTTCCAGGAGCTCAGGGTTTTGGAATGAAGATGTCTACTGCCTACATGGCTGGCAAGTCAGACATGAATAATCCCTAGGGTTTGCTTAGAAATTGTTGTTAGGAGAATGCTTGCAGATATTTTGAAGTCCCAAGGACAAAAGAATTAAAGGAAAACAGAAAAATAAAATGCAAAAGGAAAACACTAGATCGTCTCAGTCAAGGCACAAAGATGAAATCAGGACTTCAGGCTCCGCATACAAACTTTGCAACTGAGTTGGAATGATACCTTTGCTTGAAAGCAGAAATAGGTGATAAAATGTGACATTTGGGGCTTTTTCAGTGTGTGAACTTCTGTCAGGGCTATAAAATTTATCTGGTTCCCCAGAATAACATGACTCACCCTGGTTCTCCAGAATCACCTTTTATTGCCTGCCTAGATATGAGAGCTGAGCATTGCTTTGTTGGGAAGCAGGTTTCTAGGGCAGGCCGCCCTTGAACACACAGCACAAGGGTAACTTCTGGAGCCTGGCAGGCAACACTGGCCACGGCCAACTATTACTGCAAGATGCTCATATGCTATGGCAATGATGGCCATGCAAGACACCTGCGTGAGGATCCATTTTCAAAGCAAACCAGATGGTGGTAAGTCACTGAACACTCAACCACTGCCTTTCCCAGCTTGGCCAGAGCACTCCTGCTTCCACTGGAGGCTTGGGTACCTCCTACAGTGCCACTCATAGCCCTTTGCATGGTCCACCACTTGGGTTTCCTTTCTTCTCACTCATAAATACCTGTCTTTTTCCCTTACTTTGGCTTTACAATATACTATTCATCTTCCCTATGAGCTTTAGGCCAGGAACACATAACCAAAGTGACTGGGTCCAGCAGCTGAGAAGTCTATATTATCTACAATTATTGTTCAGCATTATAGGGGGCAATTTAACAATATTTCTATTTTTGCTTACATGGATGATTTTGTGGTTGGGTCTAAAAGCCCTGTTTATCTCCATGCAGTGGTCTATCATATTATTCATCATTTATTGTCACTGGCAGTAAGCATCAATACAGGTAAAACAAAATTCCCAGGAAAATATTTATATTTTCTTGGGTATCAGTTTCACTCATAAATACCTGTCTTTTTCCCTTACTCTGGCATTACAATATACTATTCATCTTCCCTACAAGCTTTAGCTGAGGAACACATAACCAAAGTGACCAGGCCAATCATCTGAGAAGTCAAGTGCTTTTGATATCTCTGGTGGGAATGGAAAAGCTCTGCATGTTCTCACTGATGTTTTCATAAACAAGAGCAACCATGTAAGATGGCAAATATTCTTTACTAACAGATATTTTGAAAAGCTTGATTGGAGAATTTGTAGTTTTTTCTGGTCAAAGGATGCTGGTCCTGCAGTGTTTAGAGGAATCTTTGTTTCAAAGATGTTAGTTCTTAGAAAGGGAAGCTTAGGAGAAAATCTAGGCCCTGCTCGAAATGATGAAGGGGTCTTTTGCGATCAGAGCCAGAATTGCCCCAGAGAATTAGCAGTGAATATAGAGAAATAGACTTTACCATCACAGCTGAGACCAATTTGTGCACATTTCCATTACATCTAAGAAAACAGAAATGGCATTGAATCTGTATTTGAATGTGCTCTGCATTCAGCCTAAAGCCTTTCCTTCCAATCCTGCTTAAGCTGCTGTTACTTACAACTCTTTGAATTAAGAGTTTGCTTTTGACATTGGTAGGAAAAGTTACTCTACAACGATAACCTGTAACTTGATTAGCAATCCCCTGTAGCTAATTCATTTCTACTGAAAAATACTGTTGCTATGCTTTCACTTTGTTCCCTGCACACTTTATGATCTGTTGAACAAACAGTGTTTCAAAAGAATTTGTGATAATTGCAGCTATGTAAATAGTTTTGATTGACTTTTTTAAAATAATATGATTGGGTTTTATGATCTATGTCACTAAGCCTGGGATTTACCAAGCACAGTCATCTAAAAATTAAATAAGTCTGAGCTAGTTGTTCTGATACATATAGAGCAGTATTTAGGGTCAGCACGGCAGTGCAGCTCTAAAGCAAATCTCATCCTTGTGTCTGTTCACGGCTCGGTTTTTGGAGCACTTGGTCTGCTAAACTGAATTCCTGTTGGAGGAAACTTAACCAAAAGCTCCATTCCTGGTGTGTGCCAAATGTCCTTCTATCTCTAGAAAGGCATAACGGTCTGAACGAATCCTTCAGGCAACTCTGAAATGTGTGTGTGATGGAATAGCTGTTCCAGGTAGGATAGGTGGTCTAGGCGGAGCCAGACTAAATCTAGTCCAAAGCAAAACCCTAGACTGCATATAGAGTGGATGTTGGGACCTCAGCACTAGCTGCTTTGCTCTTCTGTTGTGCCAAATACATGACAAGGTAAAATAGCCTTAGTGTCCCACCATAGTCGTCAGAGGGAAATAGGCCAGACAACAGACTCTGAAGGGGTCTATCTTAGACAGTTGGTTTGGAGTATCGAAGCTACCTGTTTCTCTCCATTATTAAGGGGGTATACAGTGGCTATCCTGGACTCAGCCATGGGTCCTTTAAACACCTAAGTTAAAGCAGGTGAATCTATTACCTTGATTTCTTGCTCATGGCTCTGTACTGAGGCATCCTCAGATGGTTCCTTCTCCCAGCTAGATAGGATGGCTATTTATGGAGATAGCAGATTGCACACACTGTATGTATTGGGTTTGTGTGGCAAGGATTTGGTAGCAGGGGGGACTACAGGAGTGGCTTCTGTGAGAAGGTGCTAGAACCTTCCCCTGTGTCCAACAGAGCCAATGCCAGCCGGCTCCAAGACAGACCCGCTGCAGGCCAAGGCCGAGCCCATCAGAGACAGTGGTAGCACTTCTGGGAGAACAGATTTAAGAAGGGGGGAAAGTTGCTGCTGAACAGAAACTGCAGCTGGAAAGAGGAGTGAGAACATGTGAGAGAAACAGCTCTGCAGACACCCAGGTCAGTGAAGAAGGAGGGGGAGGACGTGCTCCAGGCACTGGAGCAGAGATTCCCCTGCAGCCCGTGGGGAAGACCATGGTGAGGCAGGCTGTCCCCCTGCAGCCCATGGAGGTCCACGGTGGAGCAGATATCCACCTGCAGCCCATGGAGGTCCACGGTGGAGCAGATATCCACCTGCAGCCCATGGAGGACCCCATGCCAGAGCAGGTGGGTGCCCAAAGGAGGCTGTGACCCTGTGGGAAGCCCATGCTGGAGCAGGCTGCTGGCAGGACCTGTGGCCCCGTGGGGGACCCACGCTGGAGTAGTCTGTGCCTGAAGGGCTGCAGCCTGTGGGAAGGACCCATGTTGGAGAAGTTCATGGAGGACTGTCTCCTGTGGGAGGGACCCCACACTGGAGCAGGGGAAGAGTGAGGAGTCCTGCCCCTGAGGAGGAAGGAGCGGCAGAGACAACGTGTGATGAACTGATCATAACCCCCATTCCCCATCCCCCTGCCCTGCTGGCGGGGAGGAGGTAGAGAAAATCAGGAGTGGAGTTGTGCCTGGGAAGAAGGGAGGGGTGGGGGGAAGGTGTTTTAAGATCTGATTTAATTGCTAACAAATTCAACTAATTTCCCCAAGTCAGGTCTGTTTTGCCTGTGATGGTAATTGGTTGACTGATCTCTCCCTGTCCTTATCTCGACTGACAAGAGCCTTTTCTTATATTTTCTCTCCCCTGTCCAGCTGAGGAGGAGAGTGATAGGGTGGCTTTGGTGGGCACCAGGTGTCCAGCCAGGGTCAACCCACCACACTGTATTTTGAAAAGCCCATCTTTTCTTTGTTGCCTTCTTCCTCTGTGCTTCCTTCTCAAATGCAGGTCTGGAAGGGAATGCAGGAGTTGATCTGAATTTGGCGCTGCTGAAATAAACAGCAGAATTGCCCTTAGATTGCCTGGTGCACCTCTGCCTGATTTAGCTTGTCTTCTGAAGTGCTCAGTACTTCTGTAAATCAGACCCCAAGCACTGCGAACTGAGGAGCACTCAGCTTGTGCAGCCGCTGAGGAGTAAGGTTGTATACCTCACCTGGCACTTCTGGGGAACACCAGGAGGGACAGGATAAGGGCACATCTTTTGTCAGCATCCAGCATGCTCTGACCATGGTGGTCTTCTTCATCCAGCTCCTGTAACAGAGCAAGGAGAGTGCTGACAGGTGACACTGCCCCTGTCTGTGTGACCCTGGTTCAATCCTAAAATGGTCTGTCTGATAAGGGTCCCATGGGAAACTGGTGTATGAACACATCATGAAGGACTGCCATAGGACATATTATAAACAGGAAAAATTCTAATGACCTTAGTCTTGCAGTTCCTAAATTCTCTTTGCTTGGTTTCCCAACCTTAGCAGTGCTCTTTAACTTAGTTCTATTATCTTGAGGTTTCTAGGCTCATGAACCCCCACACATATTCACAGAAATCAATCCTGTGGCATAATACTGCTACTTCACCGGGCCTTACAGCCTCATGAGCCCACCTTGAGCCTAATCCTCAATTGTCCATTCAGCTCCTTCAATCCATCCTGTCTCTCTTTCAATTTCATATCATACAACCTATCCAATACTCTACCACTCTGTAGGCCTTTCTTATCCCTGCACTGCATACAAAAAATATTCCTTTGTTTGATTTTCTATGCAAATGAGCAGTTGATTTCCAAGAAGGATTATTATGCAAGCTTTATGTCTTGATTTAATAAATCTGTGCAAGTGAAATGTCTGGGAGGGAGACATAAATGCATCATTGCACAGGTGCTTTCAGTTGTTTTGCTGGCAATTTATTAGACTAATTGGGCATCACTTGCACAGTGATTATCCAAAATTAGAAGCATTGTTTTATTTATTTAGAATTTGCAAGTATTAGAGTGGTGATACTTGAGCTGCTAGCTGCTATTTTTTTTACTCCCCTTTTGGCATTTTGAGATTCATTACTATTTATGGTACCACAACAAACTGCTGTAGAAGATCTGTCTGCAAAGCACTTCAGCTTTCTGTTGCAACTGTAATTGAAGTTCCCCATCAGTGTCATTTCCAACAAGCATCAAAAGATTTCCAGCACTTTTTAACATCCATCCTTGTCCACAGAGCAACTGAGCAACTCAGCCACATATGAGAAATTGTCCTAAACCATCACAGAGTTAGTGCTGTAACTCCAGGAAAAGCTGAACAAATTAAGCATGGACTTTCAGAAAACCTTTACAGCACAGGGATGCCTGATACTCAGTGGTTGTTTGCAGGCAGTGGTGGGAAGGACCTGCCTACAAGACGAAGGTGCTCTCTATGCCAGCTGATTTGCCACCTGTCAGTAATTAGTGGCCCATGGGTGTGTGTGGAGCTGGGAAGGGTAATGCCAAGACCACTTTGATTTTGTTGAGGAGTGCACCCCGCTAAACTATGGTGAGGCACAATCAGCGTTTGCCTGCTTATTAGCAACTTCAAGATCACAAAAAATGCACAGACACTCCCTCCTTTTCCTTAAAAAAGTGTGACCCTGTTCCCATCACCCAGCCTTTTCTTCAAAGGCAGCGGGCGTGACACAAAACATGTTAGCATCACCACATCAGTCACATTGACTCCAGGCAGCAAAGCGATGGCATCTGATTTTTCACCTGCACTGGGGCGCTTTCACACCGCTCTGTGCCTCAGCCCAGTTCCGAGCACTCCCTTTGCAAGTGCTGAACTGGCTGGGAGCATCACCCTGGCCAGGTCTTAGCCCTCAGCAGAACCTGCAGGCAGATGCAGCAAAGGTCTTGGCTGAGGCTCGTCCGCCTCACTGGGTTAAGTGTCCTTGGCACTCACAAGGGGCAATGACCATGCATAAATTCTCTCTGCCAGACAGGCATGCCCAGCCTAGGCTAAGGAAGCTGCTGTTTTCTTTTAAATGCATGCTTTGTTTCTCAAGGGAAAAATGTCTTTTTTTTTTTTTTTTATGCAGTCATCTGCATCCCCCCAAACTTGTGATTATGTTGGACAGCTTCAACCAAATTTAAAGAGGGCTTTTATTTGTTCTGAATCTGTTATTTACCACCTGCTATTTTCATCTGCTGCCACCTGATTCTTGTATCAGAAGAGACAGCGAACTGTCATTGCCTGTGCACCTTTTCTCTGTGTTTTTTTCCCCCAGAATATCTGTGTACAAACTGCAGTCAGCAGAGAAACCAGAATGCCAAAGAATTGTCACAATGAAGTGAGACTCTTGATCTCCCATGTTCTAAAGTTTGGCACAGATTTGTTTGGTTTAAACTGGTTGGACTGAGCATCTGGTAAGTGTTTTAAACAGCCACTGCATGGCATGCTGTGAACTGCTGCTCTCAGTTCACAGGGCTACTGTCCATGAACAATTCATTTCTGGCAAGACGACATAAAATTACAGCTCTGCCAGTCTAATTCTTACTCCTCATTGTTCAAGTGAACAGTATAAAAATAGTACATACCTGAATACAAAAGAGGCAAACCTCGCTGGGTTCAAAAAACAAAATGAGATGATTGTATTTCAAAAATATGTATTAAAATGGACCATTGAGAGAGGAAAGACATAAGGGGCGAAAGTGCACAGTTTGGCCAGTGCTGGGGAATGAAGTAGGGTTCCCTGCAACTGAAAACAGAGACCTCCTGCGAGCTGAACTGCACAGGGGTGAGAAGTGAGTCTATTCTTAGGAAATGCAAAGAGGCATCTGAACCGTTTACACCAAAAGATGGTCACATCCTTAATTAATTTTGAAACAGATACCAGAAATTTACGTCAGAAGAAATGGGACACCAAGCACTTCCACGGCATGTAACTGAGGTTAGGAGAAATAATTTGGCTTGCAATACTTCATGTGCCATCCACACCTCTATCTGTGACTTTCCAGTGAGCTGTTGCACACTGACATATAATGGGTTTGAGCCTGCACTGGAACAGGAGGAGACTTTGAGCAACTGATTTGCAGAGCAGCAGCAAAACTGCATTGGGGCTCAGCCAAGGTGATTTTGACTAACACAAGTAAGTAAAGTTTAGAATGAATGCCTTTCATTAAAACCAAAATCAACAGTTACCACTAGCTATTTCTGTATAAATATATATCTATTGTTAAAGCTTGCTCAGAATGTAAAAGTAGCTCCTGTCTACATAATAGACATTGCACAGTGACACAGTATGCTTTGGTTTGGGTTTTTTTCCCTTTTGTCTCGCATTGATAAATGAGTATGAGATGGAGGAAGGAAAAGCATGAGCCTCATTCCAGAATACATTTGCTGGTTATCTTTGCAGTGCTGGTGATTCGGGTTTGTAACCTAAAGCTGGTAGCATTAGTACATAATTAGATTTGAAAGATTTTAAAAGTAAAAGATTGGATTAGGAACACTGAAGGGATCAGGAACAAAATGTCTGCTCTGGAGGCAGGGTCTAGACTGTTTTCTTTACCAAGTGCACCTTCTATTTTGTATCAATCACAAACTATAATAAAGTGCCTGAAATACAGATAAAAGGTCAGCTGTGACGTTAAATAAGACAGCCTTTCTCTCATAAGCCCCAATCTAATCATGTGACACAAATTATTAGATGATGCAAATCACCCTCAAAAGGAAGCTGTGCATAATGAGCCTGAGTGAATGGCAACAGGTATTACCTCATTAACATTCTGTATTTAATACAACAGAAAGTGGGTTTGAACTAGTTTAAAAATGTATATATTCCTATGAGACCTGGTTTTCCCTACTGTTCCCTGTACTTCCACCATAACCAGCTCAGGACCATGTTGTTGTTGTCTCTTCCTTCTCCCAACGCTATATGCACTGCAGGATCCCGGACCCCCAGCCTCAGATAAGCCCCCCCCCCCCCCCCACCAACNNNCCCCCAAGTCCACAGCACTTCTGCTGCCCTTCTCTCTCTTGTAGATCTGCCACAGTATTTTCAGCTTCTTCCCAGCTCCCGCTTTCACTGAAATACAATGTTTTTCCTTATCCCCTACTTACCCATTTCTTTTGACCTGAAAATCAGGGAGCAGGCAGCACATACTGTAAATGACGTGATGTTGTTATAAATTAATATGCATAATATGATTGAAATAACCAGGGAGCTGCTAACATCCTGTGTACAGCCCCCATCAGTTAATATTTAAAATAGGGAAACAATAACTAGACATGAGTTAGTGTTTAGGAACTAACAACTAGACAATGGGGCTTTGTAAATAAGTAGAATGCTTATGTCAGAAAAGGTAATGGATTGTGGTCTGGTCAATAAACCTTGAAGAACCGCTTGGATCTGCCAAGATTATAGAAGAAGTAGGTAAAAGGTAATTCCTAGGGGGGGAGATCGCAACCACCGACTCATTGACCACCTACTCAAATGATACCAACTACTCAAAAGAAGAAAATGAAGGAAGAAGACAGAGTCTGCACACTAATTTACGTGCAGGGCAAGGAAGAAAGAACCAATCATTAAGGAAAATAACAGTGAATATGTATTAGTTAAGTGTATAAGTATGAGGATTTTTGAGACAAAGCTGTGCTGTCTTGAGACAGGCACCCATTCATGCACATCAATGAATTAGTTTGAAAACACCTCGACTCTGTGAGTTATTGGCTTGCACACTGGGTAAACGAACCCGGTTTGCGGGACAGCAGTACGGATGGTGATTTCCTGACCTATACTTCTGCTTGCAGGTCAGACAGCGGCTGTCAGGTGGAAGAGGGGATGGCTGAAGTCACCCTGCCTCTCTGAAGGAGCTGATACAAAACTTACAGCAACTTAATTCTTTAGAATTAAGAGCCCTCTGTGGAAGCCAGTAGAGATGTCATCATAATTTGTGTACTGATGAGCTGGGACATGAACCGAGACCACCCCAGTCCCATCACCAAACAAGAACCTTCACTCACTGCTGCTCCAGGCTGAGCTCAGGTGAGAGCACCTTTGAAGCTAAATTGCAGTTGAAGGCAGGGATCATCTTTTTGGTCCATGTTCACCTGTCAGAGGGCCCTGATTCATCTTTGGGCTTCCTGTGAACTACAGTCACATATAGATAATAACATCCTGACTTGGTTCTGCCCTCCTGCCTGCCCTGTGCAACAGCAAAGTAATGCAAGCAATGTAATAATTGGTCCTCCAATTCCTGTAGTAATAGATAAGCCAATGTGTGAAATCAGCCATTTTACACAAAATGGAGGCTAGAAGAGTGATTAGAGGTGAATGAACAATAGCAATGGCACATTGTCCACTGTATCAATGCTTCCCATCTTTGCAGCGTGATGCTTTTGCTGTCAGTACTCATGCTTGTACATACACAGATCAATCCATGAGGCACAGGAACAGGTAGAGGTGGGTAGGCAGAGCAGCCTCCTTCTTCCCCAAACTGCTGTTTGTGCCTCCTTTTAGCAGGCTTCGAATTTAGACACAGGATTTTTAAACCACTCCTGTGAATAACGGTGTGGACACTCTCATAAACCGAACTAGAAAGATGTATGGCCAGCCCACATGCACAGTGGAGTGTCCTTATTTAATTATACTACTATTTCCCAACTGGATTTCAGGTATTTATAAAATGCCTCTCTGCATGTTGCAACATTTTAGCTGTGCTGTGGAAATTATGGGTTGTGGGCTCATTTGCCTCTTTACAAGAGAAAGAAATGCTAAAATAAGGCTAAAGCTCATCCTGTGCCCAAAATAACTTTTCTTTAAAATTCCCTTTCTGGTCCATGCATCCACATTTTTTGCCTGAGTTGGTGAGTCTTTTCCACCATATGATGCTGTTTGTTTCAGATATACTCTCTTTTGAGAGAGATTTGGTTTCAGCTTATATAGGAAGCTTGTATGGGCACCTGCCTGGGTTAGCTGCTGTGTGGACCACCAGCTCCTTGAAGTACATTGGCCTCCCGGTCAGGATCACTACATGCTGCTCCTTCCCAAGTGTATAACTCAAATGCAGTATTTGAAAGTAGATGTAAAGAATAAGAGCAGCTATCCAAAAGTGTAAGCAGTTTCAAACTCCATTGAAATCCCAGTGCAAACAATGGTAGTAAAGTGACCAAGCTCTCCCCGGCTCACGTCCAGAAGTTGCCAAGCAAATAATGAAAATTAAATCCAAGGTGAAGCCCATCTCTCTCAAAACTAGCAAACCTCCTCACGCTCTCCCTTCACCCCAGATCTGGGGAAAAGGATGAGCTGGTGTCGTTGCAGCTAGCAGATGTGCCTGGGTCAGGGCAGGGGATGAATTCCCAGGGAGGATCTTTGGGGTGCCCCTGTGTCCTTCTACCAGTTCCCTATCAGATTCTGCTCTCAGATTGTCTGCCTCCAGCTCCCACTGGAAAATGTCAGGAAGATTTATGGGCAGGTAGCCAAGGGCAGAATTAGGCTGTGATAATGAAAAGACTCCCAATTAGTGTCAGATAAAGATGACAGACTTGATCTGTCTTTGGGAAAGCTGAAGCCTTTCATGTGCCATGCTGTTTTCATGTTGCACTCTCAGGTCCCTTCCACTTGCCTTCATTTACATGAGCTATAATAAAACGAAATTGCTGAGGCAAAGTAATTACACCAAAAAGTGCTTGTTCTGGCTTGGCCCTCTCCTGTTATATTAGTGGGGGCTGGACCTTCTCCTGACATAGATGAATGTGGTCTGTCTGCATCTCTCCTTCCCAGGAAATAAAAGTGAAATATGAAACAAATTCAAGGAAATAAGATCACAAAGCTTGCCTTGTCTGCTTTTCTACCTGTGAAGCCTAGGATATTTAAAGTTTTTATGATCCAGTTGCCTTTCACAGCTCTTCCAGTTCTGTTTACGGTCAGGCCTCTCTCATACCTACAGAAAATGCCACGTTCTCCAGGAGTATGAGGGAAGACAGTACGGAGCTCCTCTTTGATGTTACCGCAGAGCTATACAGAACACTGCCAGAACACTGAGGGAAGAGATCCTGCTGCTCTGTTCAGCACTGGTGAGGCCACACCTGGAGTACTGTGTCCAGTTCTGGGCTCCCCAGTACATGAGAGACATGGACAAGGACAAGGAAGTTGTATGGCCTTAGGAGCCTTTTTCACAAGTCCCGCCAATTAGCATCTTCCTTTATGTCTCACCTCTGTTGTCCTGCTATATTCACCCACTGCTGGTCCCATGCAACCCCTTCCTCACTTGGCTGCTCTGCGCTTTTCAGCAAATATCTTTGTACTCCCTGTTCACTGATGGTTAAAATTCCAGCCCAGGAAAGCATGAGTTACCTGCTTCTCATAAGTCATGAGTGATCCTACCAAAGTCTGCAGCAGTTTTCCTGCTGGTTGCGTGGAAGTTTGGGTTCAACCCAAATGATTTCCCTGTGATCACAGTGTTCCACAGTTTGCAAAGTTATTTGGTGTAATTTTGGGTACCTTTGATCCTCTTTCAGGAGCTTTGATCTGAAGGCTTCCCCTGTGAAGATCTGCAATGGGGCAGAAAAGCCACTTAAACCAGGGGACAGATTTCCATTGACCCCAGTCACTGCAAAACAAACCTCTCCAACTCTGAGGTAGGTTTCTCCCACTCTCCCTTCCCAGGGGTGTGCTGTGTTTTACAGCTATATTTGTCAGATAAATCTATGTTGTAATGTTCATCTGTTCTTTGTTTAAACAAAACGCATCATGGTCTGACAGTAGTTGTTCACTTATTTCAATCTATTCCAATACTTAATCCACATTTCTGTCTTATAGATAAGGCTTGTTCCCCCCCCCGCCTCTTCACTTCATAAAAGAACATTTTTCTCCATTGAAATATTTAATTTAATGAGATTTTCCAAGTGACTTGACACAGACACTTTTCAAATCTCTTGGGATGTAAGTGTCTGCATCACATTTGTTCTGTTTCTTCTTTCTTCTCATTATATGTGTGCTATCAGGCACAGACCTTGCAAACATCACATTCTCTCAGCCTCTTTTGAAATTTTATCGCATTTCTTTAAAGCAGCATTACTGTTCGTGTGTTGGAAACAATCTGTCTTAGTGCTGAAGTCCATAGGCACAATTTATTTTTCATATCCATGATTTCCAGATTTTGCTCCATGTGGTCCTGAAAAGTCAAGCAATTTGCTGGTAGCAGGGGCCATGCTGGGCTGTTGATCGTACGGATCAGTTATTTCTTTACACCATAGTCTTTATCCACAAAAAGTGCTCACAAAGTCTTTTTTATTCCCTTTTGGTCATCTGCCTCTGATATTTTCTGCCTCTGACATGCACAAAACCCTTTGCTTCTGTGTTTGTAGGTGCTTCCCTAAATTCACTCTGCTGCTGGAAATGGGGGCAACCGCCCCCCCCACCTTCTTGTGCTCCTGTTGGGTTTGGTCCCTCATTTGGGAAAGTTATTTTTTAACATCAGTCACTCTGGTCTGTGAGTACAGATCTTCAAGCAGCCGGTGGCCAAAGTACATGCTCTGATGGATTGAGGGCACTTAAATCTGTCTCAGGCAAGTGTCCTAGTAATGTGGAAGTCCTCAAATTACTTCATTCATGGAATTACTGTTAAACAAAGTAGAGCAAAAAAGGGAGTAATCTCTCTTGACGCATTTAAATTCCTGTCAAAATAGGCTCCAAATGCTCTAAATTTGTGTCAAAATATGTTCTAGTTACTGACTTACATGAGCATGAGACAGAGATGAAAGAAAAAAACCAAACCACAGCACAACAAACCTCCCCAGGGGGAAAGCTATGGGTGTCAGAAATCTGTGGGGAGAGGGATATTGACCATCTGCTTCTTCCCCTGACTCACATTGCACTGCTGGGCAGGGGGGAGCATGGCCTCACCAGTGGCTGGAAATGGGGCGGTAGGATGGGGTGACATGCCCTTTCTGCCCCCCAGAGCTGCCCGTGCCCTGATGTCGTGCCTTGCTGGGCTGACCGTGGAGAGCTTGGCTACTCCCTGGTCCTTGGTCCCCAGCTGGGCATTCCAGTCCTTCCCCGCTCTCCCTTCTGGCACAGGTACCAGAGTGTGCCATACTGCCCTGATATCCTTCCCCCTTTTTTTGCAGCAACTGTCTGAACTTAATCAGTTCATCTTCTGCCCATCACAGTTCACTTTTTAATGATACAAATCAAGTGGTGGGAGGACTTGTTATTGCTGTCAGTGATACTTTGCGAGATCATTTGGCAGGAGGAAGTGCAGTACGATCTAATTTTTGTTTTGTAGGGAATAGATTGGTGGTGGTCTTACTGGTAGGATGTGCCCTGATATCAGTAAGACAACAGCATGAAGTAATCATGGACTCATAACAAGAGGTTTCCATTCAGTATTGCCAGGACCCTAAATGATGAGGATTTGCCTGTACAGAGAATGTGCAAATAGGATTTCCAGTTAGCAGCAGGGACTGTGTTTTCCAATTGACCTTGTATACAAGGGTTTTTTTTCTTTTCACATGGGCTGAAATATGGACATACAAGCAGCAAATTAAAAAATTCCTGGAGAAACTAATTAGGGTTATATTTAATGTGACAAATAGCACCGTGGTTGTATTATTTGTATTCTGTGCCAGAGAATTCTGGTGCTCCACACTGCCAGTGACTCCTGATTCCTTGACCTGATATGGGTAGTCTTCTCACAGGTAGCACACTAATTTAAGTCAGATCATTTAAAAACCATCCTAAATTGGATAAAGTAGGACAAATCTACTTCATTAGAATAAAATTGGTCTGATTTGCAGCCTCTCCTGCAAATTAAGCAAATATAAACCAGGATAAGGCCAGTTTAAAAGCACCCACAGGCAAGATCCATCTCTGCATTTAAAGCATCTAAAAATCACAGTTTCCATTCAACAGCCCTGAATACAGACTGCAGCTGGTCTAAGAGAGTAACAAATGTGATGAAGCAGTCCTGCTGATGGAGAAGAAGGAGTGGAGGAGGCAGCTGAGAAGCACGGTGAGGCAGTCTCAGAACTGGGTAGTCACAGTTTGTCTTGGGCTGCTCTCAGCATAGGGTTGCAGGGTGGGCTACCAGCTGCTGAATGTGGGCACCCCCTTGTCTTTTTAGCCCCAGAGGTGAGAAGGCTGGCCCAGGGGATGAGGCCTAAGGTTGTGGACACCCCTTAGGAGAAGGGCTCGCCTCCTTGCCTGCGGGGCAAGAGCTTAGTGATGATGTCAGGTATGGTCCTTAGTGCTGCCCTTTCATTTACAAAGTGTGTACATGTGTGTCTTGCTGAACATAGTCACTATGAATGCCTGGAGGCCATTCATCTCCTTCCTCCAATTTTCAAAACTCTGTTTCCAGCCAGCACTGTGCCCCCACCGCACATCCCTTCAGTTTTTTCTGACAGTTCACTTTTCTCAGGTTGACCTTGTGGTTTTCTTCTGCCTTTACTGCCTACTTCTAAACTCCGTCTAGCAGCAGGAGCTCACACACATGCACATACATGCTCAAAGCCCTTCAAACAGCACAGCCCCTTTTGCACACATGTTGAGTCCTCAGCAAAATGTTCTCTAATGTGCTCTTGGGACAGCTCCTGCCTTTCCTCAGGGGCAATTCCCGCACCAGCTCCCTTGCTCAGAAAAAGAGCAGAATTGCTTCATCCACCAATTCTGGATGAAGAGCAGCTCCTAAACAAAATAATTTCCTAAAGACAAAAGAGAAAAAAGCAGGAAGAGAAAGTACAGCATTTTGTGATGAAGTTTTGAGTGAGAGGGGAAAAAATCCCTACAAATACCAGTCTGCCCAGTCTCTCCAACTTGAGAAAGTACCACCAGCAGGGCACCTTGGACAAGATGGATTTTACCTGTTTCTGTCTGGAGTTATTTGTCTTGTCGTGGTTCTGGTGGTAATGATGGACTGAGAAGCAGGGGCTGGAGGTATTGCAGAGTGCCCAGTACCACAGCCTGCTGCCCTCCAGGGGTCTGGGCAAGGTTTGGACTCTGCTGTTGACTCTGGATGCAAAGTGCGATGCTGTGACCTGACAGGTTAGGCAGTGCCTTTGCCTGTTTTCAGCATGATGAAAATAGCATCATGAGATATGTGGAAAAATTGCCCAAAACTGCACCAACATGCCCAAATAGATGTGAAATATCTCCACACTGTAACAAAGAAACAGCCTCTTCAAGTATCTCAAAATAAGGGACATAATAGACATGAAAAATCACCACTGCCCTGATAAATCTGGAATGCAATGTCTCTTAAGACTAAGGGAATATAAACAAGTTAATATTCTGAGCTACAGCACATTGCTCTTCTCTGCAAGCAAAGAGCACTGGTGCCTTCATAGGTGGACGGGTGCTGCTGTCTGTGCCTGCTCTGCCCTGACCGACAAGCTTGAGCCCAGTCTTTTTGGTTCCAATTGGCCTTTCCCCATGGTCTCAATGAAGCACGAGACCCTCCTGGATCAGGATGTACGTCTTCAAAAATGATTATAAGAAACCCTAGGTGCATGGCTTATATGCTTTCCTCAGGGAGGGAACAAATGCAGTATTTCTTATCAATTAAAGTATATTTTTGACACTATGCATACAATTCTCTTGAGAGGCCTACTGCCGGAGCTGTGATACTGCTCTTGCATTTACAGCTCTGCACTACCGCACACAGTAATTATCTTTGCCGAAAGCATCGCTTCCTAATGCCCCCATAAAACACATTTAGCAGCAGGAAGGTCAGACATGCCTGTTAGCTTATACAAGGAGGGAAGGGGCACTAGATAGTGAATGAAGACTGCAAGGACTGAGGCTCATGTAACGTCCAGCCCTCATGCTAGGCAGAAATAATCAGTGGAAAATATCTCCCACTGGAAAATGCTAATTTGCCAACATTAAATGGGCTTTGGGAATGGGCTAGAAGGCAGGCAAGGGAGCAGCCCTCCCAGCTTTCTGCACACCTGGTTCCTCCTATCCTGTCCAGATCCCCCAGATCCCACCTTGAACGGTGCAAGTGGGCACAGCTGAATTCACATGGTTATCTGCTGTTAATGACAGCTTGATTCCATTAATAATAACAGCTTAATTAGTAAAATTTGTTCTAACAAATACAGCATGTGATCTGTTTCTTTTCCAACTGTTTTCAATCAGGAAAAAGGGAATTTCCACCATATTTTCATTGCTGTGTATTGCCTTCCAGCTGCTGTATGAGGCAGGCAAGATGAGGCCTTTAAAAGAAGTATAAAAATCTAAATTAATAGGAAACTGCATTAATTTTAATTATTGCCAGAGAATTAAGAAAAAGGCATCTTGCCTCTCCCCAGAAGCATTTAAGCAATAAAGATAAATACTGTAATAATTATTTTCCTTGTACAATTGCCAAGACAATAACTAAGACTGTTTAAACGTCACTGGAGACATTATGGGAAATCTGCTGAGTGAGGGAAGGCACAGCTGTTCAGATAACACCTCCTTTGGCAGGGAAGGGAGGGAATTCAGTATGAGCCTCTCACAGACCATCATGTTGTTTAAATTAGTTGGATGAATTTTAACAAATAATAACTTACTGAAGGTGATCACAAGTGGAATTGGTACCTGTTGCTTGCTGAGTCTTGCTATGACAAAGAATATTTTGGCTTCTTGAGGAGTAGATAGAACAGCCAGGAAGAGAAGACTTTGTTGATCAAATTTTGAGGCACAAGGAGATTTAGCATCATGAACATTAATCCTGTTTATATCTATGCCAATCAACAGGAGGATAATTACAGCCCTGCTTCAGGATCAGCACAGCTCCCTTCAATGACCAGCACACCCTTCATTTAGGGGATGTTTTTTTCTGTTGTTGGGGTTGTGCCCTGGTTTTTGCTTGGCTTTTTCCTGCGGTGTCAGACTTGGGAGGCTGAAGACTGTGGTTAAACCCATCAGTTGTGCTCTGGGGAAGGCTCAGGTAAACTGGAGTCTCAGCTGCTGGCTGGGTCAAAAAAAGCAATGGACAGGATTCAGATTAGAAATGCAAAGGCCTAACCCCATGTTTTTTTCCCAATTTAAAGAGGTTGAGGGGCCTGATTTTCAAAGGTGTTCTGCCATCCAAAGAGGCAGAAAGGTGCTTGACAGCATTTTAAGACACCCAAGGGTTTCTCTCTGTTTGAGTTCATTAGCAACTTTGTAAATAATTTTGGTCAAATTGAAGGAGAACAAAATCACTTAAAAAATTGCACACTCCAAACCTGTAGGTTTTAAAAAGATAAGAAGACATGCATATATTCTGGGAAATATGAAGTAAAGCAGAGGCAAGACAATAAAGGAACACTGTGGAGTTTGCCTTCCTGTAGTACTGTGCAATTCTAACAAATTGCCATATAAACATCCAGATGCATCTTGTGTAACTGTATGCAAGTTAGAGTTGAAATGGATGTGGTATTTCATTGCTGTAACCAGCTTTCATTTTTTATGGCAACTACTAGAGCCACTCTTGGCTTTAGGAGGTACTGAAGGCAAGGAAGTATTAGCATTGAGCTGAATCTGTAAAATGGGGAGCCCGTCCTGGCAACTTTTCAACAAAAAAACCAAGAAGAGCATCTATTGCATTGTTGGGATTTTAATGGGGTATTAAATGAAATGGAGTGATTCTCAACACATTGAAAGGAGCCCGATTAAAAATGTTTTTCATGGTCTACATATAAATTTACATGCTACGGCAGAGCTGATGACTCAGTACTTAATGTATCGTCATCTTGTGAAAGGTGCCAAGTTTCTTCTTAAAATGATATCATGAAAATCCAAGGGTAACGCCTTCTCTGGACACTAATGTGTGCAAGGCGATACATCAAAAGATACCTGCACTGACAAACTGATTTTTCTCCATGTGAGAACTTTCTACTCAGAACTGGGGTTTCTGAGGTCTCTGGGAGGCTGCTGGCAAGTGGAATGAGAAATGCTGAGCCACCAGGGTGCACGGTGGCAAAAGACCCAAACGAAGGGACAGACAGGGGTGAGTGATTTTGCATGTCCTGTGTGGTGCAGTATTGGGGAATTTAATTGGGGATTTTAATTGGGGAACCAGCCAAAGACAGTTCCTTAATTTTCAAACTGCAGAGAGAAAAATCTTTTGTGCTGTGACACTGCAAAAAGCAGATGTCATTATCACTGCATTGTATGTCCAGAAAAACAATGTATCCTCCCTCACACAGTCATGATCCAACCTGTAGTCCCATAAAAATAGGGTTGGCATTAAATTTAGAGAGCAAACGAGCTAGTCGTGGCCAATCAGTGGTGTAGGGAGGCACAGGCTGAGGGGAATGGCTGGGGGTCTGTGGTGCTCTTGGTTATGTGCTTTCGGTAACAGTGTAGTACCGTAAGCTGGGTGGGTTTGGAGGCAGAAATAAAAATAGGCTTAATGCAGATGTGAACCAGCCCGTCAACTTACAAGTATTTGCAATGTATGTGTTCATCAGCAGGTGTCACTACGCTATCGGTTGCAAAAGTGTCACACCATCACTGTGAAATCACTTCATTTTGAGCCTGTACCTGAGATTGTTTTGCTGTGCACTCCAGGGGTTTTTATTGAATAGGGAACACTCCTGGATGGATCTTCTTTTCTTTTTCTTTTAACTAACTTACCAGAGAAGTTACCTTTTTACTTGCTACTGAGATATTGCCCTTGAAATGTCTCCTTGGGATTTAATGATATGTTTGAGTCTTCTTGCAAGGGTTTGGTTGTTCCAGACAAAAACATTGGTAGCTAGTACATGATTCAAAGCCCCAAAGCCTGTGATAATTAATTCTCCTTGTTGCCTGATGTTGGCTTGCTGTGTACCAGATATTACAATATTAACAGTGTGAGCACAGTGGAAAGCAAGGCAGTGAGTGAAAAGATGCATCTGATGTCTCACTGTGAGCTCTCTATTAACTGAGAGCTCCAAAACATTCCCTGTTGTTTTGGCAAAAGTGTTAGGGAGGAGAATGAGTTACAGAGGGTCACATACAAATGTTGTCCAAAAGATGCTTTGAAGACTGATTCCTACTGTGGCATTAAATGACCCTGGAGGATAATGTGTGAGTTAACACTGAGTTACCTCTTCCCCAAATGGGAACCGGCTGAAGATGTGGCTCTTGTGGATAGTGGATGCATTTAAATTTCTGAATAGCCAAGCCAAATCACAGATGGAGCATTAGCATAAAGTACTTGCTATGCTAGGCTGTGCTTAGTTTTGGAAAAAGGACTGTGCTTTCAAAGGCCAGTGAGTGAGAGTGAAAGACCTCAAGGGGACAAACTCCCAAAGTGACCAGGTGGGGAAGCTGAAAGCAGAGGGATGGAGATCAAAGTTAAGAACAAAGGCAGTGACTTATGGCTAACTGGCCTCTTCAGTTTGGGTATCTCATTTGGCAGAATGAAAGAAAAATTGCCTTATACATGGTTTTGACTATTTCTATTCAACTTTATATCCAGTAAATATAGAAATTACACTAGAAAATAACCCAGCATCATTAGCACAGGTTTGATTTGTGATGGGAAAAAAAGATGTAAAGCGAAGTTCCCATACCTGCTGCTTTCTGGAAAGAGACAACATTTTTTAAATCACTTATATTTCAGTTGAATAAAGCACAACTTGCAGATTGCCATCTGTCATCATTAGCATTATTTGGCAGTTCTTCTCCCTGTTCATTCAAATTCCACTCTTAGGGACTGACACTTCCAAGACTTCTTTCCATCCTGCTTCTTTGCCAAATATTGACTCCTTTGGACCCACATTGCTTATGATACTGATTTTTTTGTGGATGATGAGTCTTGGCACGCAGGTCCCAATAAGTTTGTAGGTTATGACTGTCTTGTGCACACCTTGTACAGGTGTAGACAACCACTGACAACGTGTAATTTTAAAAATAATAATACTAACAACAAAAGGAACAACAATAATGACATTTAATCAGGCTACAGTAACATGTAGGAGTCTTATATGAGTCTCCTTGAATCAGGTTATATGTATTCAAGGAAACATTTCTAAAAATGTTTTATGGAAGTATCTTTAAAAGCTTGCACTAAAATTTTCATTATATGCTAGAATCTTTCTGTGCCATTACCAGTACCACACATACAGGTCTGTAACGTTTTAATTTGTTGTGATATCATTAAATTTAGAGTCTCGATACAGGATAGCATAAGCCTTTTATTTGTAGATGTTTCTAGTGTAGGCAGTCAGGCTTGTGTTGACATTTAAGGACAGTTCCCAACAATTTATTTTAAGAATAGGAATCCTGAGAAATTTTAATAAAGAATTCAGTTCTGAATTATTTTCTTTTTTACTTTATTTCCTAGAAGCTGACTATTTTCACTTATAAAAATGAACCTGAATGCTGTGGAAAGTGAATGCCTGTCAACATAAGAATGGGAAAAACATTGAACAGTTTATTCCTTCCTTTCCAATGTGACTTGTGGCGCTGTTTTGCACTGACCACTGCTAAAGGAGTTTTAGCTCCCTGCTTTCTAACTGGCACTGGTCTCTGTACGCAGAGAGCAAATTTACTCATGCCCATTTTGAGTAATGGAGCTGGCCTAAGACCATTGAACTTTTAAATGCTGGATGTTAAAAAGGGCTCACCTGGGAATGCTTATACTCTTAAAACAGTAAAGGATGAAATGCCAATACCTTCTTACCAGTTCACAAAACATCCCTGTCTTTACAGCTTGCTCCTGTTCTATTTCTGAAGATTGCTCGGAAGAGTTGCTGAAGGTTGCTCAGGGAGTTTGCTGCTTTTTCAAAATTTTCTTTGCATCTCTTCACTAAAAGACACTCTTTCGGTTAACTTTTGAACACAGAATTTTTTCTTCCTTCCCTTATTTATCTTTGTTCCAATTTTAAAATACACTTTGCATTTACATTATCTGCCGCACTTTGGTAACACTGTGCTAAACCCATTTGCTTCCGGAAGAACTGCCTGCTGAGCTCTTAAAAGATGCAACAGTGCAGATTGTAATTGCTGGTAGAGCTTTTCAGTTCTTAAAAAACCACGTGCTATTTGCAATGTTTCATTCTTTAAGGTTTTGTGAAGAGCTAACTGTCTGCTTGCCTGATATACTTGCAACAATCCATGTTTTCCTGCTAGCACTTTCACAGCCAAGTCTCTCCAGGAAAATCAGATGCTGAAGTAGTGGAAATTTCAAGAGCATCAAAAGCTCACCTGCTGCTTCTCAAATGCATTGGTTTCTACCGCTGAGAGTGAAAATCCCAAACAAGCACTCTACTTTCTCCCATTTTCTGTAGTGTCCTTCTCAAGGTCGAGAGCCTGAAAGCAATTTTGGAGTTTGATTTTAATGTAGAGTGTGTGTTTCACTCAGCTCCAATATCTCAACACAGTCATNTTTTTTTTTTTTTTTTTTTTTTTTTAAGTCTCATCAACAGTGGCCATTTTCTACATTTCAAACCTATTCTGTCACACCTGCCATGGCTCATAGGCTGAAATGGTCGCCTCACTCCTGTTGGTTGGAGTGTATATAGAAAGTCAGACTCACTAAAAGCTCAAGAAATTCCTGCCTCTGAAGGAATGAAATTCAGTGGCACCTCGGAGAGACTGTGGCCTGCACAGGCTGGCTGTGATCCAATCTTTGCATCTGGATCCACACAGGCATGAGGATCCCCTCATACGGGGATGTCTGCAGGAGCAGAACATTTCTAATAAACATGCTAAATTTCTGGTTTTATGTGCATATGACTATATGCAGATATATACAACAGCTAGAAATATGCATGCAGTCACAGACACCACACTGGAGTTGCTCTCTGCTTGGTCCTTTGCAGTTGGAAACAAGAGATCTCAGGAATGAAAGTTAAAGAGGGCCAGGGGAAAAAAAAAATGCAGCTCCTTTTGCAAAGTTTAAAGTATTTCCGGAGGCAATGTTAAAAACAGGCTATCAGGTTTGCATCATCCTTCATTAGGTAGCGAAGGGGACTGAGGAGATTGCTTGCAGGAATAGATGAGTGAGGAACTGGCAGCAGCACATTTTAAAGCAGAGGATGTTAATGTCATAGAGCTGTGGGAAAGGAGGGAAAAGGTTCCTGGATGCAGTGAAAATGACCCAAACAAATATGGATGATGATCTTAGCAGGTGTATGTGGAATGGGTTGAAGGAGAGTTTAGATGCCCGAGGTATTAACACAGCACTTTAGCACCTCTGCCATGGTATTTACTCACAAATGTGTCACCATTGAGAGTTGCAGTTCATCTCATCTAATACTTTACTTAAATGCATATATCTGGGCTAAACTTGTCCCTAAGACTCTTTCTGCAGTCAATGGATGAGAAAGCATTTTCAGAAGGTGATTCATGTAACCTGCCTCGACCCACAGCTGTAAGGTGGGTTGCATTCATATTTACTGGTATCTATTTATCCCCATTAGATATCAAAGGATCTCTTGAAGTCACTTAGAGACCTGAGACAGCTGGAGTTAGGTGGACTGAGCCCCATCCTTAGAACAGAAGTAAAAATGCAGACTTATCCATGGGGACTCAGCTTTGGCTGCAGTAACTAGGATATTAAACTATCAATATTAACCTACACTTCATCAGCTCTTATTTTTAGGCTGGCACCTATTTTTCTCCTTCATATTTTAATTTCCAAGAGCTGCCATGGAGCATGAATCAATTCAAAGCACATGAAGAGTGGAGGAAAAGTGGCAGAAATATCTAGAATAATTCCTCCTGCATAAAGTTGTTCAATGGACTGAGGAAGGACAACAGTTCCTGTAAAAAGGACATGAAAGCTTTTGGAGTATTATAGCAGTGTTATATTAATTCACATGCTTAGAAAGTATGTGACTTGCTTCCATTTTCATACCACTAGTTCATGACTGCATTTATAAAGTGTCCCACATGCCCCAAAGCCAGGCAATGTGGGAGTGTCTCCCAGCTTTCTGTTCTGAACACCTGAAGGAGATTAAGGTGAGTTTGTTCCCTTTGTGCTTTGAGATCTTTCAGTAAGAGGCCTTCAACTGTTCACTGAAACTCTCAAACCCATCTTTAGGCAGTGATTCTGATTCCTCCAAATCTGCTATGAATGCAGATTATTTCTATTTAAACCAACGGAGCCTCACCATGACAGAAAAATTTTGGTGCTTTTGAGTGTACACTGTGTGCTTTGCATCTGATGCTTCTGTATCTTGGAGCTTTGAAAGCTGACGGAGAAAGTTGACAGTATGTTACTGGTTGGAATTCATGATCAAACAAATAAAGAAATCTTGGTCCACTCCCATAGTCCAAAACACTGAGGTTTTCTTTCCATACCTCTATCTTTTCACATAATATCTCACTATTTTATTCCGTTCCTCATCTCATTGCTTCTCAGGGTATCCTAGAGCTTAGGTGTTTAAGTTGTTTCTTCAAAGGCATTTTAAATGCCTCCCAAACCATTAATTGCAGTGATCTGAGCCTTGCAGAATAATTTCAGACAGAGTAACTCTCCTAAATCCTTCATCTCAGAGAACAGGAGTGACACTTCAGTGGAGAGGAAGTGAAGTTTCTAGGTGGTGCCAATGTAAAATTATTATCAAAGAGCATCCTAATCCATTGTTTTCCCAATGGAAATATTACCCGCCTGCCTTGTTCCGGCTGGTCGGTCTTGCTTTATCACTTGTAAACCAAATGGTGTTTCATTCAGATGGCAAATCACTGCTGACACCAAATGGTGTGCTGGAATTTACGAACTAGATCCAGAGCTTTATATTTCATCTGTAAAACCCATGGCTATGCTGAAGGTTAGTTTCTTATGTAACATAGGTTGTAGAGGATTTTGCATCACCTATTAACACAAAAACACCATCTCAGCCCTGTTCTGGTATAGATCAAATATTTTACCACCTTTTAAAAAATTCCAGTAATCTGGACCAAATCAAACTGGGTACATCTGATGAAAACTACTCCCAGAATTTCTTTGGGGATGGATTTTTCAACACTACTCCAGTCAGGTAAGCTTTGAGGGTATTTTTCTATACTCGTGCAATATCCCTCTCCCAAACATGCTAACTTTCCCAGAGTTATGCTTCATGTTTGTGATTGTTTTCCCCTGCAGATGTCAGGCTGGGTGGGCATAGACCACCGTGCAGCATCCGTGGCAGGTGAATGACACTCCTGTAGTAGGTGGCATCCCATATTTGAAGTTGCCTGAGGACAGCTGGCTCATTTAGACTTTCTCAGGGGACTGCTATTAAATTTTAAGTGGCCTCAGGCTGCCTGGACTGGGCAGACCTTCAGGTTCACAGTTAATATTGGACACAGACTTTGCCTTCATCGTTTCTTTTTACAGCTGGTACCTCTAACTTGCAATGACCTATTTTCTCCTTTCACATTGGTATATTTGAAAGAAACTTTCTTTTACTGTATTTTTATATTTGAATATCTGCAATTACATGGTGTACATTTGCAGTGCAGAAGACATTAAATGAGTAGATGTCATGATTCATAACACACTGTTATGTCCATCATAATACTTTTCTCTCAGAAATTAATCGGGAATGAGGCAAATACTATTTTTACACTCTATTCCAAAAAAATTGATGCAGTGTAACTCAATAAATTTTGTAAAATGCATCAGCAGGTTGGAATGTACAAAATATTTACTTCCAGTTGGACCCTGTATTGGGCAAAATGGAGAAATGTGCAGATGAAATTATCTGGCTCCTTCATGTTTTCTTGTTTATGATAGACAAGGTTATTGCCTCACAGATTTCTGCTGACTAAAATACCAAAGCTGTCGTGGTATTTCCAGGGAAATTGTTATGTAAAGATTAAAAGACCCATAAGGAAAAAATACAGAGGGAAAAGCAGTAAAAGCTGAAAGGGGAAAAAGCAGAAGGAAATGGGGGAGAGAAAGGAAGAGGGGAAAGGAAATACGTATGGAGTTTCATCTTGGGCATAACTTCACACCAAAAGGCCCCCACGTTGTCTGCAGGGATTTCGCAGCCCCCAGCACATCTGAGAAGGAGCAGCTGCTGCTATCTGGAGCAGGGTTGGGGATGTCTCTGAGCCCCAGCTGGGAGAGGCAAGGAGGAAGAGGAGTTGTTTCTCCTGCTGAGCAAAGGCTGTCACCGGACTCTGCCTACAACCCTCCTTGGCATAAATGGTTAAAATGTGACCTTGTGAGTTAGGAACTGCTCAAGAAATAGGAGACTGACAGTTCAATAACAAAATCTCTTTGCATGTTCAGCACCATGTGGTGTTTCATTTTGCTCAGCAATATGACATTTGATCTAAGTAGAAAGACCCACTACCTTCAGTTTCTTGTCATGGTAACTTGACTATGAAATTTCCACTTAAAAGAACAATCTGTCTTGTTTTAATTTACATTTGCAGAATGCTTCTAGATAAATTAGTTATAAAAATGCTGTATAATTATCAGCAAATGCAGACAAATCCCTCTCTAAATCAGTCCACATTTAATTGCAGCAAAAGTAAGGAGTACTTGGTGAAATTTAATGTCAAGGTACCTCTGCAGAAAGGGTCTGCAACTTTAGATGATCAGTGTCAATTCGTGTGGATTTTAATAGGCATTTTGAAAATCCAAGCTGCAGGTCCTCCCCTGGAGCAGGTGATCTGTGTCTGCCACTCTTGTGTTTCAGCAGTCCAACCTCTCCCTCAAACCATTTTAATTCTGGCTGACTGTACTGAGCTGATCCAGGAAAACTCAGCTTGAAACAGAGAGTCCCTAACTGCTAGTAACACAGCGTTACAGATCTTCTTGTCATTTCCCTACATGGTCTTGCACAGGAAAGCGACAAAACATAACCTCCCTTTCTGGTAGCCTTAAGTAGATTTGAGCAGCCATCTACTGTTGTAAGTGTCACTATTATATCAGCAAGAAGAGAGCAGAGCCACTTAAAAGCAGCTTTATTCATTCTAGCTGTGGTCCATAAATAATATCTCCTTGTTGCTGGTAATAGCATTGCTTGTCAAGGAACATTACCATGTAGTTTCTCTTGCTATTTTTCTTCCAAAGCCAGTGATTAGAAAACAAAAAAAAAACTTAAGAAATGTTCCTTAATCTTTTTCCTTTTGGGTGTTTCTGATTTTTGGCATGTACAGATGGTGATCAAAATGCATCCTGAATCAGGGTCTTTTACTGTCCAGAACCTGTAATAGAAAAACAACCCAGTCCTTTTCTTAGAAAAATATCACCTATGGCATCAGTGAGGTGTATCAATGTTTATCAAAAGCAAGCAACTGAACTTGCCCCAAATCAGAGGCCAATTGAAAACTTCTTTTGTAAGTCTTCGTAAACAATCAATTTTGATGCAAAAGTGAACCATCTTGAAGAGAGAGCTGTTACACCCGGATCTGACGGGAATTCACAGGCGCACATCAGCATAACTGTTGAGGCAGCAGCTTCTTCTTCCCATGTTGTTCACAACATTACACCTCATTGACAAACATTCTTATCTGTCCTCTTGGTAGATGGTGGGAGGTAGAGCAGTGAAAATGCATATCCACAGGGAAATAAAAGAAAGCATAATTTCTCTAAAGATTTCTCAGCAAGTCCAAATCCAATTTAGCTTGCTGGGCTTGCTGCAGATAGGTTTATGTGATTTGCAAATCTCTCAAGCAGGAGCCTATTTGTTTCTCTATCTGACTATTTTACCTGCAATTGCATTCCCAAACTTGGCTGTACCTTGTAAATGGGTCTATTTCTCAATTCAGGCACTCAGCTGACTTGAGGTGTATTTTTCCTGGTGCTTTGGTGCACTTTTATTACCTGCTTTGCACTGCTTTTTGGAGCCTGCCTGCAGTGCCATCGTATACACCCTTTCCTCACTTGGAGCTAAATGCGAGATGCTTCACTGCATCTGCAAGCAAGTATTGCCTGTGAGACCTTACATAGTTTTCAGTTTCTCTAAATTACCCTGTGATTTGATTTGGTAAACTCACTGCAAATATGAGATGCGGCTTTGAGGCTCAGCAGGGAGTTCTTCGCCTACTGTGTTTTCCGCTTAGCTGTGATCTGACAGCGAATGCAGTGCTGTTGGTCTTTAAGGACTTTTACACTAATATTTCAAAATGTTATGAGCCACAGAGATGATCTGGTTCCTCAAAGAAGGCAGAGGGACTTTAGAACCCCCCCACTGAATTTTAGCCTTTCATACCTCTGTGGATGTGGGCAGCGGTGAGGTGCGGAGTGCTGCTCTGTTTTCACCTGTACTCCTGATGACAGAGAGGGATTACCAGGAGATGACCTCATTCTCCACAGCAGACCATGACATTTTAGCATGTCTAGGTACCGATGCTGATTAAAGGCAGGGTCAGAAAGAGCCTGAGGAGGGTGGGTTTGTCTAGCTGGTGCGAACACCTCTCCTGGAGCTGCCTCAAGGGGTACCATAAAAATTCCCCAACAGTAGGGACAGAAAAAAGATGAGCTGATGTTACTGAACAAAGTAGAGATCTCCACAGAGCTGCTCCCAGTGGAGGTGGCAGACCCTGGCACGACCCTGGAGGATAACTCTTGTGCGAAGGCTGCAACAGATGCTCTGTGTGTGTGTCCATGGGACAGCTGGCTTGCAGGGTTCAGTGCTTGCTGTGGATCATAGGCTAGATAGGAGCTGGTGACATTTTGCAGTGGGCAAACTGAATCCATTTCTTAAAGATATTTTGAAGCTGAAAAAAGAGTTGATGTTTACAGATGGCTGAAAAAGTTGCCAGATGTGGTCCTTTGTAATACAAAAATTGCTCTTTACTTAAAGAAATCGCTGACACCATCGTCTGCTGTGGGCGTGCAGAGCTATTCCTGCCCAAACACTCTTGCTGCCCAGAGATAGCACAACAGTGTTGCCACATCTCTGTATGTTATCATGAAGCTTGAATGGCATACAGCATTTCTCCCGAAGACCCGGTTCACCCACTTTTATGATTATGCAGTCAAATTGTGGTCACACAATTAACTCCTCCACCCCCAAGATGTGACTGTGAGAGGAGTTATGTGACGTGCAATAGAATTGCCGAGAACTGCTTTGTAAGTTGTGCTCTGAAGGCACAGAAGAGAGAGAAAAAGAATCAAACATTATTTACTTTGAAAATTCTTTAAGGATTGCCTCCTGATTTTGGGGGTTTGGATCATGACTTGGAGCTGGTAATCTCAGGAGTTCTTGGTGGGGTTTTTCTACTCAGTCAGTGTTAGCTCTCACACTTGGTTCAAGAAATGACCTGCCTGGAGGGTACAGGGATGCAGCTGAACTGCAAAGCCAAAAACAATCCTTTGGGCCATTTACTTATTCCACGGACACTGACACATTTTTCCTTCGGTTCCTCCTGATGTTCACATAATGCTTCCCTAAAATTTGATGCAAGTATATGAATGATCCAATTGCTCTTTGAAGATCACGAAGGGAGGGTAAGGTCTCAAAGCTGGGGGTTCACACAGGGAAGGATGCCATAGCACCACACACCAGGGTCTTTCTGAACATTCTGGCAGCAGGTTCACTTGCTCTGTTTTCTTCCCACCTAGATGTGCCACTTCCCTACATAAAGTATTGCACTCCTACAGTTGTTATGCTGGCATCTGCTGCCTCATCTGTTATCCCTGGATGGTGGGAAACATTTTTCTTGTCTTTTACCATGGTCTCCTGATGCTCAGAGCTTTTCATCTGATATTAGCAGAAGGATTTTATTGGCAGTTTTACCATAGCCCCATTTGCATTCAGTGTTCCCGTGAAACCTGACCTGTCAAGTGAAGGTGCTTCACTAATATTGGATAATTTTCATTTGACCAAGCACAGCTAATCCTTAAGCAGCCAAATATTAATGAAAGGAGACCTGAGCTATACTTGCATTATACACCTCTGCTCCCTCTGCACAGTGGATTAAAAGCAGTGGCCCCCACTGCCCTGCCAGTGGCAGTGTTATTCTTCCTGCACAGCCAGATGGCAAAAAAAGATTGGAATTTATCCCTTTGAAACAAGTGCTCAGTAAGACGTTTCCTTATCACTCACTGACATGATGATTAGTTAGATTAGTGTGAAGATCAAGGGTTGAACAGGCCTTGACTGTACGAGCTCCACCAGCACTAGCACAGCAGAGAGATATTTCCATCAAAATACCTGGCACTGCACCACAGCCCTAAGGTACAGAACAGTGCAAAAACCTTCTCTTCTGCAGGGAAAGCTGAGTGCTAAAATAACCTTGCTTTTCTGCTAGAAAGGTACTTTTTCTTTGGTGTTATTAAAATTGGTAAATTGGTTGTACATTTTCTGGCAGACCACTATTCACTGTTAGGAAATTCCTGTTCAGGGAAATTGAAACACTTTGTAGGAAGACATACCTATTAGCAGAAAAGGAGGGAAAACAATAAGCATAAGATTTTTGTTAGGGTCCCACTGCTCAAGGAAAGCCAACCTCAGTTGAATATTTTTCAGGACACTTGGTTTTTTTTTTTTTAATTTTAAATGTCAGAATTACACACCATAGCAGAATTCTGAATTTTGACCAGCTAAAAGAATCACAACTGAATGCTTTGTAGGGAAGCAATTGTAGCTTTCATCTGAAATGTGGGTTTTCCACTCTTTTCATCTTTGTGTTCAAAAAGAGAATGGTCAGCCCTAACACTTTCCAGGTTTCACTGAAACAAAATATGTATTTCTCAAGTGTGCTTATTCTGACATCCTCCCAGGTTATGCATGGAGGGGTTACTATAAGCTTTTCCTGTATTTGCTTTATCCCGCATGGGGAGGTGAGCTGGGAGTTTTGCATCCCTTTGAACTACCAGTGCTGTGGGGTGGATGAGGAGCAGCAAGCCCAAGGAACAAGGCAATGTACGGAGCGGGTGCTGCAGCCACATGGACAACCTGACAGAAGGCAGCATCTGCATCAACCCAGATATCTCTTTGAGGTTGGGATCATAGATCTAAACCTGAAGAAAGAGCTTAGTAATAACCGGAACCAAGCCTTACTTACATAGTAATCTATTATGTGTTGTTTAATTTTGCATCTGAGGTTTTCATATGCCTGAGGTAGGCTACAACCAAATGAAAAGAAAGTTTGCACTTTGTATTGCCTGGCTGGACAGGAATGATGAAATTGCTAAATCAGGTCTGGCCTGACGGGAGATTTGCTGTTTTCTTAATGAGCTAATTATATTTTTTCTTGCCAGCCATTTGCATTATTACATGATTAGAGGATCAACACTCTCTGTAACACATGGCCGGCATTGCACTGTGAGCCGGGAAAACGGCCATATTCCTATTGTCCAGTTTAATTTGGGAAGCAGACAAATTACAATTTGACAAGCTAAAGTTATATGCAAATGGTAATAAGCACCTCCACACACAATGAAGATAAACAGAAACCAGAAAACATCTTGCGGGTGCCTACCGTATATTTCAGAGCAGCTTTTATTCTTAAAGACTTGTCCAGACTGGCCATTCATGTTAACAGTAGCCAGTATTCATGTAATTTCTGCAGAAGATTTTTGGTAGTACAGGCTGCCTTCTGGAGACTTGGGTGCATCCAGAAGAGGTTTGGTACATGGACTGGGATCAGTGCAAAGCAGGACTGGTTCCCTGTGGGCACTCTGGATGAGACCACCTTGATTCAGGAAAGCAGAGAAGGGACTCTGAACTGACAGCTACAATCTGTGAAGCCCCACTTGCCCTTTGGGGCATTTGACCCTGACCTGTATTGCTTTTAAATAAAGATATAGCTTTGCTGCCCTCAAATCTGAGGGATCTGCAGCAGAAAATCCTGCCCAAATCTTCTCTGATTGATAGTTTCAAAACAGCATCTTCTTAGGGAAGCATGGACTCATGGTTGTAGCTTTTCTTCCATTAGCCTGATCAATGTTAATGTCCCCTTTGTTGCACTAGTAAGCCCTTATGAGTCAGTCTGGGATATCCTTAGGGGATGACCAGGACCATTCAATGTAGGTGTGATTAAATGTATTCCAGACAGCCCTCAGCGGGTCTTCTCTCCACTGAACTGGGGTAAATTAGGACCAGCCAAACCCGCTGATGTTAACAGTGCTACAGCACAGGAAGACAGGGCAAAACAATGCCAGAAAAGGCTCTCCTTAGTTTCCCTGTTTTTTAAAAAGAACAAATTATATACATACTTATCTGAGAAGAGTTAGGTAATTTTAAAGCAGATTCTCCTATTAAGTGGACAGATGGTCCTTCTACTGCAGCAATAATTTTAATAGGATGAACACACATAAATTCTGCTCATTCCCTATGTAATTTCTGAGGTCACTGTGAGTTGATGCTAAAGGTTGTAGTGAGCAGGTAACATGTAGCCTCTCAGATACTGCAATAAATTGCCAAGGAGCCTGCAATTTTTTGTTGGCAGAGCAGTCTCAATTATTAGAGGATTCAGCAAAAGAAAACATCAGGAAATATCAGGCTTTACTTTTTCACAGACAGTATTTATACTTTTTATAGTAGTTAATCCATCAGGTTAATTTCATTGTTCAGGCAGGAAAGCAGGCAACAGACTATTTTACGAGGGCAAGTGGCAATCCCTTAGAACAGGATCTCGTAGATCCAATTTTTGCAGACAAGCTTTTAATTTTCTCCACACTCTCTCTGGACGTGTGCAAAACCCTTTAGCCGGTCACGCAGCTGACCCAAATCCAGAAAAACCAAAAGAAATGTTCCCCTTGATTTCAGTGAGCTTTGGATCAGACTTTATGAGTCACTATTCATTCATAAAAATGACCCCTTTCCAAAATGAATGCCAGTGAGGTGGATGGTTGCATGCTATTTTGAAAGGCTCCATTTTTCCTAAATACTGCTGCAACTGTTTTAAACTATAAGGTATGTCACTTTTTCACTCAGGGTTGCTAGAAGGAAGATCAAGACTGAAAAGGGACACGTACCGGAGCTACGTGCACAGGGCTGGGGACGCAGCCATGTTCCTTGTGAAAGCAGGGCTAAGAAAACCATCCTGCCATTCTCTGTCCCTAATACCAAGTCAGGATGAAAATGCCACCTATTTAATCTGTTCCTCCCACACACATTTTAAAAAAAATCTTCTTTAATCCAGGAGATTCAATAACATTCATGCTTAAAGCGGCAGTATATCATATACAATGGGAAGTAGGACTTTGCCTTCAGCATTGATAATCAAAATGTCACTCTCTGCCTAGCTCCAGAGGGTGTTGTTTTACTCCTCACTTCTGCCTGTACTGGACTGTTCCCCACTTGGCCCTCTGCCATTGTGTTGTTTGGTCTCATAATTTGAGAACTAGAAAGTAGGTAACTCTTAGAAAAAGCACCTGTTTCCAAAAAGAGTGAACTTTTAGAGCATCTTTATTTGTATGAGCTTCTTGACCTACTTAAATTTCATTCTAATACAGTATTACAGGCAGTGTAATACCATTAGTAATCTTTATGCACAGATGAACGGTGGGTTTGGCCCATTTTTTTGGCTACCAGAAGCACAATGAGCAGGAACAGATTGTGAGTACTTATTGTCCTTCCAGTCAAAAAAAAAAAAAGAAAATTCAACAGAGTATCCTTGGAAGGAAATACTGCAGGCAGATGAACAGCTTCCTAAAATCCAAAGGCAGTCCAATAATTCACCGTCTGCCCTGAATACTGTACATTTCACCCTAGATCCCTCCTATGCCACTAACAACTGTAAATTAACACTTGAGCATTAAAAGTAAATGGGTTTTTAATTAGGTGAGGACTACCTGGTGCTCCTGATCTGACCTCACCGTCAGGGGTTACAGACTGATGTAGTGCAGAGGTGGATGCAGGTAGGACTGCTGTGGCAGTCTCATGGTTGGAAGTTTAAGTGGGAAAGACTCTCAGTACAGCACCCCTCACACCACCACTGTGGCAGTGACAGTCCCTTTGTTGCTCTTATTCACCCCCAGTTCCTGTGAAGGTAGTACAATAATCCCTGGGGGGTTTTAGCCCACTTTTCCAGGTATATTTCTGGACACTTACAAGGTTATTACTTCTTTTCCAAGAGTTGATATTTTATTCTCTGTCTGAAATGTTTTGAAAGTCTTTCTACATTTACTACTGAAGACTCGCCTTAGCCCCTGGAAAGATCATGAAGCAAATCCTCCTGAATGTAATTTGTGATCATGTGAAGGGCAAGAAGGTGACTAGGCAAATCATGCCTGATCAACCTGATTGGATTCTATGATGAGACGACCATCTCAGTGGAGAAGGGGATGCTCTTTACCTTGACTTTAGTAGCTATCCACCACAATATCCATGCAGCTAAACTGGTGAGATATGGACTAGCTCAGTGGATGGTGAGTGGAAAACTGACTGGACATGAAGGCTCAAAGTAAGTGACCGGTGCTGCAAAGTCCAGCTAGTGACAACCCTCAGGGATCATTGCTGGAGCCAACACTTTAGTGTCTTTACTAGTTTTGTGGATGACTGGACAGAGTGCACTCAGCAATTTTTTGGACTATATCAAACTGAGAGAAGTGGTCAATTTGCTGGAGGGCAGGCCTCTGTGCAGGGGGACCTGGACAGGCTGGAGAAACAGGCAGACAGGAATCCCATGGCATTCAGCACTCGGAAATGCAAGTCCTGCACCTGGGGAGGAACAACTCCATACACCAGCACAGGCTGGGGGCTTACTGGCTGGGCAGCAGCTCTGCGAAAAAGGATCTGCAGGTCCTGGTGGACAGCAAGTGGGACATGAGCCAGTAGTGTGCTGGGTTGTATCAGCAAGTGTTGCTGGTAGGTCAAGAGAAGTGTTTCTTCCCCTCTGCTCAGCACTGGGGAGGCATATCCAGAATACTGGTTCAGTTTCAGACTTCCCAGTACAGGAAAGACATGGACGTGCTGGGGTGAGCCCAGCAAAGGGCCATCAGATGAGATGGTATTGAGAAGATGGTGCCAAACTCTTCTTAGCGGTGCAGCGGACAGGGCTACAACAAGGTGCAGTGGGCAGGACTACAGCAAGATGCAATGGTCACAAGCCGAAACCAGAGAAATTATCGTCAGATATAAGGAAAAAAAAATTCATTTTGAGAGTGGTCAAACAGGACTGTCTTAGTCCAGAGAGGTTGCTGAATCTTCATCCTTGGAGATTTTGTAGCTCTGGTGAGCAACCTGCTCTCATGGGCCCAGCTTTAAGCAGGGGTCACGGCAGGCAGTCTCTGGAGGCCCCTTCCAGCCTATGTGGGTTTGTGATTCTGTGATAGTGAACTGCTGAATAAATCTTGTTCAACACTGCTGCCAGGTTCCTCGTCGTCACGTCTTGAAACGCCTTGGCAGTGGAAGAGGCCAAGGCAGCTGTCATCAGGAGAAGGAACAGCTCCCTCCAAGGGCCTGGCCTGCCAAATGACACAGGCACAAAATTCTGACAGTAGCTGAGGAAAAATAGAGCAGTTAGTAGACAAGAAAAATCATGAGCAAGGGTTCAGGGTCAGAAGTCATCATAATGGAAACAGATAGAAAAGCCTCAAACCTTTTCCAAGAAGTCTTCTGTTTTTTGCCGAGTAGCTGCTAAGGTTCAGGTGAATCCGCCTTTTGCATTCTATCTTCATATGCTGCTGTGCAGAAAGGGTGGCATCAAGTAGACCGTCACTGCTCTATGTTCCTGTGCCGCTTACAGGAGCTGAACTGTGGGCAAAATGATCTGCAGGTGTGGAATAATTTCTGCTTGTATTTACAGCTCTGCTATAACACAGACGCTTAAAAATCTTCTGCTTGACTAAAGACATTTCTATCTTGACAACTAAAAGGAAACACTTTACTCATATCTTTTACTGACTTAATGCAACGCATGGCTGAAAGATATAATTGACTTGTCCTTGGGGCACAGAGAAGTCCTGGTACTGACCTGGTGTCCTTGCTTCCTTCTTCTGTTTGCCCTGCACTGCTCTGAGTCAACATCAAAGTGATAAGGAAAATTACCCAAGCAGCAACAACCTTAAAAAGGAAAAGCATTTAAAAAATAGTTTTCCAGCAGAGTTTCTTTTAAAGTGCTCGTTGGAAATGAGGTACAGTGGGGTGAACTGGAGACGAAAAGATGAAATCAGCCCACAGAAGGGAAAATGCTCTGCCTCAGTAAAAGTGCCTTACTTTTTCTTTCACAAAATACATCAGCAATGACGGTAAAACATCTGAGGAGTGAGAGGGAGCATTGCAAAAGGACATATGGGAGGCAGGAACTGAGATCATATACATGCATAGAAAGCTGGGGTGAGACAGCAGGAGACATTTATCACAGTGCCCTGGAAGGGGCATATAGTTGTTTCACCTCTAATTATGCAGCATGGTTTTCAGTGAGATGTCTTCTTCCTTCAGCCAAGCTTGTTAAAAGCATCTAAGCACTTGCTAAACTCTTAAGTGTGTGAATACTGCTGTGTTCACTTAGCAAAGGCCCTAATGACTTAATCTCCTTAAGGCTCCTATTAATTCTTAGGACACTTTTTTCCCACTGTGGGAAGTGCCATGACAAGCAAGATTACAACACAGTGGACAAAACTCCCTGGCACAGAATATAGGAGATGGAAAGACTCCTAAAGAAAGCCTCTGTCATACTACATTAATTATCTGAGCCTGCAATATTCAGGCTCAGTTTTACTTTCATGTCATTGCCACACAGCTTACAGGTAGGTGCCCATACACAAAAGATGTGACAATAAATGTCATTACAGGAAACCCCATGCAAAAGAAGAAAGAGCTGGCAGCTGGAGACACAACAGTTGTATTTGTGCTGCTGAGAGGGGAGTGCCTTGTGGTGTGGTCCAGAGCAGATTTAGCCTTCCTGTGCAGCCACATGTGCTTGATTTTTCTGATTACTATTGAGTATCTGCTTAAGTGCTTTACTGAACTGGATTCTTAAATGTAGAGCAATATCCTGCCTCTGGGGACTCCATAGTGAAACGCTTGGTGTTTCAGTGATGGCAAAATTGTACCCTGCTGTCTACTGCTCAGTAGTGAACCATCTCTGACTCACTGCAAGATCCTGCCAATCATTGTAAGTTTGTCCCAGTCTGAGTCCAAAGTGCCTGTGTGGCTTGTCTGGAGCACAAAGGAGCCCTGAAATTCCTTTAGTGCATTTCTAGTGGAGGTGTGTTCTTCCACACGCTCACGGAGCATTTCGAGGTCAGTTGGTAAGCGTTTGCCAGTTTCGCCTGGTTTCCCTCAGTCATTCTTCATTGCTTGGAGCATGTCCTGCACTTCAGTACAACTGCTTTCTGTCATTGTAGTGTTCATTAGGATTTATTTTTGTTCCTGCATGCACTGGCACAGCTGTTGATGAAATGGAGTAAGTAATGTATAAGCCTAAACAATAATAAATTGTTCTATCTCTCGACATGTACAACAATGTAACTAGAACAGCAATATTTCTTTGTGCATAGGATTCACTTTTTCAAAGAGAATTTGACCAAATTAAAAAGACAAATGATAGTTAGACCTGCATAACATCATAGGAATCAGTAGACAGAGTTGCTGTGGGTCTTGCTTTGCTGCCTTTTTTATGGCTCCTTCCCAGACTACACCTTCTTCCTACAACACTGGGACGCCAGGAGTAGAGTGCAGGTTAGCTCATTTCTAAAATGTGTGAAGGAGTGAGGACTGCAGATTTGTCGGCACTCATGGTGATATATAAACCATAATAAATACAAATATATAATAAGATCTGGACTTTGAGATGGCACGCTGCCTTTTCAGTGGCCCCATAACCACTAAAGCTCCTCAGAGTTACTTCAATCAGTGAAACCTCCATCAGCTCGTAAGAGCCATGATTACAAGTGGGCTCATCCCACCTTTGCAGGGTCCTTCCCCCTCTTGAACACTCACCCTACACAATTATAGCAAGCTGCTAGAAACTAGCCCCTGGGGCTGAAGTTAAGGTACAATGCCTATGTGTTCTAGGGAAATAATAAATAAGTTATTTATAGTATAGTATTTATAGTATACATAATATTACATGGTATAGTATGTATTTACCCTGTTTAAACAAACAATAACTGCAATTATAGCCTGCTTCAGTCAATAGAAAATAAATGTAGGAAGCATTTCCTTGAAAGAAAGAACTGCAGACAATACCTAAAATCTCTTACCTCCCTTTCAAGAAAGTTATAAGGGAAAAAAGGAACACATTTCAAAGAAGGGACTAAGAACATGGAAATTTTCCCTTGATTTCTAAAGAGACAAATGCCCTTTGAACAAGGCATATTTCCTTTCTGTATCAATGCTTAATTTTTTAAGCTTTGCCTGGTCTTTTTTTATAAAATGGGTATAAAGCCTGACACTTCCTCTCTAAAAGACATGGAGAAAACTGGGATTTCAGCTTTAAAAATGTTGTCAGATGAACATCAGTGTGCAGTGTGCAGGATTTACGAATAAGTGGGCAAGCCCCCAGCTTGGCCTGAGTGGAGCTGTAGCAGTTCCCATCCACTGAGGGCCTTGGACCCTTCAGGCTTATGGGGTGGTGCCTTCTGTGGCCTCAGCTGATTGCTCTGCCACCTTGATTGCCTAATTTTCTATTCTGGACATTTTACTTGCTGGTATATTCCCTAGCTTTCTTGCTATTTTCCTATTTTTGAAGTTGTCCTTTCACCTTGATTATTCTGCCTGAGTAGCATTCTTGTTTTTTTTGATCTTGCCTTTGTAAGAACATCATTTTCAAGAGAGGTGCACGTAGCTGCAATACCTGGGTGGCAAGTGGATCCTGCCTGAGGCTGCTGCCCTGCACAACGTCTGCCCCTCACCAGTCAGAAATGCGGACGGCCACAGACAGCCAAAGCGATGGGAGCCTCTGCCCCAAACATGGGTCATTTGGAAAGCCAAATGACAAATGAGGGTGCGTCGATCTGTTTCAGGACCAGATGTGGCAGCAGCCTGAGCGGGGGGATGCACAGGCTCTGTCACACATGGAGACAGCACTGGACTGCCCTGGGAAGGGTCAGTGCTGACTTCACCTTCTCCTCCCCCTCTCCAGTAACCCACCCACTGCAATCCGGCAGCTTTCTTGGTACATCTAATTAAAAAGCAGGTAATTGGGGCTGTCAGGTATGTAGGGATATGGGGGCTCTGTGTCTATTCTTCATAATTAGACAGCATTGTAGCAAATAAATGCCTCCTCAGGTCCTCCTCCCAGGGGAGACACCCCCAGCATCCAAAATGCTGACTGACTCCACCCAATACACTGTGTGATGCCACACAAACCCAATACACTGACTTGGAGTATCATCTGGTTATGAGAGATGATTACAAGGGTGACATCTCTATCTCATAAGTACACATAGATCTGCTTTTATCTTATGTGTTTACATTGTTTTTTCTCTGCTTAGTCTGACTTTACAGTACCTTCTAAAATGTCATTTTACTTGAAGAAACCTATGAAGAAAGTCTGTGTGGTAAGTTCAGTAATATTCTTCAGAGGGCTTCAATGCAGCATGATATTTTTCATTAAACAGTAGACTTAGCCAACAGCAGTGCTTCATTTACACATGGGGCCTGAATTTAACAGTGATCCTTATGTGGGGAAACCTTTTCTGGATCTCCGTTTTCAGCAGCTGTAGTATCTGCAGTTGCTATTTGTGTCGGAGTTGGCTTTCCAGAAATGTTTCCATGTGGAAGCTTTGTCTGGAT
This sequence comes from Pandion haliaetus, assembly GCA_013401275.1. Classification (NCBI taxonomy): domain Eukaryota; kingdom Metazoa; phylum Chordata; class Aves; order Accipitriformes; family Pandionidae; genus Pandion; species Pandion haliaetus. Next base: position 243,806 of record VYZV01041127.1, on the reverse strand, counting down.
GAAAGGAGGACCAGACCAGGCACAGAGGAGGTTCACCACAGCGTGGAAAGCTATCTGTCTTTCCCCATATGGTATGTGAGATTTTCCTCTCTTGAACTGCCACTGTAACCTTGGCTCCCTGTCATCTACAGCAGAAAGAGGCTTGGGTCTAAGAAATTTGGATCTCAAAGATCCAGAGGGGATCAATGATCCTGTGCTTGGATAGGAGTTATTTTCCCCAGCTGTATGTCTGTCAAGTACAGAGGGTGGCAAGTAGAACAGGAGATGTGCTGGTTGCTGCAAGGTACAACCCAGCCGTTCCATGAGCAGTTACAGTAAGTTAATCTCTCTAGAGTAGCTCCTGTTGAGTTTCACATTGTGCAGACATTTTCTTTATGAAAGTCCTTATATTACCATCCACAGTTTTATTCTAATTTAATGGGACTCATCCGCCTTGCTTGATTGAGAACTTTAGAAAATTGTGCTTGACATTAACTTCCTCTAAAAATATTGACACTTGGTCCAATCTCCCTTGAGGAAGTGGGTGTAGGTCAATTCTAGCTCTGAATTTACTCCCTTGCTTTTTTTCATAAAATGTCGGTTGTTTCAGGCCCCTCTGATCTTGCCTGAAGTCATGTCCATCCATGCTGTATAACTTCAGAAAGCTTGCCTATTCTTTTCCTGGTTTTCACAGCTGGTTTAGTAAAGATACTGTGTCTTCCTAGAAATTCTGTTTTTCTTATACACTGGTACGTAGGCAGTTCCCTTATCAGTTTTATCTTTTTCTTTCAAGTATTATTTTACTGCAGGCGGAGATCCTTTAGGCCTTACAGTGACCGCTCTGGAGGTGCAACAGGACTGGAGCAGCGAGCAGAAACCAAGGGTGCCTGGAGCCAGCCGCTCTTTGACAGCCCCCATTGAAATGATGCAGGGGACAGACCCTTCTGTTGCTGCCAGCACTGCTGGCCCTATGCAGCCCACGAAGGAGTCCCCACTGACAGCAACAGTGAATGCAGGGTAAAGCATGGAGGATAATTTCTATGCATTTCTCCTTGCCTTTGTTTACATGCACCTGCTTTGTGTAGCATCCTGGAGTGAAATCCCACAGCATCGTCTCTGCCTATTACTGGTGCCATTAGAGTAGCTGCCTGCTTGGCCAGTCGCTCTCTACCTCCACTGGCAAGCAGGGCGCATGGAGGAAGGGAGTTAACCCTAGAGGTGGTGGTCCCAGTGGCAGGGTGCCATGTTTCCAGCCCCCTGAGGGCTTACATGTTCAGGAGAGAGGGATGTGGCTGCCTTTCAGTGCGTCCCAGCCATTTGCAGTTGGTGCATCAGCCTCTGAAAGGGCATAACACAGCTGTGCTGTGATGGGGAGGCAGTGAGAAGTAGAGGAAAAATAGTGGGTACTCAGTCTTGAAAGACGGCCTCAGCTGTGATCAAATGGTCCCAGAATCCAGCCAGGTGGGAGGCACTCACAGCACCTGGAAAGGGGTGCACAGGGAGCTGCCTGTGCCCAAGCAATTGTGTGATGAGGTGCCATGGGGGCTGCAGGAATAGGCAGGTTTCCAGTCCCGTGGGAAGAAGATCTGTCCACGTTGAACACTGTGGCTGGACCGCAGATGGACCCTTGCCGTGGAGATAGCAGTGTGAACTAATTAAAACATGGATGGAGAATAAGTGATACAAGTTCATAACTGATGGAAAAGTGGGTGATATGTATTACAGCACATACGTGAAGGAAGCTGAGCCTTACAGTCATTGGGCTCGAGCTTTAATATACCTTAGCCCTGCTGCGTCAGTAATCCTTTAGCAGCTACCCCACAGATGAATGAAAGCTGCTCCTGGCCAATTTCACCAGCTTGTTCTTGGTTGGATACCCTGACATCATCTTCCAGACTACAGTCAGCCTCAACTAGCTGAGAGTCATGTTTTAATATTATGGTAGCTGAATCCACAAAAAACTCTTCTTGTCTTTGATTGGACTTGAGACAGCATGGGATACTTCATAGAAGCTCCCTGCGTATATGCAGGGAAGTCTCTGATACCTTATGGCTATTCTCTCTCCCTCAGTGTGTGCCTCACCCTGACCAGGGCACCCTGAAGCTGATGGGGAGAAAAATACTGCCCATGAACTACCTTTCTGGAGTGGACAAGTAAGGACTGATCATCCTTCAGCAAGTAGGTTGTGGGAACGTTGCAACATACACAGAACAAACAGATGAATTTTATTGTTCCCAACATAAACATTCCTTTGAAAGTGCTCCTGCACATTCACAGCATAGCAAAGCTGCAGGTGAAGTGAGTGCTAAATAAAATTCATGACTTTTTTCACACAGCCATGAGAAAAGGTACAGTTATACTGAAAAAAGCAACACCATCAGCCACTGCAGAAATGAAGGGCTGATTTACGCACTCTCTCATGCTTACATGGCCTCAGCAGCAGCACCGGAGCCAAATAAGCAGTGTTTGGCCACTCTCCAGTAGTTTATTAGCTGTGGACATAATTAGTAATAATTCTTTGACAGTTTATGAAGAGAATAATGGTAAGAAAGACATGAACAGGAGTCAGGGTGTATTTAAAAGGAAAAGGTTGTGTTACTGACTTCTGTAATGACAGGTTAGTGGAAAAATTGCCTCTGTCTATGGAGACTTTGTATTTACCAAATGTTCTATATTTGAGACTCCTGCAGTTAGCTTTTGAAGAGGTAAATTAGACATGATAACTTTCAGAGTTAATCATTACTGTTACATAATTGAAACACCACCTGGTATTTGCAGCATAATTAATGATGTTATGACTCTTGCACAGTGATTTTAAACAGTCTTCAGCAATGTCTATAATTTGAATTGGTTAGGAGATACAATCTTATCTGCCCCCATAAAACAAATGCTTTGGCTGTGCTTTTCATCATCCATTCATAAACTCTCTATGTTTTAGAATATCTTTGCAAGAAACTCACCAGGGTGAAGCTGAAAAAATGCTTCAAGAAATGGGAATTTGAAACTTTTCAACAGATTTAAGATGAACTCATTTTACTATCCATTGCAGGCAAACAAAACTCCTATCAGTATCTCTTACCCAAAGTGTGTTTAATTCACAGTAATATAACTCATGTTGTGTCCAACAGCAACTCAGTATTTCCATGAGGCTGCTTTATTCATAGTAAATAGGTAACTATGCAAATTGATGAACACTTACCTGTAATCAAGAAAGAAAAAGAGTGGGAGAATCAAAGTTTTCTTTTCTCATTTGCATGGTTAGGATATGCTTATATGTGGTGATTTTTAACAGCTATCTGCATCAGCTTAAGTGCATACCGAAGCCAAGTCTAAAATCTTCTGCAAATCCTATCTCAGGGAATTTTCGGGAAAAGAAGTTAAAGTCACTGTAATGCTAAAAGCTCCGCTAACCTGATACAGAGAGACCTGAGAGGGAAGAAACTTCTTGAATGCATTTATATTTCACGCTCATTATTCTCCAGTATATATGGGAACGGAAAATTACGTGGCTCGTGAGCTTAACATCCGCTGCAGCACTGCTGAGCAAAATGCAGAGGATCAGAAGACCAGTGCATGAGGGTAGCTTTCATCATGTGCTTCTGCTGGTCCTCCTAGCTCAGAGGCCTGATGGGGTGGGGGGGGTTGTCAGTGAGTCAGGGTATATCTGCTTTTGTATTCATGAGTTGTTTCACATTCAATGGGAGCTCTGAAGATGTGCTGTATCCATAGAGCTCCACTGATGTCAATGAGGTAAATATACAGAAATCAGCCACACTGACATAATCCCTTTTGTACTGCTGTCATTAGTTGAGAAGAAAAGCTTGAGCAGACAGACCCTAAGCTGTCAAGTATGATTACTGCAGCTAAAAACTAAACAAGAAAATTTTGCAGCATCCAAAAAGTTACCTGCTGAGCAACACGGAAGCACAGGGTCACATCAGTGACCTCTTGGCTGCTCCGAGTTGTGCGTGCGCTGGGTAGGTATGGCACGCTTACCCCACAGGTTTGTGTTGGTGGTGCTCAAGTCAGGTCTCTGTGTACTTCTGGGGATAAATAACTAGCCATGCTTACCCATGAGAATGAACCTGAAAGGGATTCAAGGAGAGCAGAGTTTACTGATAACCCTGAGAGAGGGATAAGTTCTAGTGGTGGGATCCTACAAGCCAGAGGGATGCACAGATATGCCTCATTTTCTACCTGGAACTGACTATAAACTTTTCCTTAAGCTTTAACTCCTGTACCTTCAGGTAACAAAAATACACAGAATGTGACAGCATGCCTGGGATGGGCCATCTCACTCCAGCTAGGGGTTTTTTTGCATAGAAATTGTGCCTCTGGAGCTCTGTGTCTCATCCCACATCTCTAGTGAGCTCCATATTCGCAGAAGCTCAGTGAAAGCAGTGTTGTCATATGTGTTTCACTGGAAATTACTCACCCCGTTCACAGTCAAGCACACTTACCAGATTTTTTGGAAGGTCTCCGCTCTAGACGTACAAGTCTGAGCTAGTTTTCTAGACTCTGCAGTTGATGGGGAGAAAGTGGCGCACATAGGGGTGACTCGTTGCTCTACGGGGTATATTGACCTGGGACGAGCCAATCGCTGTTTCTCACTGCTGACACTTGAGTCAGCAAATGCAAGAATTTCAGCTGCAGGCATGCATGCTTGGTCAGATGATCCCCAGCCTTTGGACCTGCTTAGGTCTTTTTCCTAAGGTTGTGTTTAACCTGTCTGCAGCCTCAGGCTATTTCCATGTTCATTTACACAGTAGGAGAAAATGAGAAGGTAAGTCACAGGGTAAATTACAGTTTTCTACCTGAAATTCTCCTCATTATCAGGATCTGTTCCTTGGCCAGAAAAATTCTTTGCCAAGTCCTTTCCACTTGTACAATTCAATGTACACTCTCAATCTAGATTTTTTGCAACAGGTCCTCTTCCTCAATAATATATATACAGCCTCAGCATCGTTAGGAGTGGCATCTAGCTAAAGGTCATCCCAAATTCTTACTTTCATGAAACAGATATCCTTGGTGGAAGCTCATTCTGCCTATCTGTGTACCTCTGGTATTCATATTTTAATGGCTTCACATATTCTTTCATTAAGTAATACATGTCACGAGTTAGTCTTGGGCTCTAACTTCCATAATTTCTTGTATATGTATTTCAATAGATAAGCATTATTTTTGTATATATATATGTATACTATAAATAGATACACACACACTATATATATATATTACAATTTCAGTGTGTGTGTGTATAAATATAAGGGACCAACTGTAGCAGCTGAATGTTCACAAGTCCATGGGGCCTGAGGGGATTCATCCCAGAGTACTGACGGAGCTAGTGGATGTTATGGCAGGACCCCTCTCGATCATCTACCAAAGGTCTTGGGAGTCTGGGAGGTCCCCGCTGACTGGAAGCTAGCCAATGTTATTCTAATTTACAAGAAGGGCATGAGGGAAGACAAAGGAAACTACAGACCTTTTAGTCTAACCTCAGTTCCTGGAAAAATTATGGAGAAGATCATACTGGGTGCTATTGAAAGGCATTTAAACAACAATGCAATCATCAGGCACAGTCAACATGGATTCACAAAGGCAAAGTCCTGTTTGACTAATTTGGCATCTTGCTATGATAAGGTCACCCATCTAGTGGATGAAGGGAAGGTGGTGGATGTAGTTTTTCTGGATTTTAGTAAGTCTTTTGATACTGTCCCTCACAGCATCCTTCTGGACAAGTTGTCCAGCTGTGAGATGAGCAGGTACATGGTGCACTGGGTGAAGAGCTGGCTGAAGGGCAGAGCTCAAAGGGTTGTAGTGAATGGGGCTACATCTGGCTGGTGACCAGTCACCAGCAGTGTTCCTCAGGGCTCAGTCCTAGGGCCAGTTCTGTTCAATATTTTTATCAATGATCTGGATGCAGGAGTTGAATGCACCAAACTGACAATTGCTGACAATACCAAACTAGGAGATGCTGTTGACTCTCTTGAGGGACAAGAGTTGACTTAAAGTTGCACCAGGGGAGGTTTAGACTGGACATTAGGAAGCATTTTTTTACTGAGAGGGTGGTCAAACACTGGAACAGGCTTCCTAGAGAGGTGGTTGATGCCCCATGGCTGTCAGTGTTTAAGAGGCATTTGGATAATGCCCTTAATAATATGCTTTAACTTTTGATCAGCCCTGAAATGGCCAGGCAGTTGGATTAGATGATCGCTGTAGGTCCCTTCCACTGAACTATTCTATTCTATTCTATTCTATTCTACTCTATTCTATTCTATTCTATTCTATTCTATTCTATTCTATTCTACTCTATTCTGTTCCTTCCATTCCCTTTCTGTTCCATTCTGTTCTGTTCTGTTCTGTTCTGTCCCATCCATTCCATTCCATTCTATTCATTAGTAATGTTTTGGAGGGGTTATAATGTTTGGAAAAGCTCTGCTCTATAGAGCATGACCTTGGCAACAAAACCACACAAATTTGGCAAGAGGTCTGACTATGCTTCGTTTTATTTACCTGCTCTCACAGACAGCAAAGTTTTCAGGAACAGAGTATTTAGCCATGCAGCTGCGTCCCTGCTGTCCACAAGGGTGTAAGTCTTGGTGAAGAAAGAGTAACTGTGCTTCCTCTGCAGGGACCTCGGCTGAGTGACCGCTCTGATGTCTTTATTTCTCCTTTCAGATCTGTATTGTTGAGGAAGCTTATTCCTTATTTTTATAAACTACTTTGGTGTGATTCCCTGCTCTCAAAATTGGGGTCTCTAACACAAGCCAAGTGAAATACCATCAAGCCCATCCCCACTTCCAGTGATGAGACCATTTGTTTGTGGAGGGTTTGAAGGGCACCCTGGTTGCACGCTTCCCTGGCAGCCGCTCCTGTGACACTGGGGGGTACCCTGGGGTGCTAGTGGCAACTCACATCATGTCCCTCTCTATAGAGAATATACCTTATGGATCCGAAGGGAGGCCTTAAGTCTTAAGGACCATTAACTTCTGCACACTCTCTCCAGCTTCTCACCCTCTCGCATGCACATGCCTGCATTTATATCCAGCTCCTCCAGGTACCTGAGGATGCGGTTATGCCAGTTCTGTCTGCCTTTACTTAATTGCTGTAGGGAAGATGTGAATAAGAGAACAAATTTCCCTCAAAATCTTACCTGACTGTCCAAAACAGCAAAGAGGCAAAAGAAACTCAATTTCAGGTGGATTTTCCTAATCTCTGGCCCCCAGGACAAGGATAGTTCAAGCTAAGCTGCTAGAAAAGGAGTTTGCTGCACTATCCTAAATGGGAAGCAATTTTCATCAATAAAAGAGTAAACTAAATAGGGTGCAGCTGAAGGAATTTACTTTTGTGGCTATGCCCTCATCAAACTTCTTCCAGTGGATGGATAGCTTTTATGTTTTAACTGTAGACTCTAATGAGGGCCTCCCGCATGCTATGTCTACCTTTGAGGTCACCTTTCTTATTTTTCAGCGTAACTTGTGTTTCTCCTGTCCTCACACTCATTTCCAGGTTGGCATCGCATTGATGTTTCCATGGAATGCAGCACACCCTTCTTCCTTTCTTCTTCTTTATTTTTCATACTTTATTTTGACCACTTGCCTCTTAATTTTTCTGTTCCCAACTTACAAGTTGGAACAACTTCCCTTACACACATTTTCTCCTCACAAACTGTTTAAATCAGAAATAAGCCCACAGGATTCCTTGGTGTTGCTGATGTGTAAGTCTGTTACAGCTGGGAAAAAGGTAAATGCTACAAATAAGTCTTGGATATTCTTTGTGAAATATAAAAAAATTTATGAGTTCATATCCTAGCAGGCAACATATTCTTCTGGTTTTGTTCTAGTGTTTTACCTTAGCTTCGTAAGTTGAATACAACATACAAAAAAATCTATCCAGACTGAAAGAGGTGCTAGAAAAGGAGGGAAAAGTAATTACAAGAAATCATTTTTACAGACAGCCTGTTATGGGGCTGTTTCACACTTCTCTGTTGTGGGCAGTTAAAAAAAGCCACAGAAAAACTGTAGTATGAAGGTGTTACTCTGTAGTGAAAATTTTACTGCCCTTTGTTTAGAAGAACTAAAGGCAGATATTTGAACTGATGCTTCTCTGATCTGCAGACACCAACATGCCACTTAACTCCTGCATTTATCCCCCCCGTGCACCCCTCACAGCCAACCTTGACCTGGCCGCAGGGGCTGCGTCCCTGACGGAGGGGCTGGTGCAGGCAGTCAGGCAAAGGCAGGAGGAGGAGGAGGAGGCAGCATTAAGGGTGCACAGTAAAGCAGGTAGGAGTGTGTTGACAGCAAGGCAAAAGTCAAGGCAGCCACTAAAATGAAACATGGGAATGGGATGGGGAAGTCCGGTGGAGCTCTCTCATCTTCTGCTTGCCAAGTGCTACAAGCTTAAATGTTAGCTGTCATGAAACGCAACGTAAACCAGCCTCTCAGTTTGCTCCTGTAGGCTATTGCTGGAAGAGCAATACAACCACTTAAATACAGATCTGATGCACGTGCTCAAGGAGTGACAACTCAGATCTATGATTTCACGAGCTGTGATGTGAAATGTAGGGGGTGTCACTCTGCAGACCTGGGGGCACAAGCGGTCTAACAGCTACATTGGGAAGTGGCTTTCGTGCTCACCGCTCCATGGTACTATTACACTGTTGCACAATTATGGCCACCAGTTACTGCCCCATCTGGGCCTCCCATCTTAGGAGCAACCCAAACACCCGGTGCCTCATGGCTCACACCTCCTGGAGGAGAGGACACACGATGTGGAAAGGGAAGGAATGGGCAAGTTAAGGCCAAGGGCGGCTTTTGCAAAGGCAGGGTATCACACAGCTTCTTCGCCCTGCTGTGGCCAGACTCCCTGGGACATTTGCAAAACACCCACACATCCCTGACTAGGCTGCCAAGAAGCATGGGTGACATGAGGACAGGAGGCTGCCAGGGGGCGCATGGGTGCTGCAGCAGCCCTTGCCCCTCCTGGGTAAGCGACCGAAACCCCTTTGGCAGTGCTGCTGGGACAGGCACAGCGAGTGGGCACAGCTCTGAAAGGTCACCCTTGCAGACATCTGGAGCTCTGATCTGAATACAAAGATGCTCCCAGAACTGCTGTGACTTGAATTATGTGGAAAAAGGAAATTTCACTGGGACGTCATAAGGATGAATTTGGCAAGTGCTGCATGAAACAGCATCTGTGCAGCTTGGCCAAATAGCCTGTCGCTATTAGCAAGTGCAAGAGCAGGAGGGGTGAGGCAGTGGAGGTGAAGTGCAGTATCTCACTTCAACACTGCATCAAGCTGAGCTCCCATGCACAGGCTTGGGGCTAATCAGTTCTGTGTTCAGATAAAAGCTGCTCCAAAGGTGCTGGGGAGGAGAGGAGCTGCCAGGGAGCCATTCAGTCTGCATCAGCTCTCGCAGATGAGCCCAGGTAATGACCACTCTCCTCTCTACCCCCGCTGAGCCCGGCTTAGCTCCCATGTTCTTTCCTCTCTGCCAAATACACCCTTTGCCTTTAGCTGTAGCCAGAAGAGACCTCAGCCCGTTGTCTGAATTCAAGTGGCAAACGCTTTTGCATAGTTTGTGCCGGTGAGTGAGTTATTTTCCCAGTGGAGTTTGTAGTCGTTATAGGAACGACATAAGCTCTCCTGGCAAACTGCCTTAAACAAGATTGCTGTGTCTCTCCAAGGCCATCTCCTGGCACGGCTCTGTCAGCTGAACATGCAATTTCTTTAACCCTCAGGCTGATATAATTCTGTGGGCAAAACTCCTTAAATGTGAACTAAGACAGCATGTATTTGAGGTGTCCCTGTGCCACCCCGCTCGGCCGATGGCTGTCACAAACTCTCACCTATTAGTCACTCAGCAAGCAGAGTTGGAAAAGCCGGATTTGTGCAGGAACTAACTCTGCAAATGAAGTTTGAGCAGGAGCCAATAGAGAGCCCAGATCACAAGAAAGAAGTTATTCTGTGGCTAATTCGGTGGCTGCTAAACCCTACGGATCAGAGGAGGCAGAAATGCAACCGCAGCAGTGAGGGGAACAATGCAAAAGGTGTCTGGGGATGTGTGCTGGGTTAAGATAGGTACGTGGATTATGAGGCTTTGTGTCTAAAACCAGCAAGGATGGGCTGGCTCACCACAGAGCAAAGATCTGACAAGTGCAGCAAATTCAGGGTTTTAAAATAAGGCATAACTTAGTCTGCAGATTTGCTAAGTCTTGTATCATATCAGAGCAAGTTTTAACTCTCTGCAGTCATACTGCTAATTCAAAGAACGCCCTCTCTTTACGTACACCAAGAGCTCTCATGCGATAAATTATTTTCACAAGTATGATAATTGTCCTGCACATACAAGGACATTTAGATGTTCTAGCCACTGACACCTAGATATGACACCTAAATTTCTGATCTTCTTGTATCCCTACAATTTTATCTATTCTGGATTTCCCCTTCTTCACAACAGTGCAAAGCAGTAAGTTCCACAATTTAGTTAAATATTGCATGAAAAAGCACTTCCATGTTTGTCTGCTTAAAACATACTGCCCAATAACTTCATTAGATGGCCACACTCCTTGTATTGTGAGAAAAATCAATTGGTTTTCCCTATTAATTTTCACTGGAGCACCAGTTCTTGTGCATGCTTCTAGCAGAGTCCTATGTCTTATCTTAGTTTACATGCTGAAGAATCTTAAGCTACTTTTTTCTGCTTTCAAAAGAAGCTGTTTCATATTGCTTATCTCCATAGTTTTTGAATTTATTGTATTTTTAAGCTGGGATGACCACCACTGCAAACAATATTGAAGATACATTTATATGTTTTAATATGGTGGCATAATGATGTTTCCCATTTTGCTCTCTCTTCCTGAGAGGCAGAAAAGGGTTTGCATGCCTGAACACTTGCCTACTCTTTCTAGCTATGCTACCTAGCCTAATAAAAGGTATAAAATCCAAATATGCAAACATTTGGACTCTACTGCAGCAGTCATACTACTGACCACATGCCTAACAGTCTACTTGACTTTCTGAGCATCTCAGAGCACTCAGTGATATTTTTGGGTAACTAGTCACATTGACATTGAGAGCTCTTCCCTGGCTCATAAGGGATAAATCAGGCTGTGGATGGGTATGCACGGACAAGATCATTTTCTTCTTGTGCTTGACTATGCTTTTATTTGCACTCAATTTCACCCGCAAGCTTATTGCCCTCTTATTTAGTGTCCTGGTGACAATTTTTGCAGTCAGCTTTAGATTTGACTATCCTGATTTATTTTGTATTATCTTGAGGCTGTGTAGCACATATTGCTACTTACCTCTTTTCCATTAGTACATTGAACTGGGTATGTTGCACTCATACAAATGGCCTATGTATGTACATATAGGATATATTGAATGGTTCCAGTACAGATCCTCAGGCACCCTGCCAGCAACCTGATCTTTAATGTCTTACCTTTGGCTTCTTGCTATTATTAATCATGTATTAGCCTGAGAAAGAACATCGCTTCTACTCATGGCAGCCCAATTTCTTTAAGAGCTATTGGTGGGAAATTTTGTGCTAAATATCAACTGGATCACCTTTTCACAATGTCCTTGACTCCTGGAAAAGTGCTCTAATAACAGCTCAAGAGACCAGTGTTGAACTGGATGTGTATGAGAGAGGCAAGAGAAGGGTATGTACTCAATGTGACCACTAGCAAAACTGAGGAATGATGGTTGACAAAATGGCAAAAATACTAGAATTATTCTAAGCAGAGAAGACCACTGAAATAATGCAAAAATATATTAAACAGATTTTATTAGACAAAACACTGAAATTGCCATTTTCAGTTTGTGCAAATTCTATGATTCACGGGGAGGACAATAGAGAAGAGATGAAAAGGATTAGTAAGAAAACAGAGAGTCCTAAAGAATTAACAAGAAAGCTAAGAAGGTTGAAGGATGCCTAAATATTTGGAAACCAACATTTGAGGGCCAAGTTCTGCTGTCCTCATGGGGACTCATGCAAAGTAACTTCCATTCACTATGCAGTCTGGCTGGACAACTCAGATAACTTTAATGTGGGACTGACATGAGCTGATGAGCTGCAAACCCCATGGCTATGTAAGGGTATATTCCTGCATGTGTACCCACAAAGGATTCAGTCCTTCCAACAGGTGTGGAGCTGTCTGCAGACGAAAATTGCGTGTATACCCAAGCATGTTGCCAGTACTTAAGCATCTGAAATCTGGGCTCTAAAAACATCCCCTATAATCTCTTCCTATGAAACAGGAGGGTTGAATGGAAGTGGCTGCCTTTCGCAGACAGAGGAGCAGTTGCCTCCTTCATACCGGATCCAGGAAACGGGGCAGATTTATGCAGCTGCCACCACATCAGAGCCTTACATATTGCTGGCTGCAAGGCATTTGCATGGTGGGCAATGGCAGGTTGGCTAAAGTGATGGGAAGCCTCAAGACAGCCAGACTAATGATAGATAGTAAAAATTCAGATGGCTGAAGACAATTATTGAATTTTAGATAGGCTTTGAGAAATTAAATAAGTTCAGCGGCTGTTTTACCATTTGGAAAGTTGTAACACATTACTGAACGCCCTGGAAGTAACATTTCAGGGTCTAAAAATAGGCTGCATATACCACTCCTTCTGCTTCCCCTGGAGTTCTGAGAACATTCAGTACTTATTAAAGAAAGCATTAAAAATAATTTGAGGTTTGCATATTCCTTTCTATGATTTCCCTTTTGAAAAATACCAGAATAACCATTTATAGCTGTTCTTCTTGTGAGGAGTCAGACGACAAAAGAAAATGAAAAGGACAGGATATACAGCTCTCTTGGCCACATGACACTGCTGCGGTGGGGTCTGGTGTTTCCTTTTCTGTGCATGGCCATGACACCCCCTTCTCAGCCTGCCCTCTTCTTAGCAGCTTTCCTCCTACAAACCTAGGAGCTGCCAAGCCCTTGAGGCCATGACTTGAGAAAAGAAACAGGAGAAATCCCATGTTCCAGACAAAAGGCAAAAAGGAAAATTACTGGGTGATATTTCTATAAGTTACAAGAAAGTAAGTCCCAAGGACTTTCTTCTGGATTGTGCTACAGAGGATCTAAACCATCCAGCCCAGAGATACTGGTCACCACAGCAAACTATTACAATTAGTGTGTATCAAAATGTCCTCGCAGGCATTTGGCCCCAGAAAGCTCCCAGGGAACTCACCTGTAAAGTCTGATTTATGAAAACACATAACCAGTATCAACTGCATGTTCTCTAAAGCCTTGTGGCTTATGTTTGCCTTGTATGTTACTGCATCCAGTGTGGTGCCATGCAGAGAAGACCTGAGGACATGCCTAAGACTTCCTACAAAGGATTTAACACCCATGAAAAGAACAGGTCTTTCGTGAAGTTGTACTTGCAAGTCCTGGAAAATGTCTTTGCATTTTACAGCAACAGCTTGCAATCTGTGTTTCGATGGATTTATTTTCGCAGAGGTGAGTGCCATTATTTTTGCTCTGCAAATATTTTGTTGGCGCGCAAAGGCTCCTATTGAGGTTGAGTTTGCCGTTGGGCCTGAGGCTGGATGAGGGCTGAGCAGAGCAGCTTTGATTTCATGCAGGCTGCTTGCTGCATGGCCTCGAAGGAGCATTTTGGGTTTTGAGGGGTGCAACCATGTCTCATCAAAGTGCTGGTGCTGGGGTTGTTAATGGAGCTGGCCTGGCTGTATCGTGTGTTCCACTGGGGGCCAGGTGAATCAACTATAGAAACTGAAAGGAGTGGGGATTTTAACAAGTGTTGCTGATACCTTCCCACTTTGTGGGCCTGTTTTTTGAATCAAAAAAGAACTTCCCACACAACAAGGGCCTGCCAACTCTTTTAGCAAGAACACACAGTGAGTTTGTAGGAACACATACCTTGGATGCACAAAATCCTGCATTGCACAAATATTGGGGTATTTCCACAGGCTCATGCCTGTAAGTATTTCTTTAGATATAAAGCCACTGCTCTATTTTAAAGTGTGCCACTGGATGTAAGGGAAATGGAATTCACAAGACAGGAGAAAGACCACTAAAAAATAAATTACCAAAAAGTTGTATTTAGTTTTGGGGGCACCTGAGTGTCTAGTTTCGTACCTGGAATATTTTTATACTCAAGGACAGGGTAAAATGAAGCTGATGAAAAGCCCTGGGTTCCCCACTGAGTGTCCTTGCCTACATCCTCACGACCCCCGCAGCCCTTGCCCAGCAGATCCTAGGTTCAACCAGCCTCTCATGTTTCGGGCATTTTCTTGGTGGGTAGAAATGGGTGTTTGAACCATCTCTGTCTAAAGCCGATCTCACTTTCCAGGTAAGCGTGCCAGGACATTACAGTTATTCTCCTTTAACCACCTTTCATAAGAAGACTGAGCAGCCTTGCACTTACCTGAGCCAGAGAGCCAAAGAACCAAACAGAGGGATTTAATCCTCCTCTGGGAACCATGCAATGAAATTTGAGCCTGTGCCTCTGAAGTTCTTCACCAGAGCTTGACATTAGCAGCTATTTTTTTTTATTTTAAAAGAAAAATGCTTTCAAATCTCCTATAGCCTCTACTTTCACAGCTTTTTAAAATTAAATCAATAACTAAACAGAAGGAGAGGCAGAAAATACTAAATGTTCTGCATTTAGTAAAACTGTGCCAGTTTTAAGTAAATCAGCAACATTTCCCTGCAGAGCCTCTTTTTACTTTATTCTATATAAAATTCTGAACAACACAAAAATTCCCCTGATATTACAAGGTCTTTTGGCATTTGCAAAGCATTTTCAGGCAAGCTATTGAACAATGATATTTTCCTTTGTAATTGGTACTAAAAAAATCTTTCCCTCTATTTATGTCTCAGAGGTAGGCAGAAAATAAAACTTCTATATCCAAAATTACAAGGAGCCTGGCAGAATGAGTTGAAATGCCAGTGCTGACACAGCAGTTTCACATTTGGGACTGATGGTAGACTTCACTAAATCATCTCTCCAAAGCCAGTGAATTTTCAGAGTATAGGGGAAAACGATTACTAAAATAGGAGTAAAATGTTCCATCCCTCCTTGACACACACTTATTATACTGTATATAATAGCTATGCTGGTACTTTCTTATCAGCTACTAGTAAATATCATAGGTAAAAGATCAATGTATGTGTGATATGAGGAATATATACTTACTTACTTAGACTTTCTATTTTTGGCATAAAAACTTTGCTTGCTGTGTCAAAAGTTGCCTGATGTTTGAGTGACAACTGCCTTAAGGGCTATTACTGTGTTTCTTGCATAACTCATATACATGTACTTCATGGAAAGATTTGTAAGGTGTATCCATAAAATAAAATGTTATTTATTTTCTGAAAGCTTTCAAGGCTGCAGAAAAACACTATCTATGCCACAAATTACATCAGTGGTTTCTAAACTAGTTGGGCCTGTGGACCGCTGCCAGCCTATAATGTCTCTCCCAGATGACCACACGTAGTCCTCACTGCGCTGTGTAATTGAAAACACCACTGATGTGTTTTCCAGCTATCTCTGTGGGCTACTTACTGCACCTTGGAGGGTCACTGCTGAAAACCACCACCATAACACTGGTGGCTATTGAGCTGTTTTGAAATTTTGAAACTCACAGTCCCTGTTCTTTGTCTGGCTCCCAGTCTTGTAAAGGCCCCTGCTATAGCAATCCCTGTAGTAAGGGTACTTAGCGTGCAGAAAGCCAAGAACATGCCATTGCAGTTTGTTAGAGTACCAGCATCAGGATATTTTTTTCCTTTCTGAGTTGGAGAAATACAAAGCAGACTCTGAATTATGCGTGCCTACAGTAATACTTGCATTGAAGCAAATCACTAGGCCCGGTGCAAGCACTCCACCTGAATTAATTTTTAAATTCAGAGTTTTCTCCTACAGTGTCTTTCTGTTTGGTTGACTGTGGTTTTAAAATTGAGCCAAGCACATGAAACAGTGGAAATCATTTTACTCATGTGCTATAGGCATAATGCCATGCTTTTAGCTTAAAATCCTGCCTACATAGAAATAAGTGAACACTTTCTCCTTGGCAATTCAGAATTCTCAGGTTACTTCTGTGGTCACAAACTTTGACAGCAAACACGCAGAGAGTCACTGTTGCAAAGCTGCAGGAGACGACGCTGCAGGGGGTAATGGCTGAAGGGTGACCCTTCCTTCTCCTCTCCACGTGTCCAACCAGCCTGACACCTCACTTTAATCTAATGGCACCGCTCTGAGCACAAATCACACCTTGTGTGTTTGGCCAAAACCTGAGCAGAAGTGCAGCAAGTGTTAATTCATGGCATGGCCCTGCCAAAGCACTGCCCCTGCCTGCATCCATCTCCCAGCGCAGCTATTGCTCCTGCAGGATGCTGCAGCCCCAGGACAAGGCCAGGTTGGACGGTGCCAGCAGCTGCTGAGGCAGGAGAACGAGCATGCCTGTGGCAAAACAAGCTATTTCTGCATGGCAAATGTGTCCCCATGGAGACACATGACATTTCCTTCAAATCTGGGGTCTTCCTCAGTGCGGTGACCATCTTCCCTGTTCCTCCCGCAGGAGGTGGCTCTCTGGTCTTGCAGCGACTTTGGTGCCACCATCGTTGCTGGCCTCTGGTCCCTTACCACGTTGGCTGCAGAGGCCCCGTTGGTTGTAGCTGTACCCCGTACCTCCCCGCAGCTGCCAGGGAGCAGGCTGGAGAGGCCATCACCCCCATGCCAATGCTGCCAGCCTTAAGGGGAGCAACCCGGCATGGGGATGGGGATGCATAAAGCACAGGGGCTGCGAGTACCACCCTGCAAACACCGGGAAAAGGCAAGTGCAGGCTTCCTCTGACATCTGGGTATTTGCTGTCTGCACGTGATTCCGTTTTCAGAGGACTCTCTGCAAGTGTGTTGTGCAAATGTTAATTAAACTGATACCAGCTTCTATGTATCTAGCTGATAAGGTGAGTCGGTGGTGCTTTAAATTCAGACTTGTTAGGAGCTACTGGAGAAGACAAACATGGACAGTGCCGCACTGACGGATCTTGTGCCAGTACCTGCACTCTCAAAATGGTGTTGGTCTATGGTAGTGGGCTGAATAAATAATGTGGGACAGCCCTGCTAATGGCAGCAGTGTTGTTATATGTCAATAGTATCAATCGGTCAAGCCTTGAGCAGGTAATGCTCCTGTCACCCGTGTGTGGACTGTGTTCAGAAAAGGGAGATGCAGGAGACAGCACTGCTTTAACTATGTAAACAATATAAAGGTAGAAACCTCACCCTAAACAAACATACAAACAAAACCCCACATCAATTGAAAACCTCAACTTTTGATTGAGATGATTGATTGATTTTGACTTTTTTCCTGGGCAGTTGTGTCATTACTTTAAAATATGAGCTGGGTTTTTTTGTATCTTGTTTTTTTCAGAAGGGGTCTCTGATGTTGTACCCCCATCTTTGTGCCTGCAACTTGTGGAGCTCCTGAGGCTGGGTGCCTTGGGTGCCTTCTGTAGACTGAATTTACTGAATGTGCCTCACATTGTACCCTGGCCAGAGCACCCAGTATGTTTGCACTCCTCAGAGAGGCTGTCTGGAGAGAGGCATGTGGAAATACAAATGAATGAAACAAAGTGCAATAGGAAGTCAGAAGAACACGGAAGTTGTGATAGGATCTTCAATTTGCAGAGGGCTTGTGGATACTCCTTTGTGTGCCTTATTGGAAAGTCAAGTAGCTTGGAGCTTCCAGAGAGAGCCAGCAGGTAAAGTTGATAAATGTAGTTGGTTGCCCTTCTAAATCTTGTCTTTGGTGCTCAGTGATATGAAGCTTCTGTAGGATTTGGGTGTTCAGCCCCTTTCTCTTTGTTCTCAGGACAGTATTCGTACCTGCAGACTTGTACAAGTACTTCTTTAAGACAGTACCAAAATCCTGACCTTTCATGTTACCTACACTTTCCCTTCTGTTAAAAAACAACCTATTGATTGAATGGGAAAGGTTATTTTTTAATCTGATCTGATCTATAGCACTATGGTAATCTTTTACAAACTGAGTTTTTCATACATTTTTCACCTTTCAGAATTTCAACTAAAGCCTATAATTATTACAGCTCTAATTATTCTGTCATTTAAACACTTTTATTTCCATTTTGGCGTAACTGGCTACTTGACTGTAAAATACTTTTTTGTCACAGTGTTTTCCTCAGTAGGGTCCTCTGACCCTCTACCAAGAAAAAGATGTTTTTCACTTCCTCATTACTGCTATTATATCAGGAAACTAGCTTGCAGAATGATACAAATGCCAGTGAATATTGTTCTTTAGAAAACCATTTGTCCCTTTTCAATCCACAGACACTAGTTAGCAGTTTGCTTGAAAGGGTTTGAATTTTACATCAGTGAAAAACCTCAGTGTCAAATCATTCTGATGTGCAGGACATGCTAACCCACTCTCGCTGGAGGACCAAACTGCTGTCAGATCATGGTATGGAGACATCTGTGCAGGTCACCACATGGGGACATCCACGCAGATCATGACATGGGGATATATGCGTGTCGTGGTTTCAGTTTCAGCCCAGCCGGTAACAAAGCACCATGCAGCCGCTCACTCACCCCCCCACCGCCGCCCTTGGCCATGGTGGGATGAGGAGAAAATCCAAAGGCAGGCTCGTGGGTCGAGACAAGGACTGGGAGGGATCACTCCCCACTTATGGTCATGGGCAAAAGACAGGCTCAACTTGGGGAAGAAACCAAATCCATTTAATTGACTACCAATCAAATCAAAACCAAGGATATTAGGAAGGAAAACCAAACCTCAGAACACCTCCCCTCCACCCCTCCCGCCTTCCCGGCTCAGCTCCATTCCCGATCCTTTCTACCTCCTCCCCCCAGCGGCGCAGGGGAACAGGGGATGGGGGTTGAGTCAGCTCGCCACACATCGTCGCTGCCGCTTCTTTCCTCAGGGGGAAGATTCCTCACTCGTCCCCTGCTCCACCGTGGGGTCCCTCCCACGGGAGACAGTCCTTCACCAACTTCTCCA
>VYZV01041127.1:187491-224616 GCA_013401275.1 Pandion haliaetus | reverse complement strand
TGTTCTCCCAGAGGCGCTACCACCATCACTGATGGGGTCGGCCTGGGCCAGAGGCTGGTCCGACTTGGAGCCAGGGGAACTTCTAGCAACTTCTTACAGGAGCCACCTCTGCAGCGCCCTCCCCTGCTACCAAAGAAAACCCCCGCGCCACACAAACCCATAACAACTGGTTATAAAAGGCAGGGTACAACTTCTAGCACTAACTCAGACCTCTTCACTGTACACATCTCATGTTAGATGGTGAGAATCCCCCCTTGCTATGGACACGTTGCCCTGTGATGGGCATCGGAGTGAGGATTGTCACTATGTTTTTCCACTTCCCCCAAGGATCCCAGTATCTTCAGGTCACCTGGACCAGATTGTGATGTAGCACTGTTTTGTTTTACAATGCTGGCTGGCATATACATTATTCATGGGAGCAGTAACATACAGTGCATGATTTAAAGGTGATAATTGCTCATCTGTATATTCTAGGGAATCACCCTGTTATTTAAAATACTCTGAAGCTCCCAAGCAAAATCTATTTTGTCTCTCAACTGGAAACAGATTTGGCTGATAAATGTATAATTGCTTTAGCATGCTAAAAGATGCTTTAGCTGACAGGAATATTGTGATAGCTGAGGCAGAAATTCAACACTACGTCTTAAATATAGGGCACAAATTCCCATCTAATCTAAGGGCCAGATATAAAAAGGGTAAGATTTGCAATAGCTCATATTTTTGTTTGCGTGAAGTTGAATCATAGAATAGTTTGGGCTGGAAGGGACCTTTAAAAGTCATCTAGTCCAACCCCCTTGCAATGAGCAGGGACACCTTCAAGGAGATCAGGTTGCTCAGAGCCCCCTGCTTGCATTCCTTGTAGTACCAGAGATGTTAAAAGCAATGTTACCACCCACCTCAGTAAAGAAAGCAGGGATTTATGGCACCCGCTGAGCTCTGAGAAATTTTGGTTGTGATGAGATTTCAGTCTTTCAAGCACTAACCAGCCAGGCAAGAGAGGCGCACAGGGACATTTGACCTCCTGTGATACGACAGAGCTACCCTTTAGCCCAACCACAGCACAAAGCAAGCAGACACTTCAGAGAAAAAAAATAAAGCCTATTAATACATATGAGCACACTCATATTAGTTTTATTTGTTTGAAACTGAATGCAGTGATGTTTATATGAGCCTGCTCCACTAAAACTGGTCCCAAGACACAAAAGCTCCTGGTTTTATCCCCACTCCCTCACATGGGGTGAGGAGTTGGTTTCCTCAAGCAGCATTATCCCACCTCAGGCTGCTCCTGTCCATGCCTCCTAGCTGCCCCGAGCCCCTGGGCGGTGGGCCCAGGGTGGCAGCCCCCAGGAGAAGAAGCAAGGACGAGAGCGGGATGCTCTGCTCCTTGCCAGGCAGGGAGGGAAGAGCCCAGCCAGGGCTGTGAACACTACAATGAGGGCAGTAACTGAACCCAAACTGAAAAAGGACGTTGGTTCTTTGGACCGAAAAAATATCACAGAACAAAGCCTGTTCAATACAAAAAGTATTTTAGTTAAGCAATTGTTGGCTATGGTGTAGCAGAAAGTTGCCTAAATTAAGTCCTATGGAACAAGTGACCCTGCAGTCTGCTGATAAATTATAATCCTCTGGTGTCTGGCCTGGGAAATAAACTAACTTCCATTCTTGTAGGAGTCGGAGACAGCTGTATGTATAACAGAAATACATCTATTAGCAGCCACAGAGGAAGCTATATATCTATTAGCAGAACTGTCTGCACATTGCCTGAAGTACTGCTATCTATCTAAGCAGAATAGCAAGGATGGGACCTGCTCGGTGCAGACAGGATATCTCCACCCATGGGTGTAGTCCTGCCATCACGGCAGAGGTGCTGGTGTCTTCCTGATTTAAATCATTAAACAGCAGCACTAAGATGCCCTGGCAGGTCTGTGTGGCCTAAGAGTCCATGAGAGCTGCCTGTGGTTGCACATAGTGGGGTGCAATACTGCTGTTTGCCTCCCGCTGGGAAAAAGTTGTGCTTTAGGTTGGACACAGGGCTTTTCCATGAGGGAACTGAAACCAAGTCCTGGAGGACGATGCAGAACTGGGGACTCCCTTTCTGAGAACAGGGGTTTCCAGACACCTGCAACACACCCACCTGTGGCAAAAACAAGGAGGGGTTTGGAAAGGGAGATGTTAGAAACCAGCACAACATCCCGGAGATTGTCAGGTCCTTCCTTTGTTTATTGCTGGGGCATGAAGTGCATTGCAGGTTTGCAGGGAGAGTGTTCGGTGCTGCTGCTGCAAAATCGAAACTTCGTGATAAAAGAAAGAGCTGGGCTGCTTGTAGTTAAACCCTGGCTAAGGAGTGCCAGCAAGTGCTGCCAGAAATACATCATGAATGCCAACTGTACTGGATTTTTTTGTTGACTGCCATGTATCCGGTGTTGCTGAAATTTTCTGTGCACTTACCCATTTTCTCAGGAATCTACTTTCTCTCCCACAGCAGCTAGCGAGGAATTAATGAGTGGGTTTACCCATAGTTACAGGCTCTGGTTCAGGGTTCTGCATTTACCTCCCAGCTCTGCCTCGCCCTCGAGGCCCTGTCTAAGTTCGGGACTCTGAGCCTTCCTATAAAATAGGAATAACAAGAATATCCTTTCTCCATCCCTGTTTTAAGTCATGCTTATTTATACAGCAAGATTTTGTGTCAGGTGGGCAGCTCACTGGGGGGAAGAGGAAGAGGAGGGCAGGGAGCCTGTTGGTGTAGCACTGCCTGATGCAACACTCCTGCACAACTCAGAGGAGAGAAATTGGGCAGCTGCATGATGGCCTGTCTACAGTGCAACACATCAGCGAAGGGCTGGGAATCCCTCTTCCAAAACCCTCGTGGAGTGCACGGCTTTCAGCGAAGGTTTTGGCACATGGCAAGGTGTGTGAGTAGTCCCTGAGGGGCAGAGCTGGCCAAGCTGTGTTTGCTTGCAGGCTGCAGCTTGTGCCTGAGCTCCCAGGTTGATGTGGCATGCCAAAGAGGTGCCGATCCCAGGCCTTGGTACATGCAGGTAGTAGTAGTCTCTCCCTCATCTGATTTCAGGAAAACACACAGTGACACAACATCTTTGAAGTTAAAACTGCTTTGTTAAATCTCCTTAAAATGTATCAGTGGCCTCCAGGGTACTGAGGATGGGACAGACAGGCAGATACAGCATGTTTGTGTGAGCCTCCTCTCCTTAGGAAAGCAAGCTAAAAATGATAATTTCTGGTTTTGCTGTTGTTTCTGATGTTTAAGAGTTGCTTGCAATCTTTGATCGCAATTCTGATTCTAGCTCCAGCACTGGACAGTGAAATACCTCCACTGATTTTATTGGAGTGAGTCTAAATTTTCACACCAGTAACAGAGACCATGAACTTTTCCTTTCTATTTACCGGTCACTGTTTTCTCTATTTTACTGTGGGCTTAAAACAAACCAAACATTTTAAGGTACTTCAAATTATAGTTTTACTGATGTTAAAGTATAATTATGGTGGCATTTTTGCTGCTTTCATCCTGCAGACATGAGCAGAGGGAGCTATTTCAGTTATCTGGAAATCTTTTACATTAGATGTCACCTTTGGGGTCAAGAGGACATCCATGGTGTTTGCAGCATAGCCAACAGCAGTGCAACTTTTATGATAATGCAACTACATTTCTGTTTGGGAATGAAAATAGCAATCGCCTCTTTGCTGGGGTCAAAATCAGATCTCAGGAGGGGTATTTTGCAGACGCCAAGCTTGGCAGTAGTTACTTAAAAAAGAAATTACTTCTATTACTTCAAGACTTCTTTTACAAAAAACATTGCATCCTTGGCAAGGTGGTATTGGGCTTAATACCACCACTTTTTTTTTAAGCGTCCACATAATGTTTTTATTAGAGAAACAAAAGGACTCAGTAATGAGAGCACTACAGATTCTTTAGTAATCTAAGGTGTTTATTAAGTTTCTGAAAGCATTATCATCACATTAAGTTTTACCATGAAGCTTTCATGAAAATAAACTATTTGAAGACTGTTTTAGCTAAATGCCTTAAAACAAATCCCTCAATGATTTAAAAATAGACTTTGTACTAAAGAAAATAAAAGGTGAATGTTTCACCTATATTTACCAGCCCATATTAAAATGTTAATACAGACTACTGAAAAGTAGTTTTAACCTTTAGTAATTGGTCAAGATATATAAAAGCATACTGAAAATGTTTGCAATTTTGAAAGCTGAAGCATTAGAAACTACTGATGGGTTTTTAACATTTTCTTCCCATTATTCAAGGCCTCCCCCGTGTTGAAGCACAACAGATCAAAAAATGCTGCATCTGAACCGAAAGGCTGCCAATCATTAGGAACATCAAAGAGAAACTTTGAGACTTTTCAGGCAAAACAAAAAATATGATGTAAATTCACAGTGAGCAAAGTATTTCCTAGATAAGCCGTGCACCGCTCCAGTAATTCTGGCCCCTGTGATAAGGTCCTTTGATGAGGTACAGGAACAGGAGTTATGTCTGTATTAGGTGACAGATCCCTGTCCCTGGCCTGTCTGAGAAATCAGGATAACTTCTTGTTTACAGTCCTTTAAAGATAATTGTCACCTCTGCAGTCCTGCTGCTTCTCAGAACCTCAGTGAAACATTACATCTTTAAAATCAGTGACAAAATAAAAAAAAAAGGACAGACACCATCTTATGTCCAGTTCAATGCCTGTGCAAGACCACTGAGTGCTGTGGCAGGTGGGGACCTGGATGGACTGATATAATATTGCAGCGAGCTCATGTTCAACCAGGGACATGTATCTATAGTCTGCTCCTGACAACCCTCCTTGAAATCTCCAAAGGTGGTTCCACCACCTGCCTGCCAGACCTCACAAAACTGATGGCCACATGGTTGCTAGCAAATGTGTGGTAATCACACAGCCACGAATGCCTAGATTGCAAGTTTTAATTACTGAGAAACCTTCAAGGGCTGTGCCTGCATTAGCAAATGGTTCAACACAGCATGAATGAGTCAGGGACATGAAGCAGCTGGTGATGAGTCTTCACATTTACACTGCTGGTGGTTCTGGGTTTTCCCTTTGGACTAGATTTTGTCCAGTCCCTTGGAGGAGAAGTCGCCCCCTCGCATGTGGCTTGAAGATCTCCATGGTGCTGGTCACCGCTTTGGGCTCCCGTGCCCCCCCCAGTGCTCCCACCCCCCGAGCAGAACTTCCAGGCTGGTGCCTCTGAAAGAAATCTGCTGCGATTGCACCAAAATTGCACCAATGTGCAAGAAGCTGGAGAACTGGGGGAATCTCTTCAAAAAAGCACTACAACTGTAAGCAAAGCCCTCAATGCAAACACAGGTACAGATGACTATGAAAACATTCATGGTGTCATCTAGAAAATTTTTATTGGTATGATCTTAAGATGTTCTAACTAGCTGGAGAACAACATTGCATATCTGAGGCCCAGTTTATCTTTCTGTATAGCCTCCTAGTAGCAAACAGGTGTATTTTTAACATCTTTTTGACATTGTGTAACTAGGTGACCTAATGGCTACATAGGGCATAGTTGTCAAACTACATGACAGTAAAAATTAACTTCTGTTTGGTCTTTAAAAGGTTTTTAGACTAAGATGGTAAACTTCAGTTAAAGATACCACTAGGGAAAAAAAATTTTTCTATATCAAAGATATGGACTGCATATTTTGCAGTGCTTTAACACAGGGTATTAGCTAATAAAAACAACTACTTGTACAGGTTTCATTTTCTATCCTTAGTGAATCAGTAACTCACATTGTTTATACAGAAAAAAAAGTAAGTTCCCTTCCCCTGCTAGTGGCACAAATTCTGACTCAGCAATATAAACTAGATTAAATGCAGCTATTTCCATTGATTTAACTCAATCTAGCCTAATTTTCTTGGATCTTTTTTTAGCTGAGCTAAAGCATTTCGATGAGGTATAAATTGGGCTCATGTAAAACAAACAGACATTAGCAAAGTTTACTAGTCACTCTGCAGCTTAGGATGTAAAGTTGTTGAGCCGGAGAAATCAGAGAACTTATCATTAAAAAGAAAGAGAGAAAAAGGAGAATGACTGATCCTTAATGTTCATGCTTGTTTCTAAAAAATTGAACAAGGGACACTAATCTAACCCATGGCAGGTGAAGGGTTTGCATATTCTCATAAGACTATACAAATATTTACAAACTTAAATTTATTCAACTCATTCAGTAATATTTTATGTGCAGCCAAGTGGCATTCAGTCCAATCCAACATGCTGTTGATTAACACGTTTTTAATCATCTGCTGGAAAGTTGGTTGTAAGTGTATTTCTGGGGTTTGGTACCACAACACTGATCCTACCTTCTGGTTTATATATGTTTCTAAAAATTTTGATGCTACTGCTACTTCTTTTTTTTTTTAACCCAGCACAGTCCTGGAAAGCTAAATAGGACAGCACAGTAAAGAATTACAAGCAGTCTGAAATGGTTTTTATAAAAAGCTATCAATAGATAGTCTACATCTGCCAAAATCTAAATAAATAATCTTAAAGGTGATTGATGAAATACTTCTAGATATTTAGGACTGTTTCCCTGTTATCCATTTACATGAATTGTTGGAGTATTTAAATTTCAGCTTCCCTTTCATGTGCAGAGCTTAATGTCTACACGGTGTGATAACCAAGGAGGGACCTCCCGATGCTTGCTTCAGAGACACTGAGAAGTATCCATCCTTGGAGATGTTCCAAACACGACTGGACATGGTGCTGGACAACCTGTGATAGTTGACCCTGCTCGAGCAGGGGGACCAGACTAAACAAACTCCAGAGGTCACTTCCAATCTCTTTTTCCTTTACAGTTCTTTAATTCTGTTTATTATCAATCCTTACACGTCTGTTCAAAGTTTGAGGTTGCTGATCTCTAACTCATAGCCAAAATAGTAATTAATTTCCTTTACAGAAAAACTCATGAAAAAAATCCACCACTTTAATTTGTCCGTCTTTTGTTTTCTCTCATCTGATGCTGCCAATCAACAGCTTTAAGTGGGAGACTGTTTTTCAAAATAGATCTCATTTGGGATATTTTCTTCAGGCAAAGAGTCATTTCAGGAGTAGAGGTAGTTCTGCTGAAGGTTAGTTTTCTTGTGATGATATCTAGTAAGAGCAACTATAGAAAGGGTGGTAGAAAAATGCAAGTAAATGAAGGGAGTATGCTGGAAGTCAGACACCTGCTTTTCAGAGGAATGGAGATTTTTATTTTGATTTTTGTTTTCATGCTGGTTTGGACTGAAACTTAAAATTTCAGAACTGAGAAGAATACGAAAGAGGAAATTTTTTTTCAGGTCAATCAAAACATTTCATCTCAGTTTTGTTCTTTTAATTATAACAGTATATGTGGCATGTACTTAATCATACTTTAAAAAAATAGAAAAGAAACTCGAAACAAAAGGAAGGAAAGTAAACCTCAAAATTCTCCAAATATTGGAATGCCTTGATTCAATATTGCTGAGCATTTTCCCATTTTTTCTCCGTTGAATGAAAATTTTGATGAAATTGTCATTTGTTATGAAGCATTTTCAAGTCAATTAGGTTTGTGATTTGCAACAAGTCTGTCTTCTGAGCATATCTAAGATTCAGTGTGGATGGAGAACTTGGGAGACATGGACTTCAGGACTAGCTTGGCTGCCATTTCACCATATGAGTTGGTAAATTGCCTCACCCCTGATATCTGATTCCTTATTCACAAAATATGGATAACAGCAACTGCCTCTGTGAAGGCAGCTCTTGAGCCCTGTGATGGAAAACCACCATATGTAAAAGGTGGGTAGTATTCTTCCACCATAGCATTGCTTTATATCAGAAACTCTCTGGAAGCAAATACTTTTCTCAAGAGAACTCCACCTTCAAGAGCTGATAGAGATCAGACAGTGTTTTTAAAAGGAGATACCTGAGGTTATATGGTTAAATATCTTTTGCGTGTGTGTATATAGACTACTTCCAGAAGAGGTTTTCCCATGAACATCAGTGAGGGCAGCTGAAAATGAAACTATTCATACACACTATCTAAATAGTCATTCCTTTAAAAATGGCCAAACAAACAGTTATAATTAGTTAATATGCAAGTGACAATTGTGTCTGGTGTTTTCAGGCTAAGGTATCTCATAGTGTTCCTGACATGTGGAATAAATGGAGCCTCAAATAAGAGCATTCACACATACTTTTACAGTGTACTTGTGTGCAAAAAAGCTGAGTGAGAAAGGATGTAGGTCCCCCATTTGCATCACTAGGCTTGGACTGCCTTGGCCAGGTTTTTGCATCTTTGAAATCTTATAAAGACCTGTATGAAGCAAGCTATAACCAGATAAATGGAATCAGTTCACTAGAGTAACACTTATAAACAGCCCAGTAGTTAAAGTTATGTCAACATTTCATAGCAGAGGCTCAGCTTTTTATCTTATAATTTCATCAAGAAAAACAGCTTTGAATAAAGCTTCATAAAAACAGTGTGAATATTTTTGCATTTATAATTAAAGATTAATTTGTCTTTTTATAAATCATACAGGCTAAAGGAGCAAACGACCGACTGATCTAAAATACAGCTGTATATCTAAAAGACTTCAGATTTGAAAAAAGGGAGATGCAAGTAATCAAGCCCAGCATTATAAGGAAAGCCTCACTGATGTGAGGTCCCACTATGATGTGGCTTGGAAAAACCCCAAAGTTTTAACTGGATTTTAAAGCTAGGTAATGACTCAGTCTTGGATCATGGGCAGGCTGCTGCCTGCTTTCTTCTGAGGCAGGAGCTCATCACATCTGTTCAGGTGAGGAACCCCTTCATCTGGATGATTTGGGGCACATGAAGCAGAAGGGAACACTTTTGGCGTGCCAGGCTGACTTGATGCAGCACAAGGACTTTTTAACTCTTCTCCTTCGGCTATGGACAGGCTGAGAAGTTTCCGAGAGTGACTTGCCATGGGTTTCACGGGCAACCTGGGATCAGAGCTGGCAGCTGCGCCTTTCTGGTTGCCATTTATGTTGATTGAAAGCCCTGAGTGACTTACCTGCAGTTGTGGTGGCTCCTTGGGCTGGTTCCTCCCATTGCAAGGAGGGGGGTGTGTTTGCTCAGGGTGAAGATCCCATGATCTCTCTACAGGTCTAAAATAATCTAAATGTGGGGGCTTTCTGGCCCTAGCTGTGAGACAGGAGGTGAGTTTGCTGCATGACAAAGTAAGGTTCAGAGGTGCCTGGTGGGGCAAAACGTGGTAGAAAAGGTCACAGTGCTTCTACACCAAGTACTGAAGTACTGTCCTATTTTCAGCATCGCTGGAAGGTACTGGAGAAGATTGGACAGGCTGCCTTTCACTTATAAATTGATGTGCTTATTCCCCAATGCCCATCTGCAAGCACCCAAACTAAGTAATTAAGTTCTCCCCAACATTGAATATTTGGGTTTTTTCCCCTTTCATTTTAATCCTTCTGCCCTCCCATTTCAGTCCCACCTCTCTCTGCCTCAACCATCCACATTACTTCTAGATCTCCTCATCTCATCAGAAGACCACCAGGCTTTGGTGATTCCCCTCCCTGCATCAGTCTCCTGCCTTTTCTGGCTGCTTTCTCCACCCCGCACTGCAGGAGCCTCTTTCAGGACACTTTATACCCTTAGACCCTCAGATACAAGGGTGCAGGAAATTTGTGATTACCTTTCTTTCCACTAGCTCTTCAGGAGTTTGACCTCATCCCTCCATTGCATGGTGACTAACAGTTATCCAGCACTTCAGGCATTTACATGACTGCGAGTGTGTGGTGGTCACCCAGCTGGCTGTGGCACGCTTGGGCTCATGCAGACTCCAGCACTGGAGTTGCATAGTTCTTGGGAAAGGAATTGCACTGTGATGACAAAAGCCTTGTTTATTTGTATTAATAACTATGAGAGAATTGTTTATTCTCTTTCCTGATGACAAGCACACCAGCTTAAGATCGTAGTAGGTACGCTACTGGGTCATTTTGCCCAGTACCGTGTCTCTGGCAGCAGACGCCGGTGAATCCTCGGGGAAACATAACAGAGCAAGGCGGATATTCTGTCAACTCCTCCCAGGATTTTCTGTGAGCAGTATGAATCCTAGGGACCTCATGAGCTAATAGGATATAGATGGTGTGAAATAATTTCTCAAGTTTTTTTTTTTCATGGACTCCTTTATACTTTTCACCTTTTCAACTATGGCAATGGTATAATCACACACCATATGAAAGAAGTACTCCTTTTGCTGAAACCTGCTGACAGATCAATTCACTAGACGTGCCTGTGTTCTTGTATTAGGAAAAATAGTGAGTTATTCCTGTCCATTTTAGCCATGCTGTTGTCGATTTATCTGAATTTTGAATTCCCAGCCAGCCTAAGGCTGGGAAACTCCTAGGCTGAATTGAGTCGCATTGACCATAAGAAGGAGAAAAGGACAAAACGGGACAAACAGCCCTGGAGGGCTGTACTTGTCTCTTTTATCTCCCATCACTCCCCCCTCTCCCAAAACAAAGAGTCCTCCTCTACCAAGCATGACTGCCATTGCCCAGCCAGAGAGCAGAAACAGGACTATGCAATTTAAGTAGCCTTTACTCTTGCCGATAATGAATTCTAAAAAGTCAAAGGAAAAAACTTCTTAACCATTGGTATTAATTTATTTCTGTAATATATTTGAATAATTAGAAATTTTGGCCTAGTAAACAAAGAAATTTCTGAACGGTCATTACGCATCTCAGGTTGGTCAAAGCCACTCCTTTTTTGCAAGAAAGCTTGACATTTTCAAATGTTATTTTCATTCTGATATTTCAAAATTTTCAAGTTGAATTTCTGGACAATTTTTTAGGATATATTAATTTCAGAATTTCAAAATTTAATTGAAAGTTTTACAGGTTTCTCCCATTTTAATATTATTCTTTGTCACATAGTGATGCAGTGTTGTGGTACTGGTGAAGCAAAGTATGACTTGAAAGACACTACAATTTGTATTTACATCTAATGTCAAGGACAAATCTTTCAGAATTATCATACCATATTGATTAAAACATTTTTATCCCCTTTTCCTAACTGTATTATACTGAAAAATATCTTACACTTGTTAATTTAAGAAAGTGTGCAAGTTAAGGAATGCTTTTTAATTAGAATATCAGACAGTGGCTGATACAGCTTTGGTACTGTAATGGGTCTTGCTTGTCTCAAACAATTTTTTTAATCTTTTGATATGTCTTGCCTTCATTTTTTTTTCCGCTACTTTAAAGTTACAGATGTACCGCATGGTTTGTTTCTTCACATCAGGAGAAATCTCTGCCTTTTCTACTAATTTGCCATTTTTTTTTTAAACCATCTGGAGCCAACTTTCTTTGTGCTAGTATTATTATTATTATTATTATTTAGTATTACTCTGGCTTTCAGCAGCCTTAATTAGAGCTGCAAATTTGTCTTGCAGGCAACCTCAAATGTTGAACTTCAATGCTGAAAACACAGTTATTCTCAAGTGTAAAGTTCAGGATTTCTCTAGAAGGCTTTAGCTTATATATTTACAATAAAATCCAACCAGTTCACTTCAGCTGTCCTGCAATTTTATAAATGTAAAAGTGTGATTGTCTCACTGAGCACTAATGGACAAATTCTTGCTGATGTTATACTGAGTGTAAAGAATGTGCAAGGCATTCAAACCCATGTGAAGCATTATTTATACTTTGCTTTGCTGTGTACTATTAATAGCAGAACTGGGCAGAATTTTATTTTACTGATACATGAAATCACTATCCCTCCCAAGTGAAACACGTCTTCTAAGGGTAATAATTTGCAACAACAGCCCACCTGGTCTTCTGCACAGCTGGACTTCTGTACAGCTTGTGTCCCAGGCTGGATCTTCTCAGTGGTCATAACTGAAGATACCTACTGTGGGATCCACCTCACTTACCTAGAAGTGAAATATCTAGTCCAGTCTAGTATGTAGACTCCCACTATAGTCAAAAGTGAGAGAGAGAGAGAAAGAGGTATTTCTGGTGGCAAGAATCTGTCCATTTGTCATCAACACCAGTTTTCAGTGGGGATGAACTGCAGGTGGGAACCGAGGACTGATGCAAACAATATATCTAACATTTAGAAGCAGAAATTAGAAGATACAGCTCTGACCTGGTATTTATTAACCTACTACAGACTACATTGACATCATGTCCAAGTATTCATACATAGCAATATATAGGGTGGAGTCTGTCATACTGCCTCCTGCCCTTTTTTGCCAGAAAGAGTCAGAACAGGGACCTAAAATAAATGTAATCTACTTTTTTCAAGCATATAAGGAAGACACTTCCTTCTTCTGAGATTTAAGTTATAACCCCACTTTCCATAGTACTCCAGTTACAAAGAAACATGAACAAACCCACCCTGTGTGTTTTAAGAAATGCTGTTAGGATAGAAAATGTACTATAAGCTAAGGAAAAGATTGAAGAAACACATTTCAACTTGACATTATTACTTAATGAGGTCACAAAAGAAAAAAAAAATGTGGGGGTTGAATGTAGTTCAAGGTGCAAAAACTGAATTTTAGCCTCTCCACATAGGTGTCCAGAGGCTTGCTGGTAGTTAAGCTCGTACTGCAGTCAGCAGCTCAGGTGGGATCTCTTAAATGAATGGAATTGAAAGACTGCCATATATACCTGCTAAAAATAAACATTTACAGGCAAAGTGTTTGGAGCCTGTGACTTTTCTTCTGTATTTATACCACTATTGCCAGTATTTCTTTCCAATGTATTTCCACTTGTCAGTTTTTCTTTCCAATGTATTTGCAGTTGCAGAGGGCAGCCTGGGCATCATCTGATGTTATGTGGCAGAGGGAATTAGATAAAGGGCTCTGTATCTTAGATTTTAAACATCTTGGTGGTAGGTCCATGGGTGATCTGTGATTCTATGGTACTACAACAGAGACAACATAAAGCATCAAAAGAAGAAAAGTCAGCAGAAAAAAGGAACCAATTTTCTGAATCAGTCTATTTTAACTGCACTAATTCAGTGCCTGTGATTTCTCTTTTCCTATGACAATAAAGACATAAAAAAGTATCTATAATGCATTAAATTTTGTTGTTAGTTATGGAGAAGAAATATTCCTTCCTGGGAGCCGACTGCTTTTATTAGAAAAGACATTAAGCAGTTCCTTAGCAGAAAGGCACAGGTGGGGCATGACCCCTATGCTACAGTATTTGCAAGATAAACTTTCCTGTTTACATTTTTACTATTATAACCCAACCATGACTGTGGCCGTGTATGCAGGTTTAATAAAAATTAGCAACAGCTTTTGTAACCTGAGGCTTGAAATGACAGTATGTAAAGAGATAACTTTATTTGTTTTCCATGAGTCATAACATTTATGTGGGGTTTAATCAGTTCTTTTCTTTTTCAATCAAAAAAAAGCTTCCAGAAAGTAATCTTTTGTTAACATAAGTTGTAAGATGAAAGAAAAGGACATTCTGCCTGACTTACAATTTGCCTCTATCAGAAAAAAATAAAAAAGTTGTTTGCATTAGGAGTGTCAGCAGATTGAGATTCATTTAATCATGAGGTAAATCTTTCAAGCTAAATACAACCTCAAGACATGCACTCTCGGAGGGAGCCTTAGGGAATAAATGTAACTACAGAACAGTCACCCTTTTAGCAAGAGACCATAGGCTCTTTTTTGTGGATATCGTACTGCATCGTCTGCTGAAAGGCTCCACATGTTTCATCTGAAGGTCAGGTTTTAATTTCCCATGTTCTCTTGTAGCTTAAAACAGCAGTATGAGCAGTAGTGATGCATGCAATTTGGGACACAGCCCTGCTGGCTGTCAAATGTGAAATCCCACTGCCATCTTGTAGATGATGGTGCCAGCATGATATACTGATGTCCCAGTCTTTAAAAGGGCATGTAGCATCCAGCTCCTCCCATTAAAAACAGAGGAGAGCAGGATTTTAAACAACCCTATCTAGCTCCATCTACCCCTGCTGTGTGCCCACCTGCCTCAACACTGCCAGGATTGATATGCTGGCTGGAGCTGCTTATGGACCAATATTCCCATTACTCCTCCTCTGGACCTTCACATGGGACAATAGGGGTGAAAGGTGTCATTTGGGTTATAACACCCTTCACCATATGATGTAAAATGCACTGCAGAGAGGTTTAAGTCAAAACAAATGCTGTGGCTTGCAATTCCTTCATCAGGCTCTGGAAGACTGCAGCAAGTACACCAATACACAGAAGTGTTTTTTCATAATGATAGTTTTCAAACTATTATTCAAAGCCTTAACTTCTCTGTCTATGGCTACTTAGTCATGCTTCTTGTTCACCTGTCACAAGGTTTAATCCAGATATCCTTCAGGCTACAAGAAGTTCTTTGAGCAACATGGGGTTTTGACCTAGAAAAAGCAACCACAAGCTTAAAAGACTTTGACCTACCATTTAGTGAATGATTGAAACATAACAGCATACCTCGACCTTGATACTGTGCCTGGTAAAATCAACAGGAAACCGTTATTGGAGCAAAGTCAGGACATTAGCCTCATTACTCAGACAGGAAAAAGAAGTTGAAACACAATTATGCCAAGCGATGTAATCTAAGGGTCATATTCACAAACATTTATCCATCTATGTTCTGCCTGAGTTACAAGCACCTGCTCCCACTGACCAAAGAACTCATCTTCTGTTAGTGGGAAAGAATCTGCAATTTTAAAATAAATCTTTCAAATGACTAAATAAATACATATTCATAAAAGAATATCAGATCTCTGTCTTTAAAGGGCAAGTACAAATAGAGCTAAAACTGCTTGTGAAGGATAGCAAGGAGGCTTGACTTCAACTAAAATGAAGCAGAACAGACTCCAAAGTAGAGCAGGTACAAGTTGGACAGTGTTGTGTGACACATCCTACCCGCCATTCCAGGCGTGCAGGCTGGCAGACTTCCCAACACGGCACCAAATTAAACACAGGAGGTGGCGGTGACGGGTCTGCTCTCCCATGCAAAAGACAGACAACTTTCTTTTTTCTGCTCTTAGTCTGGAAAGCACTGCCTTGTTCCCAGAAAATAGCTCTGCTTTGCTTACGGGATCAATCCAAGCAGCAAATTTCAGGCAGGTAGTACCACTGCTGGGAGCTGTGAGAGCACCTGTCCCTCTGTTGGGTATCAGCACATGAGGGAACGTCAGTCCTTATCTCAGGTGACCTGTACCTTCATGGATTAAACAGCATCCATCCCTGCTCTTACCATGCTGAAGCCCCAGGGGAAAGGTGTTGTAGCTGTAGATTGTGCTAATGTGGGTTTTATTCATTTTGACATAGAAATCGAATAAAACCACAGATAAAGATCTCTGTGGTCTCCTACTAAACGACTCACATGGTTGGATAGGCAACCATTTATCATCACAGAAATATCATCATGGGGACCACCAGCCAGTATGAGATGCAAGCATTGCTGTTTCTCCCAAAATAGAGCTCAGTTTCGTGGTAACATTGTGTGTGTAGGCATAATGATGCTTAGCACCTTTCTGCTCCAATATCCTTGACCCACCCTCCACACCAGGTCTGCACAGTGTGGGATTTAAGAGAGATACATTGCATTTATAAAACAGAACCTGATCGCTTCACATCTTGGCTGATTTGATGACAACCTTGCTATTGCTGCCAGTGTTTTAAAAATCTGGTGGTTTTCTTTGTGCAAAAAGGAAAAAATTAAGAAAATAGTACAATTACTGTGAAAATCTTTCCTGACTTCTTGAACTATTTAAACAGTAAATAATATAATTATTTCAATTCAGTCTTGTAATGAAAATCAGTTTTAGTTAATTTCACGTGGCCTTCTGATTGCTCTTTTTCAACATAATGTAATTTGGCTAATTCTGTTTCAGATGCATTTTAAATTTGATTGTGAATAGACAAGGTCAAAAGTGTCCTGTTATTGCTACTGTTAAAAGCAGTCATTTTGAAAAGTGTTTTATTTACAGAAATTACTACCTTGTGATATTTTTTCAAGTTTAATTTTTTCCTGTCTTTTTCCTTGACAATATTTAACTGAAACATTCAATGAAATCCTGGTATTGACCTGCATTTCCCAGAGAAGAAGTCTTTTGGTAAACAAAAGATTAAAAAAAAAATGTTTGCAACAAGCTAGAAATCATTATGAATTTTAAGAAAATTTTGGGAAATGTAAAAATAAATGTTCCATTTTGAAATCCCACAAAGTGGAAGCATTCAGAACATTTAATGAAATATTTTATTCTTCAGCAGTTACTTATTGCAAATATTCTGCTCCTTGGTTAAGCTTTTATTAAGCATTGAGAGGTTTTTAGCAGAAATCTTTATGTTAGTCAATTTTTTGCTCTTTAAAAATGAACAGGAAATTCCTTTAAAGAGCAAAATAACTCTGTATTGGGCCTGGCTGAGATGGAGTTAATTTTCCTCATAGCAGCCCTCACAGTGCTGTGCTCCATACTGGTAGCTAGAAAGGTGTTGATAACACACCTGTGTTTTGGCTACTGCTGAGTGGTGCTTGCACAGCATCAAGGCTGTCTCTTGAACATTCCTCCCTCACCAGTAGGCTGGGGAGTGGGCAAGATCTTGGGAGGGGACATAGCCAGGACCCAAACTGACCAAAGTGGTGGGTATTCCATACCGTATGATGTCTGCTCAGCAATAAAAGCTAAGAGAAAGTGGGGGGAGGCATTAGTTATTATGACGTTTGTCTTCCAGAGGAATCACTATGCATACTGAAGCCCTACTTCCCGGGAAGTGGCTGGATATCGCCTGCTGATGGGAAGTAGAGAATTGTTTTCCTTTGCTTCTGTTGCTTTATTAACTTGCCTTTATCTTGACCCACAAGGTTTTTTCCATCTTATTTTCTCCCCGCCCCATCCTGCTGAGGACGGGAGTGATAGAGCAGCTTGGTGGGCACCTGGGCACCAAGGTCGACCCACCACAAACTCTTCTCTGCTTTCTCTGATGTCCTGCCCAAGGCAATGAAGACCATTTCTGCCCAAAGATTCAAATCCAAGAACATGAAACTTTCGAGACCTCTCAAAAGGCAGTGGATTTAAATCCACTTAGAGAAAAGATTATAAATTGCCTTCTCTCCATTAGGGTCTTGTCTCCAGCTACTGAAAGGGAGTTAGGAGACCCGTCTTTACGCAGGGCAGACAGAGGTGGGAGAGCATCCTTCTCTCAGACACCAACAGTCCAGTCATGGACTTGTCTGGAGAAAAATGGGAAATCTCTTCATGACTCCTTCTTCTCCCGTCAGAGGGCTCAGTGGTGACCTGACACGAGGAGCCATTGTTTCCCATTTTTTTGGGGCCCATGGAGGAAGCAGATCTCTACTTCATTAATTATATTAACCATATAACATTGGTTTTCCATTGACTTAAGATCACTTTGCTTATGCAAAACCCCTAAGTTATTAACTGCATGAGAAGTGTGGGCTGAAGCATGTGTTTCTTCCTCCTACAGTAGTTAAAGGAAGTAGTTTGACAATCTGATAGAGTGCTAAATATATTGAATTGGTGCTGATTTTTTATTTCTTCCAAAAGAATTGTGAATAATTTTGTTTTAAGGTCAGACAAAACAAACAGATTAAAACAAACATACAACAAAAGCTTCAAATCCAGCCTGTCTTCATTGATAGTGTGGTATAAACATCTATTTTTGATGCCAGGGATTCAGTTTCTAGTTTTAATGTGTGTGTATTTAATCCAAAGCCCAAAGATAGTTTCATCAAGTAAAACAGGGCTTCTTCTGCAGAAAGTTGAACAGGTACCTGAATTACAGAAGAATTGGGACAAAGTCCATTTCCTACAAGTTTTTGGGTTATGCTATGGTTCTTCCATTAATCTTCATTAATAATTACTGTATATGAATAATTCCCTTCCAGAAGTTTGTTAAACTGATGTTTCACTGACTTCATGCTACACGAGCTATGTCTGTGTGCTTGCAAAATGGTACGCTAAACACTGGGAATAAAGAAGACGGGATCAGGATTCAGTACCTTCTTTGTTTGACTTAAACTTTATTTTAGAGTTTTAACTCAAAGATTTGTTAAAATTTTACAAAAGGACCCCGAAGGATGCAAGCCTGAGCAGCAAGACTAAGGCCAGCCCTAGTGGCTTGTAGAGGTGAGAAGGAGACAAAGATTATGCTTAAATATTATTTCCTAAAACTCAGCCTTGAATGGTAGAATGAGAAGAAGTGACTGAAACTGAAATGGAGGAAGGAAAACATGAGGTGAAGGTGTAGGTGATATGTAGGGCTGCATAAAGGGATCGCCAGAGTAGTACACTTAAGGTGAAGTACACCTTAGTCCGTTAAGTCCGTATAATATGGTGCGTGGTATTCGGTCCATTGATGCTCGGTGGTAGGTGCCATCTGAGACTGTGGCCCTTTGTCTGTAACCAGCGGCTGAGGACCGTCTACCATACCAATGCCCAGGCAGAGCCAGTGCCAAATACAGTAGCAATGGTTGAAGGGACTGCAGGGAAATAAGCAGACCTAATTGTGCAGACTTTTGGACCTCAGCCTGTAGCACCCAGACTGGCCCTAAGTGAACCTCAAGGTGAGCTTTTGCTGCTGCCAGAAAAGAGTGGAGACACAATGCAGCACTGCAGGACTATCTTGGTGACACCTGCTCATGAAGGGTGGGCAGAGGGAGGTGTACCATGAGCCAGGACCTGCACGCCGTGCAGGACTTCAGTCCCGAGGGGCCTGGAGGAAACACATGTGGCTACTTGCTAACCCTCTGTTCCCTATCATAACACTTACAGACAAAAGTGAAGCAAAATGGCCTCTGCCACCCTTTCTCTGGCTGATCTCTGGCCAGACACCCAGCCCCACTCTGCCATCCATGGATATGGCTTCATATGATTTGCTCCGCAGCATAAGTCCCTGCAGATTTTGGCCCCATGTCCCTGAACAAGAAGTTCATCAGCTGTTAGCTGACGCAGATTTCTTTTACCTTAGGCAGTTTTCCAGACTCCGCATTCTGGAGCCCAGCTTTAAGGAAGAGACTGAAGCGAACAAACAGTCTGTTCTTCTCATGAAGACGTGAGTTTCTCATTGTAGAGATTTTGCCGCTCTTGTCCTCTCCCTCCAATCAGCTGTAGAGTACCAGAGCACCGCTGGGACCACCCTGGGGCAGCACCCTGTACAAACACACAGCAATGGACCAGTGTAGTACCTCTGGAGATGCTCCAGCAAAGTCACTAGTATTATGTCTGTCTTTTGCAATGAAAGAAACGACTCAACCTTGTATGTGTATCACGTACACAGAGTAAGGACACATTTCTGCCAAGGACATTTGTCTAACTATAGCACTTGATGGGGGCTGCTGACAAAGCTGTGTGCTCCAAGATTGTGTTTTTTGCCTCACTATTCAGTGCAAGGAAGATACCGTCTGTTTAGGAGGTCAGCTGGAAGGGCAGGCTGCTGGGTCAGGCTGGCTGGCTGGGGCACGGTGTTTGTGTGTCAGTTCACCCCCTGCACCTCCATTCTGTCTGTAATCGTGGATACTGCTGATCAGGGGGTAAACATGGTGCTTTCATTCATGACCAATAACTTGTAAGGAAAAGCCACAAATTGTATCACTAAAAGAGTTTTTAAAGCCTGATTGTGAATTCAAATAAGTCTGAGATTTTATAACTTTTTGAGGCAATGGTTCAGTTTCTGTCATTGCTCTGCTACAGAGTGGGACAGATGTTTATGGTAGTCACAAAAAAGGAGACCAGGGCAGGCTGCACCAGAACATTTTAGAAGCTGTTAATAAGATTTTATGTTGTTATTCTGAAGGGCATTTTCTGCTGTTCTCAGCACAATATTGTGACTGGCCTTCACAAGATGGAAAAAATGATGTATTCATACTTCATCCTAAATAACAGTGCAGTCGGCATGAGAACAAATCCTAGGGAGGACAAGGCGATTTGCAGTTTCTGTACGTGTGAGGAAACTCTAATGTTAGACCTACAAAAGGGCCCAAATGCCACCTAGCTTCAAAATGTCACCTGGTTTCAAAATAGCAGCAGCCGACCCTTTTGCAGCACCCCAGAGCAGATCTTGGGCTTGCTGAGCGACGGCTCTAACCCCTGCCTGGTGGCTGAGGCAGTGAGGAGGGCTCCTACCCCAGCATGGCTTAAAAGGAAATGGCAGCTATCACCTTTGACAAAGGCAGCCCAGCCTCAAGAACTTGGCCCCAGGCTCAAGCAAGGGAGCAGTCGCATTGCCTTCTGCAGTGCCTCCTGGGTGCAGCACTCCCCAGAGCAGCCCATTTTGAAATGAAAAAAATAGTTGCTCTTTAGGGGCCAGGGAGAACAAAAGTTTTATATACCCTTTTCCTTCTAGCAGAGAAAAAGAAGGTATTTTGTTCCCGGGCGGTTCCTATATTGGTGAATTTACTTTAATCACCCACTGGGACAAAAGTACTACACAGTGACATATTTCAGAAGAGACACTTACCTGAAAGATGTTCTAAAGAGCTATGGTAAAACCATTTCATTTTTGACATTTTAATTACGACACAACATTGCCGTGCTGAAGTGTCTGATACTCAACTGGCTAGAAACAGTACTTCAGGTCATCCTGCAAGAGATGGTGTTTCTGTGTCAAGGGGGGTATATCCCTGGATGCGGGAACTGGCCCTCTC
Organism: Pandion haliaetus; assembly: GCA_013401275.1. Lineage (NCBI taxonomy): Eukaryota > Metazoa > Chordata > Aves > Accipitriformes > Pandionidae > Pandion > Pandion haliaetus. Next base: position 203,973 of record VYZV01041127.1, on the reverse strand, counting down.
CTGGGCGCTGGAGCTCTGGAGGTGGGATAATCCCTTTGCATCTCCAGTGCATGTCTCCTAGACAGTACCATGCTGCTCCATCAGAGAATGGCCATATCCGTCATGGGACTTACAGCTCTTTTAAGAAACAGAGCTCTGAAAGTGCAGCTCCCATGAGACAGTGCGCCATAATGGAGAAATGCAATATATAGTGTTACATGACTTCAAATAAAATGTTTCAGGTCAGTCAGACAATGCAATTCAGCTCAAAGTGATTGCAAATAGAATATTTTCTTCTGGAAAGAAAAGAATCATTTGAATAAAAAAATTCTTGAACAACCCACTTTCTGTATTCTCTCTACTTTCTGTATATGTGTGTGTGTCTGCCTGTTCGTGTGTATGTAATCAACATTACAGCAAGAATCTACCTTGTGCACATCACAGATTTCTCTTCTTAATGCAGGCAATCCCTGCTAGTTCCTGAACTTCGGCCATCTGCTCGAGCCTAAGGGGCAGCAATATTAAATTAAGCATAGTCTGACATTTCTTTGATAACTGACATTTGCACAAACAAGTCCTCCATGCACATGTGCACATTAGGAAATTAAAGTGTAAAGTAAATAAGATTATCATTGTGTGTTTCTTCTCAAAAACATATTGCAAGTCATTATCTTTCCATCTAATGACTGAAATTCTGTGTGCAAAACCAAGTAATTTAATTTACATATCTTGAATACATGCCATTTTGTTGTTGTTGCAGAGCCTGTATCGAATGCGTTGTGAATTAAATAATTTCATCGTCAAGAGTCAGCACAGCTGCAGGCGGATAACTCTTCTTGCCACATTGCGTGAGAGAACAGACATGCACGAGAAAGCGCTGCTTCCCTTGTCGCTCTGGAGCACTCCTGGTGATTTTGGGGGAAGGCTTCTGCCACTGTCTAGCTCTCTGCTTCCTCTGAAAGAAAATCCTGCTCCAGATTGGGCTCAGTTATTGATCTCATTGCATTCCCATGCAAGCCAACGGGAGTTTTTCTATCTTTGGTGGTGAGAGCAAGATTAGGTCCACAATACTTGGATTAATTTCAACTGCTTGGCTAGAAATTGGCAAGATGCTGAGACAACTGGTATAAGGCTGCTGGGTTGGCAGCTACCTCAAAAGCCCCTATATTCAGATAGGTAAGATGAGTCGACTGAAGTCAATAAACTGGAGGGTCAGGGACAGACGCTCTGCAGTTGCTGTAGGCATCAGGGGGTATCTGCATGGGATGCCACAGATGAGAAGCCCAGTCTGACATGTAAATTCATTTAAATACCACTATCCACACAAAGTCCAGGTATGCACTGGGAGAGCAACTAGGCACTTCTCACAGTTTTCCTACTCAGTGAGTTGATCATAAAGAGTTTATTCTTTTTCTACACATGATGATGCTTGGGCATGAAGTTCTAAGTATGTGGAGCAAAAAGTAGTCAGTAAGCACATACTACACTTTATTCTGTCATAAACTCCAGCAGTAAAGAAAGAGGAATAGATAGTTTCTTTTCTCACACACAGAGTCTCAAGATCAGAAAAGGCTGTGTTGTCAAATGTCCATATCATTAGGCATCTCAATGGTGGGAATTGAGCACTTCAGAAACTAATTTTTCAGTCTGGGCTGGCTATCTCCAAGGAATCCCTCACTGGAGGATTTTTCTATGGTTGTCTCTTTCTGAATAGAGGAGAAAAGAATTTGTCTCTCTGCTGCAAGTTGCAATCCCTTCACTATCAACTGATAAATGGTCTCAGATTTTATTATGTTTTCTTCTTTTGTTCCTATCACCAGTGCCACCTGTGATTTCTCCACTCTCTGTAGAACCTTATTTCCTCCAGATTTAATTCCACCTGAGGAAAGTATACACTTATCTTTTCATCACCCGAGCCCATTAATCTCTCCTGGAACAGTAGTTCTTGCTGAAAGCTGCTGTGCTTTGAGAGGCTTGCCAGAAGTCGGCCCTAGTGTTCTCCCTCCCATTGTCAGAGGGAGTGCAGGTGCTCAGGAGGTGATTCTGGATTGGTGCAGACTGCTTATCGTATGTGCTAGTACAGAGGGAAAGGATTTTGCTTTGATAAAGGTCCAGGGGCCATCAGGAGGGTAAGGATGCAGAAGAGGTGAATGTTCAGGGCTGTCAGGAGACCTGGAGATGTAGGAGGCAGCAGCACCCACAACAGCCTCGAGCCCCTGAGCAATCAAGTGCTCACCTTTGATTATCTACCCCTTGTCTTTCAGGGTATGCCATGTAGCAGAGTGTAAGACACCTGACATTTCTAGGGAAAGGTAAGTTAAGGAGATGATACCTTGTTTGTCAGCACTTCATTACTGCTCCCACCACTGCCTCTCTGCTCCCACCAGAGAGGTACAGTGGTCACAGGGTAGGAGAAAGCAGCATTACAAGTGGCAGTGAGTAGCTGAAGCACACCTTGATTTTACGTTCCCTTTTGCGGGGGAAAATATATCCCATCCTGTCATAAAACTGGAGAACTCCTCAGAAGGTACCTGTCACCTCTGGACTCATGTTCTTGGACCACACAAAAATGTGTCAGAGTTTTAGAACTTTGATACTGGAGTAAAATTACATTTTTCCATTGTAAAAGCTCTTCATTATTCAAACAAATGTAAGAAAGGGAAAATCTGGTCATTTGAAGCCTGAGCAACTAGTAGTGCTCCCATTTCCTTTCCCGGTTCTTTGAGGTGATGCTTAATATGCAAGTTCTGAGTGTACTTTTGGACTGGAAAAATGAGAACTTTGCTACAGTAGGTGTAAAAATATCATCAACAATAACCATAAAGAAAGCTAAGAGTAGATGCTCTGTGTAATGGATGATGTGGTGAGTGACTGACAACTCTCTTCATGTTATGTGATCACAGCCTTTGCAAAAGGGCCTTCTAATACTGTGAGAATCTCAGGTTTTCAACAGCATATTCAGACATGGGATTTCCTTCGTTAATGATGACAACAGAGCTACCTCTGCTTAATGTTATAAGGGAGCAGATTCAGCTGAGATGCCTTAGCATTATTTGATATGCTTTTAGATACCCTTACAATCATTCCTTAGCAGTTCCTCACATTGTGAACTGGATTAGCTTCTGCGAGCCAGCTCAGTAACATCAAACTCTGTTTTTTCTGGCATTTGGGAAGGACATGCAACTAGCTGATGATTTTACTATTCGGTGTCTGTAAAATATTAATAATTTTTAGATTTGTGTCTTCCATGTCATTTGGGTTGACAGGGGTATATTGAACATTGTCTTCATTTTCACCATGAAATTTTAATTTCCTCTACTTACTGTGTAAGGAAGTCCAGATACTCTGCTTCACATTTTTAAACAAACAAAAATAGTATAATGAAAATGCCATATCTTTCTCTCTATTCTTGCATTCACAACTATTGCCTTGAGGTTTTACTCTTAGCTAAATGTCCCCTCTCTCCTTCAGGTACAACATAGTTTGTTTCCTGGGTATACATGGTGAATAATATGCTCTTGCTTGGAAAGAAATTTGGGCCCCCCACACCAGAAGTGGATAATTCCAAAAGCAGAAAAACTTCCAGCAGATGCTGTGCTTGTTTTGAACAGAGAACAGGGAGAAATGCGGCCAGATTTTACACTTAAACTAAGAAATGAAAATGTGGTTTCAAATTAGACCAGGAAAGGATGTTGTTGGTCACAAGTGCAGGCATCCTGAGGAATTTGGGCTTTGTATCGTGGAAGGCAAAGTGGGCACTGACATTGCAGGGTGTGATAAGCGTTGTAGAGTCAAGCTTTTGCTCTAGAGACATAAGATTGCCTTTGCCTAAACTATGCTGGAAGTAGCTCTTAACTGTGGAAACTCTGACAGCTCTCTGCAGTGTACAAGAGATTAATTCAAAGCCAAGTGCAAAACAAAAACATCTGCTTATTCATCAGCCTAGTCTTACAGAAGTGATCCTAATGTGCACCTCTGGGAGAGAATACCCTCATTATGGAATCAAGCTGGAGAACTTCCCATAACCAGAAAGCCTTGATTCTCCCAAAGTTTTTCATTTTACCACTTCTTTGCTACTGTGCTCCTTAAACATTAAGAAAAAAAAAATTCAAGAAACTAATAAATAGGAGGCTCTCTTTTAGGTGGCCATCTGGTTCAGGTGGATAATTATCCTCTGACATCTGTTCAGTGACATGCACTATATGGCCATATTTAAACTGGCAACCTTAAGCCATTTTCTAGTGGACACAAATATCTGAAGTTGCAACAACATTCTGGGGGTCTGCAGGGTGTCCTCTGGGAAGCACCCAGAGCATTTGAATTCTAATACTGCTAAATGGTAACCAACAAACCAAATCTGCTTACTGGCAGTTCAGCTTGTCGAGAGATGTGCTCTCTCCACCTGTAACCTTGAAAGCACACAGTGAGGATGTTAAAAGAAAGGATTTCTGTATTCACATCTCCATCCTATTTTCTGCAGCACTGTCAATGCCCCTCCAAGAGTCCACAAGGCTTTCATTTCTTTTCCAAAGGAGGCTGGCAAAAATTTGTGCAAAAGCATGTTAGCATCTGCTTGGTTATTCCAACCTAGTGCAATCAAAAACGCATCAATTGCAAAATTGCAGTGGTGACCCCCATATAGTCTCCTGTTAACTCATCAGTTCCTGTCACCGTCAGGTATTTGCTCCATTTGAAAAGGTTCTTTCTCTGTCAGGAGTTTTATGATTAAACGCTTTCCACCAAAATGCCAGGTTATTGAGAGTGAAAGTGGGAACAGGAGAGGGTCTTTCTTTGATAAATACAGCCATTTGAGAACATTTCAGAAGAGAAGTTTCAGCATATTTTGCTTTAATAGTTTCTAATTTTTCTTCTAGTCCAAATCAGCTTTCAAAAGCAGGTAGTCTATACTAAAAAGAGGTAAAGATGATCAAAGGTAGAAATGAGGACATAAACTCTTTGAATGAACTGATCTGAAACTGATTTTAGATGACCATTTCATCCCATTTTACAGCAGTGCTATAAGACAGCTACCTGAGCAACTTCTGCTAAGCAGATCCATAATGAATTTATGAAGTTGTATGGCCTCTGCCTTGGTGCTGTTCCCTGGGAGGTTTTCCCATAAATCCTCTGCAGGAATGTGCTCAGTGATGAGTGCAGCCTTCCCCTTTGGCCAGCCCCCTCAGCACATCTGCTATCACTTTCCCCTGGAGAGCACAGAAAATGTTGCCACCTCTTTCTCAGGTGCTTGCCCAAAACTTACTGCAGGGTCAGGAGTGACAAAGCCTTGCAGTGTGTGGAGCTCTGATCCAAAAGATGGTGTCTTTGCAGCCTGTCTGATCACACTCTAATCCAGTACCAGGGATGAAAATATAAGGGACTCGGCTGCCTACCGGGACAGGTAATAGATTGGTGTTGCCCAGCTGCAGCACATCACAGCTGTATTTGCAGTGAACTTGTGTGGTATGAGTGAGGGAGTTTGGAGGCAAAGTCTTCCAGAGGCCAAATGAGTGATTGCTCTTCAGATCTAAACAGTTGCTTCTGTGTATGAGCTGAGCAATCAATGGTGTTTCTATGCCCCAAGCTGCCCAAGCGTTGCAATGGGTGATACTGCATGGCTTCAGCAGCAATCCCCCCGTGCACAACAGGTGACAGACCCCAAAATTTGTTTCTGTTGAGAGGGATAGGAAGGACCAGAGGTCCAAATGGAGGATAGAAGACCCCAGACCAATCTTTACTGCTAACCATGGGCTGGTGAGGAATAGGAAGCAAATATATGCATGCCTCAAAAATATTCTCTGGGAAAGGAAAGGAGGAGGAATGTGATTTTAAGGAGGAAAAGCTCTAGGTCTCCTTCACCAGACACTAGCTCTTGGAAGCTTAAAATTCCCATTCAGCCTTGAGGAAAGACACTTAACAATCCCACAATGTACATCTATGCCAGGGACTGAACTCTAGGACTAAACCCCTGACACACCACATCCTCATTAGCTGGCTCCTTTGCTTTGATTTGGACCTTGCTTTGAACTGGACAAAGCTCAGACATGGCCCTGGGAGAGTTCAGTACAGACACCAGTCTCTGAAAGCAGCATAGCACCAGGTTCGACTCTCCCCTTACACCTCCTCCAGCACTATCCCAGCAGGATTTGCCCCCTCAAGCACTCCTGCCCTGAGTCATGTAGCATACACCTCAGCTTCATGCTTTATAAACATCTCTTTTTTGGGCTGCAAGGCAGCCCTCATAATATTGTGGACACTTTAATATAAATCTCTCCCACATGAAAACCAATAATTGTGTTTTGGGTGCACAGAGGCAGGGCATGCAGCCCAGGGGAGCCACAGGCAGATGCTGGGGATGTGGATGCGCCCTGTGTCCCTGAGTGTGGGTGAATCACCGAGCCACAGAGCAGCTGAACCTGGCAGGCACCTCTGGTCCATCCCTCTGCTCAAGCAGGGTCAGATACAGCTGCTTGCCCAGGACCATGTCCAGGTGGATTTTGAGTGTCTCCATGGACGGACACTGCACAACCTCTCCAGATAACCTGTGCCGGTGCTCAGTCACCCTCACAGTAACAACATTTTTTTTAATGTTCACATGAAATTTCATGTGTTTCAGTTTGTGCCCATTGCCTCCAGTCCTGTCACTGGGCACCACTGAGAAGAGCCTGGCTCCCTCTTCTGTTTCCCCCCCATCAGGTATTTGCACACATTGGCAAGATCCCCCTGAGTCAGGCCAGGGCCACCTCTGCCCCACACTCTACAGGCTCTGATCAACCTTCCTTCAGTGCTTTGCCCTCTGCCAAGTCCTCCAAGAGATGAGTGCTGCTGCTGGACTTTGGCCAGTTACTGGGGAATAAGACACCCACTCTATATACAACCTTTTCATGTTGTACACAACACCTCTTGAAGTCATATTCATGACCTGGATTAAAAATCAGCAAGGATTTTTAATCACCCTTCTCAGATTATAATGCTTTAAGGCAACCCTTGTTCCTCATGCTTAGTAGGGTCTTATACGTGAATAGAAGAAGGATTTGTTCCAGTTCATGTAAAAAACCGAGATTCTCTTTGTTATCTCTTTAGACACATGCTCCTTTTCTATTGTTGTGAACTTAAAAAAAAAAAACAAACAAAAAGAAAAATCCATGGGTTAATGTTAGTGTAGAGAGCAGGTTGATATCTCTAGAGGCAAAAGCTGAAAGAACTGGCTAGAAACAAGACATTCTATTCTTATTTTAGGTATTACATGACTCCTTATATTCTCCTTACTTTTCCTCAGTACCCACCATCTCCTACTCTATGTGCAACAGATATTAAGAAAAGTTTCAAAATATATTCCCTCTCTCTGACTCTTCAAGAATGAGGAAATGGATTTTACCACATCACCAATATTTTACCTCCTCACCAGTGTATTCACCTTGAGGGGGAGGAGGGAGAAGACAAGCAGTTTTTAAGAATATCTGGCTGTGCATAGTCATTGGGATCTAGGGCTCATGTAAACCAACTAACTAAAACTTACGCACAACATCACAGTTAGCACTGCAAAACAGTATTTATTGAAAGAAAATTCAAGGCTTTTGGAAAAGGCTTCTGGCACAACTTCTTCCTGGAGAAATGTATGCAACAATTCTGCCTCCTTACCCCCTAGTTGTATGTCCAAGAACTACGTTGACAATTTTGTAATGTATATTTCATGGATGGAAGCCGTGTTTTTCTTCAACAATCCTGAGAGATTTAAATAAATCCAGCATCTCTTCCTTTTCTCAGGTTTATGGAAATCCAATTTTTTTTCCCAACAGAACAAAATCTATCATGCCAAGTCAGTGTAACTCTTGACTTTGTTTACAGTGGCAGCTCATTTGTCAGAGCTGTAAAGTATTGCATTTTAAGGACAGTAATCATGCTATCATAATGTCATTTCTGTTGACATTCTGCCCAAGGTCCATTTAACTAAGTAAGTTTACTTAGAGCATGACTTCGTGATCCAGCAACATAATAATACAACAGTCAGCACAAATTACTTATCTGAAAGCAAAAACTGACATTAACGCAACATGCAGGTGTCTCAATTATACTCCAACATGTGCTTTAACTTTTATTGCAGAGGTTTTGTAATCCAGTTATCCTTGTAAATGTATTCATAACAGAATATACGGTTAATTATTTGCTAAGGTAACTTTGGTCCATCTTTACCATGTTATCACAAGTACCCGTTGTCTTTTCAAATCAAGCCTACAGATTTAACATGTCAAATCAGGTTGTATGCAATTAAACAAAATGGATAATTATGTAAATGTTATTTTGCGTTATATGCAGTAAAACCACAATTTTTTTTCATAAATCCCAGGGCTTTTTGTACTGATTTACTTATTGTAATTCGAGAAGGTGTAGGTCATTTTCAAATGGTTAAACATAAACACATATATTTTCATCACATTAATAACCTCCTGTCTGAGCCTCGTTACACCAAGCATTTGCCAATTGTGAGATGATGCTTTTCTATCTCACTTTAATTGGAGGCAACTGTTCCAGCTGGACTGGCTGCCTTATACAGAAGATGATGAAGTTGTTAACAGGATACAGGTTCTTCCAACCATCTGTCTCTAATGGCAAGTTGCTGGGCTATCTTCAGCATCTTCCTATTGGCTGGGTTTTTCAAAGGCGATGAAGAGGATAAAATTTCTGTTCATGTTTCTTCAGATCTGGTGACCAAAATGGCTTCTCCAGTAATTCTAACTTTCTTGCAGTGAAGTCTAATTAATTGCCTAACTGTTCTCAATCTATGAAGCCTAGTCTGTATTGTATTTCCATAGAAACATGCAACAGATATGAAATAAAAAGCCGTGGTAGCCAATGGTGGTTTTCCGTCGCTCATATAGCAATTGTACCTCTGAACTCAGACCACTGGATTCTGGAGCCCTGCTTTCTATCTCCAATGTGTGTGCAGCTGTGCTTGCCTGGGACCCTGGTGCAAACCTAGCAACAGCCTCAGAGCATCGGCTCTCAGAACTTCAAAAACTGTAGGCCAGAAATTAAAATAATATGAGGTTGACCTAGAAACAGAATTAAAAACAATGGATGACACCAGGCAGCAATGTCCTACTTTCTTTTCTCTTGCCCGTTTTTGATACATTTTACAACTTAGAGAGTCAACGTGGGTTGCTTGCAAAAAATTACAGCCCCAGCTTTTCTGAAGCTGCTTTGATTCCCACCGTTAGTTACCCTCTTCACAATCCTGTTCCAATGGACACCTCATGCCACCTTGCTGCAGCTTCCAGCATCCTTGCAGATGTCCTCCACTCCCTTTGCATGCCGGCAATGAATTCCCTTTTCTGCATGTGATTGCTGGAGCTGGGGCTCTCCTGCCAGCCTCAGAAGGGCATTGCATCAGGCTGCAAACATTTCTGCCATTTGTTGCACTGAATGCTGCAGTCACACCAGTGCCATCGAGGGGACATCACGAGGGGCTACAGTAAATGCCCTGAGGTTGATGCTCTTTCTCCTGAGAGAAATGCTCCTCTAATGCCAGGCTACATTTTTAAAAGTGCCTGAGCACTGGCAACACTTTGCCAGAATTAATATCAGCTAGTTGTGATCTCCTCAAATATGTTTGTTTGTTTGTTTCTTCAGGATAATAAATTTCATATCCCTAAAAACCACAGAGCAACCCTCACAATTTTTAGCCTTACCATAACCAAGCAAAACAGCTCAACTTTCTTTCAAAGTGAAAGCTTGCCACGGCTGTGGGAAGAGGAGCAGGTTCCCCATTTCTTTCAGTCTATTTCCCAACGACTTCAAAATGACCCTTATGCAGCCAGAGGGGATGGCAAACAGGCAATCTTTCTTCATTGCTCCCAAAGGACGCTTCCTCCATCAGATCCTCATGCTAGGGAGGACCAGGAGAGCCTTTGCAAAAAAGGAAGCCTGGGAAATGGGGGATTATGGCAAATCCCTAATACCATAACCATGAGTCTTGAAGGAATATACTATTTGCCAGTTTCTTTTGGAAAAAGATAACGCACAAACTGGGATTTTTATTAACATATTTGATACATTGGCTCCTTCACTGGAAATAGAGGGGTGGATGCAATTAACATGTTCTTGGCTGTTGTGTGTTTCTTTCACTTTATAGTTGTCTCCAAGAACATCGGAATTAAGAATGAGAAGTCATTAAAATGCAAAGCTCCAAAAGCTGTATATAGCTCCAGCTCCCCCACAGACTCCAAATGAAGTAAGAAACAGTTCAAGGGGACAGCTGACACTCAATCTCTGATACAATACATGTAGTATGAATATCACTTTGCTAACGGACTAATCCTGTGTACAGACTTACCAAGAACCTATATTCTGTCTTTTCTCTTGGAGGAAACATTTTATTGTGAAAGAGACAATAAAAAAAATAAAATACAGGCATAGCACCCTAAGTGATAGGTCTGTCAAACACAGCTGTGTAGAAGCAGCAGTACTGGGAGGGGAGACTTGGCAGCAGGAAGTGAGAAGCACTGGGGTGGAAAGAGACCTGTGAAGTTGGGATAGGGATGTGTATCGGGTAAGAGCTCAGCAGAGGAGTGGCTTCGCAAGGGAAGAGAGGGAAGCAATGGGGACACACTGAGGCTGACCAGAAGGGAACTGGCAGGCTGGCAGTTTGGGTTAGGAGACATGGAAGATGATGCTGCAAGGTGGGTGACAACGGGAAGCTGGCAAGGACATGGGCAGATGATGCAGGGAGTCACACAGGAAGGGCTGAGCAAGGGCGAGCAGCTTTCTGTGGGCTGGTGTCGACATGAAACCTTCTCCCTAGGATGCTGGTTATTTGAGAGTTATTGTCAGCCTTCTGGCAGAATTAGACATGTACCCCTTTCCTTCCTTTATATGCTTTTTCTTCTAGTAGCTTTTATTTTATCTCAGGGTAAGATAAGAAACAAAAAGGCTTATTACAGTTATTAATACCAGTGCAGACCCCTGACTTCTGGCACCCAGAGAATATTTCATTCTAGGAAATGAAATATCATTAAATTTTTTTAATGTGAAATGTTAAAAGTGGTAATATGGACAAGAGTAGGAAAATAGAAAAGGAACAGAGAAAGTACCATGAAAAAGAACACAAAAGCCTTTGGAAGACCCCAGAGATGCAGCAGAACACTTGAGGAGTTAAAGGGAAAATGTGATCTCTCCCTGAAGGCAGGTGAGGGTGCAGGGATGGATGGGAACAAAAAGAGACCTATATTTCTGAATAATTCAGGGTCTGATTCGTACAACAACCAACACCTAAGTGGATAAAAACACACTGGTTTTCAGAATTTACTGTAGAAATTTGGAAAATAATTGTACTCTTAGAAGGACGAGTTTCATGCTCTTAAGATCAACTTGAATGATGTCTGGGGGAGTATAATCACCTTCCTAAAGAAATGTTTTCCAGCAAAGGCTGTTTTACAGGCAGTGGGCATTTAAAGATGTTAGTGTCTAAAAAGTATTGGGCTTCAGTCCACATGCTTCTGAACCTTTGAGAACATTTTGAGAAGCCTGGGGCTGGGAGAGGGAACTTCGAAGTCTTGTGGTCCTTGCAAGGCTACATAACTGTTTTCCATTGCATTTTCAGAGATTCTGGTATCAATTCCTGCAGCTGGAGGATGTGTGGGATATCTGAGAGCTGGAAGCAGTGCATAACTAGCAGCTCAATCATAGCCATCACAAAGACTTAGCAGAGACCATTGTGTCTCAGTAAAAGCTGAAATTAAAAGAAGTTGGTATGACAGCAGAAATGAATGGTGAAAGGATAAAATGTTGTACTTAACGTGTAGAAGCAGTTACTAAAATATTTTTTTAATAAATCAATGAGCTATTTTAATTCTAAACAAAAGAGATACTTACGGGCTTGATTATTTTTCAAAGGTATTGAAGGTGCAGGTAGTTGCAGGTGCTAGCACAATTTCTATCTGTGTGTGTGTATGTTTTTAACAAAACCAAAATCTCACTGCTCTTGAAAGGAAATATGCTGCAATCAGACCATACAGACGCTTTTTAATCCTGTGAAATCAGTTGAAATAATGAACATGTGATTGTAAAAATCAACCATTTTGTGTCGTTATCCTATCTAGAACACTCTCTTCTGAAAGGCAAAAAATAAATATGAAGGACTTTAAAACTATATCAATTTAGTATAATGTGGAAATGAGGAAAGAGGCTTTGGAGCAATTTATTAATTAAAATTGTTTTGAGGTGGAGACTGATCAGTTTATGTATGGTATTAAACAACTCATTTCCATGGGACTATCCCAGAGCACTCTTTCCAGTCCTGAATAATGTTTTCCTTGTATTCACCTTTGAAAGGGATATAAAAACCCCATGAATTGTAACATTTATATTTAACACTATATCTGATCTCTGAGACTGTGTATGTCAGGTGCCAAAAATAAAAAAGAAAGAACAAGGCTGATAGATGCCTTCTGTCAGAAACAGGGTCCACTATTTGCCCCAGTCAGTTTTGTTAGAATCACAGAATGATTTGGGTTGGAAGGGACCTTCAAAGGTCATCTAGTCCAACCCCCCCCGCCATGGGCAAGAACATCTTCCACTAGATCAGGTTTCTCAAAGCCGCGTCCAACCTGACCTCCAACACTTCCAAGGAAGTGTTGAACACTCCTTGAACACTTCCTTGTTGAAGGAACACTATGTGGCTGTGACATATTGTGAAGAAAAGCAACCCCAATGCTTAGTGAGGACATGCTGGTCTCTGCCCTGCCTGGGTGGCATGTAGCTGCTGTACTGAGAGCAGAGCACCACGGGAAGGAGAGCGACCTCTCTGCTGCCAGGTCCTGCATCCTGGCAGGTGTGTTGTCAAGCTGTAGACACCAGCTGAAAGGCACTGGGACACCTCCAACCCACCAAGCATTGCCACAGGACAGTATCTGCTCAGAGGCTGGCAAACCACCACATTGGCCCCAAATGCACCAGAGTTGACCACTGCCTTGGGGAGTGGGGCTGAAGGAACAGGGCAGGGATTGCGACTGTTTTCATCGGTCCTCCTGAGAGAGGCCCCTAGGAAAGTCCATTTCACTAACAGCGTCATCCAGAGGTTCCTGGAAACTGGGGCAGGATGGTTAGAGTCTTGTTGGCCATCTCTGGGTGAAGATAAATGGAGGATGTGGGAACAATGTCATGGTATGTATCTATCACAAAAAGTGGTGCTCATCTGAATACCTAGCCAAAAATGGCCACAAGACAGAGTCTGCTGCCAGTGGAGGATCTCAGTTTTTTGTTGGTACAGTTTAGTTTTGAGCAGGAAGAATTGAGAATAGATGAGAATTTTTAAGAGTGGAAGATAATATCCATGAAAGTGATTTCACATGATAAAATTCATTAGTCTAAGGAATTGGCTGAGAAAAAGCAGCAGAATAAGTTATGGACTCAGAAAAGCAGACTATGAAACCAGGAAATTGATGGGAAGAACTTCTAAACAAAGCCAACAGCTTTGAATACAGAGAAGTACTGAAGACTGACAGCTATTAAGAGATTATGCAAAAAGCAAAGTGGCAAGCTGTACCATTGCAAAGGAAAAAAATAGGTGAATTAGAAACAGACCAATACAGTTGTCTCAGCAGTTCTTCAAGGACTTGAAAATCAAAGGGATATCCTGAAAAATATGGAAGAAAAGAGCAGAGGGACAGTAAAAGGCGTGGGCACAAGGCATAGAGTTGAAATCAAAGAGGATAAGGTTAAAAGTGAGGTGCAGACTGCAGGGAAATAAAGGAAACCGAGAAAGAGATGTGCTAACTGGATTAGAAGGAAGTCTAGGTCTACCACCAGAAAAAGAAAAAAAGCAAACTAATTCATGCAAAAATGCAGAAGTATTACATGCTTTCTTGGCCTCAGCTTTGTGAAAAAAAGTTAACTGCAATCATTGAATTACTGAATTTCATGTAAGAAGGCGATACAGAAACAGGAAAGAAGAGAGGGAGAACTAGTTTTGACAAGAGATGTAGTCAAGCTGTCTGATGAAGGGGAGTGCAAGAGGGAAAACAACAGGCTTACCTTTAAAAAACAGAAAAAAGATGAACCCAGGAAATTGCATACCCATCAGCTCAATTTCGATCCACTGGAAGAATGGATCTAGCGGATAATAAGGAATAAAAACAGCCAGCACAGACTCGAAAATAATGCATCCCATCAAACCAGCCAGCTTCTCTTCTTTGGCAGGGTAGCCAGCCTTGTGGCTGAAGAGGCTTGGTATGATTCATTTTGATTTTAGTGAGGGTCTTGGTGCTACTTCATTTAACGTTCTTATAACTGCAGTAGACAAATATCCCACAAATGCAATTACTAAAAGTGGGTGCATGTCTGATTAATGAAGCCCTCTTCATGAGGGTTAATCAAGGATTCACTGTCACTCTTCAAGGGCATTGAAGTATGGTCATACGGGGGTCAATCATTAGCAGATTCAAGATTGTGCTTAACAGCTGAGATGATGCAACAGAGCTCATGATCATCAGATTTGAGAATAACACCAACCTGAGGAAAGAGAAACCGCAAGGAAGGACAGGAATGTAAAGTGGTTTTCAGTGAGATGAAACTCAATAAAGTCAAGTACAAAGTGTTAAATTTAGGCAGAAGACTTTCATGTATAATGGGACATATCTGGCTGAGTGTCAATACTGCAGGAAGGAACCATACATAGCTATAGGATGAAGCGATGGGAAAAATGGAAATTTTATTCAGGAATATATTAACAAAAATTATTAGTAAGACTGGATCATACTTATAGCTGTAGAAGTCTAAAGTGGAGGTCACTGTCTTCTTGGAGTGATACATAGTACATGACATCTGAAGGGTGTTATCTAGTAGAATGATAGGGAAATGAGAAAGAGTCTAGAAGTGACGTCCAGGAGTGCGAAGATGTTTACAGAGGCAATTTATGTGGGAAAGTGGAAGGAAATGAGATCATTTTGTCTGGAAAATGGAAATCTGAGCAGACAGATGAATGAGAAAACAGTACACAACAATGTTATAATCTGCTGGAAAGGTATGCTCAGGTGTTCTTCACAGCACAACAGAGATCTGTTTACTGTTCAGAAAAATGATTTAGGATGGATATTAGGAAAAACCTAGCAGGATGGTGAGGGATTGGGCACAAGCTAACTAGAGAAGTTACAGAAAGTCCTGCTCTATAGGTTTTGAGAATGTGTAAGCTAAAATGCATGCTTGGGGTTGGCAAAAGTAAAGTCAATCCTGCCTCAAAACAGACTGCAGTGGATCTAGGTGGACTTCTACAGACCTAGGACCTAGGACCTAGGACTGACTTATACAACTGCCTTCCCTTTCTGGTGCTTTCACCAGGCTCTCCCTCCACCCAAGCTGTCTGCAATGTGTCTCCATCCCTACTGTTGTCTCCAGGCTTCCCTGCTTCACTGCCTCCCATTGCTCCAGGAAACCAAGAAAGAAATTGGCGCCTGTTGACAACCAAAGCTATGGGAGGAGGTGCACACTGGCGTCCCAGATCTTGGACATCTTCAGATGTGTGCAATTATCCCCCCCACACCACAGCAAAGCTTGCAGGATCCTCCTGCGTAGCAGCTGAATTGATGCAAATACATGAATATTTATATACATTCAATATCTCCACTCATCTTTGTTTCTTCAAGGATATTGGAAGGTGCATTAATGCCGCAGGTGGCAGGGGGAACTATGAACAACAGGCATCAATGGGGAGATGGGGTGCCTGCCTTTGCCATTCACCAGCACTGGGGGCTGCAGAAACTCAGAGCCTCCTGCACCTGCAGGCAGGATGCTCTCTGACAGAGCAAATAGTGCTGGAGTTAGAAACAGTGGAGAAGCCTGAAACTTGTCTGTCAGGGCTGGAATTATGGCCCTGGTACAAAAGTTTCAAATACCAGATAATCTGAAGTCAAGTTTTCTGCAGTTGGTTGTTTTCTTTTTGAATGATATAAATAACTGCAAGAAGGTACATCCTTGAATGCTCTAATGACTGGCTGACAACACAGTTTAATGGGTCAATTAATATAATTTCCCTATTTCCTTTTGCTATGCATCTCACAGTAACAAAATGTAGAGGCGAAGACAGCCCATAGGTATGTTTTACAATTACCCCGCTACAGTAGTGTCGTGGTTTCAGGTCAGCTCAGTCAGTAACAAAGCACCACAAAGCCGCTCACCCCCCACCCCCTCGCCTGGCTACGTTGGGATGAGGAGAAAATCCAAAGGCAGGCTTGTGGGTCGAGACAAGAACTGGGAGGGATCACTCCCCACTTATGGTCACGGGCAAAAGACAGGCTCAACTTGGGGAAGAAACAAAATCCATTTAATTTACTACAAATCAAAACAGAAAACAAAACACAAGGGTATTAGGAAGGGAAACTAAACATCAGAACAACCTCCCCCCACCCCTCCCACCTTCCCGGCTCAGCTCCATTCCCGGTTCTCTCTCCCTCCTCCCCCCGGCGGCACAGGGGAATCGGGGATGGGGGTTGAGTCAGCTCGCCACACATCGTC
>VYZV01041127.1:152778-187229 GCA_013401275.1 Pandion haliaetus | reverse complement strand
CCTAGAGGCGGGTGCGACATTTTGGGGCAGCAAATTCTTCCAGCAACTTCTTAAAGGGGCCGCCTCTGCAGCCCCCCTCCCCTGCCACCAAGGAAAACCGCGCCACACAAACCCATAACAAGTAGTTATCTCAGATCTGTGCACTGGAATAGCTGTGCGTGTGCCCATTCATTCCTGCAGGAAAATATTTCTCTTGTGTTTAAAAAAATGGTTCTAAGAAATTCAACAACAAAATGCTTTAATGCAGTGATAAGGCTGTGCTGTGATAGTGTATGCCCTTTTATGGTGTTTTTTTAAAGAACATTTGATGTCTGAGACATAGAAACACAGCCTTAGAAGACACACTGTTACAACCCTAACTCAGCCAGTATACTGTCCCAGTATACCTGTAGAAGACACATTTGTACTTTCCATTGCACGGGGTTGAACAGGATCTATCTCTGTTTGCCTTATGTTCACCCATTTAGCCCTTCAAAAAAGTCTTCCTGTGTTAAACTACATGAGCCCTTGACCCCATCAATCTTGTACGTATTACGCCACACTGTAACTATATTTCCCATCAGTAAACCTATAGAATGCTTTCAGATCATTCTCACTGGTTATAGCTGGCCTTTATGGGAAAGCAAGGAAGCAGAGTAAAGGCAGTGTGGCTGTGCATTGCAGTGCTATATTTCTTGATTTTCCAATATTGAGTGTTGCTGAGCTCAGTATTCTGGAAGGACAAGACTTATCACTGGGCACTCACTAACTCAGAAAGGATTTATGAAAAAAATGAATTGCCTCTGAAATGATGGAAATTAAGTAGCATAGACCCAAAATGAATGTTCGCAGGACCTGCACACTCGGTGATGCACTGCATCATATCAGTGCTATGGCTAAGCTGGCATGCTTTATTTCTCAGTGATACGAGAGGCTCATCTCAAATTGGCTTTGTACTATTGGTATTACCTGCAGACAGATATGTTGATGTCATCTCAGGCAAAGAGTCAGAGTTTAACACACTTATCATACATACCGTAAGGCTTCTGCCACCTTCTTATAATAAAATATCAGTGATCCTCTTCAGGTGTATTTCATGTCTGAATTTGCAATAACAAAAGGACTGGTCCATTGGAGGCCTTGTCATGAGAGCACCCTAAGACTCCCCTTTAATGATATGTGCCCAAGCCAGCTACTCGTTGGGGCCTCTTAGGTGCCACTGGGCAAGTGGGTCTTGGTGTCAGTATGGAAGCAGAGGATGCTTGGAAGTTCACGTGGGAAGCAGATCTCAGAGCATCCCTGTGACTTTCTGCTGTTTGATGAAGAAAAAGAAAGTCCTACTTCTATGGAGTTCAGAGGAAGTGTAGCCAAGCAACTGGTGGCATCCATGAAATCTGGGGTTCAAGCCCTATATTTTGGCAGAAGTCTTAAGGAGTGCAGGTATTTCCTTCAAAGGAAGAGGAGTCCTGAATGTGCTGAATTCCCTTTCTCTGAACCTCTGCTTCTGGAGCGTTCATTGTGCATGGACACTTGTGCTGTCAAATTTAACTTGCTGAAACATTTGTAGAGCTAGTTTTAAGCTCAGGCACCTAAGCTGTCCTGCCAGAACTGGTGCATTTGATGTGAGATGGAATAGTTTTCGACAGCAGAAGGGCTGAATTCCCAAAACCCTCAGCCAAGGCTCCTGTAGAATGCCAATGAGATGAGACAAGACGTGTGCACCTTCTGCAAGGAGGGTGTCTGCAAGCATAATTGCATTGTGTTGGTGTCTGCAGCTCAGACAGAAATTGGAGCTGAATATCACCAGTTTTCCCTGGCAGATTTTGTACAATGTAGGACGATGCTCAGCACAGTGAACAGAGAACTGGTATTTTTTGAAAGCAGGTGCTAAGAGCTCTCAGAGGGTCCTAGCAAGGGTGTAACAAGCAGCTTTAGCCATGAGAAGTGCACATGCAAAAACAGATGTGACAGTGATCTCCAAAATCCCATTTGCTTCCACTTCTATAAATGGAACTTTATTTCCCTTGGAACAATACCTAAAAGGAAGCATGTGATTTTTAGAAATAATATCCACAAAATAAAAAGTTTAAGTGGTGTAGAAAACACCAAAGCTCTCAAAGTTTTACTTGAGAAATATAGAACTACAGGGGCTGCTCAAAACCTCCCTTCTAAAACTACCAAAACTAGGCTTTACCCAGTCTAGCAGAAGGAAACTGGAACAAAATTTATCATGTGAATTACAAGCAGGGGAGGCTGGATGCCTACAGCACATGAACAAACCAACCAAACAAACAAACAAGCAAACAAACAATTAAATCTCAGAAAAAAGAAAAAAAACCCCAACATATCCTGGGCTGCATCAAAAGAAGCATGGTGAGCAGGTCGAGGGAGGTGATTCTGCCCCTCTACTCTGCTCTGGTGAAACCCCACCCGGAGTACTTCGTTCAGCTCTGGGGACCTCAGCACAGGAAAGACATGGACCTGTTGGAGTGAGTCCAGAGGAAGGCCATAAAAATGATCAGAGGGATGGATCACCTCTCCTGTGAAGACAGGCTGAGAGACTTTGGGTTGTTCAGCCTGGAGAAGAGAAGGCTCTGGGGAGACCTTACTGCAGCCTTTCAGTTTTTAAAGGCGGAAAGATGGGGACAAACTTTTTAGCAGGGCCTGCTGTGATAGGAGAAGGTATAATAATTTTAAACTAAAAGAGGGTAGATTTAGACTAGATATAAGGAAGACATTTTTTACAATGAAAATGGCAAAAATGGAAAATGGTGAAACACTGGAACAGATTGCCCAGAAAAGTTATAAATGCCCTATCCCTGGAAACATTCAAGGTCAGGTTGGATGGGGCTCTGAGCAACCTGGTGTAGTTGAAGATGTCCCTGCTCATTGCTGGTGGGTTGGACTAGATGGCCTTTAAAGATCCCTTCCGACCCAAACCATTCTATGATTCTATGATCTCTGGAAATGCCAAACTAATCACACCTGGCTGCTTTGCTCCATGTACGAAATGTTTCCACACAAGTATTATGGGCTAGATAACCCTCAGTCTATCCTTTTTAGACTTACACTAAAAGATGGACATTAGGCACTTTTTGGTCAATCTTTGATTTGATCTTCTTCCTCTTGTAGATCTCTGCAGCATCTCATATTCCAATTTCTTCATTGCTTTTCTGACCTTCCTACTGATGTTTCCTGAAAATCACTGGGTTCTGTCTTTCATGACTTCTGCATCACTGTCATGGTTTAAGCCCAGCTGGAAGCAAAGCACTATGAGGCCTCTTGCTCACTCCTCCCCGTGGTGGGATGGGGAGGAGAAAATATAACAAAAAGCTTGTGCGTTCAGACAAGGACAGGGAGGGATCACTCACCACTTATGGTCATGGGCAAAAGACAGGCTTAACTTGGGGAAAAACAAAATCAGTTTAATTTACTACCAATTAAATCAAAACAAGGATAATGAGAAGTAAAACCAAATCTTAAAACAGCTTCTCCCCACCCCTCCCTCCTTCCTGGGCTCAACTCCACTCCCAATTTTCTCTACCTTCTCCCCACCAGTGGCACAGGGGGACAGGGATTGGGGGTTGAGGTCAGTTCATCACACGTTGTCTCTGCCACTCCTTCCTCCTCAGGGGCAGGACTCCTCACACTTCCCCTGCTCCCCCGTGGGGTCCTTCCCACAGAAGACAGTCCTCCAAGAACTGCTCCAACATGAGTCCTTCCCACGGGCTGCAGTTCTTCATGAACTGCTTCAGCATGGGTCCCTTCCACAGGCTGCAGTCCTTCAGGCACAGACTGCTCCAGCGCGGGCTTTTCCATGGAGTCACGGCCATCTTGGGGGGAATACCCCTGCTCTGGTGTAGGCTCCTCCACAGGCTGCAGGTGGGCATCTGCTCCACCGTTCACCTCCATGGGCTGCAGGGGGGCAGCCTGCTGTCTCACCACAGGCTGCAGGGCCATCAGCCTCCTCAGGCGCTCCTCCTCCCCCTCCTTCTTCACTGACCTTGCTGTCTGCACAGGGGTTCCTCTCAATCCCACTCCCCTCTCCACTGCAGGTTTCCCCTCTTAAATCTGTTGTCCCAGAGGCGCTACCACTGTTGCTGATGGGCTCAGCCTGGCCAGAGGCAGGTCCGACTTGGAGCCAGGGAAGCTTCTAGCAGCTTCTCACAGGAGCCACCCTTGTAGCCCGCTCCCCCACTACCAAACCCCTGCTGCACAAACCCAGTACAGTCACAAATCCAACTTTTTTGAGCTCTGTCTGACACAGACTTCTTTTTAACTATCCTCTGTGAGCGGTGACTGGTATAGAACTAACCTGTCACATTTTGGCTTAAGCCCTTCAAATCAGGTATCTTTATACTGATTTCAGCTTTTCTTCACAAGCTCTAATTTCACCTGACTCCATTTCACAGTGTATTTCTTCCTTCCTAGTCTATCTTTTGTTCCTTCCATACAAAAATCAGTCCACCTTTTCTTCTTTCCAGCCTGGACATTACCAAGCGAGTTGCCCAGAGCACAGGAGAGGAGTGTCTGCCCACCCCTGACCAGCTGGAAACCACAATTACCAGAGAAGCCTAATTTTTGTCTGGTAGCTTTGAGTTCAGATGTTCATATGGTCAGTAAGAAAGGAACATGCTCACTGATGAGAACTGTGAGCCTGCTAGGAAAGGATAGACCCTTCAGGCACTGAAAATCCAAGTAATTTCTTTGGAGGGTATTTATATTAGGATTTTATCCAGGCTTGGTCACATTTTGAGCGTATTTCCTCAGGGAAGCCAAAGCCTCAGAAACCATCCTTGCAACATTTCAAAAACCCAATCCATCATTTCAATGAAAAGATTGTCTGCATTTTTCTTAATCTACAAGAAGAGAATGTATTTTTTTCTCATCCTCACTTTTTTACTTGGCTGAACTTCCTTTGCTGACATTTCCATATTTAAAAACCTTCAGTATTTCTAGCAATAATCAAGTGCCTAAAATTTTGTGAGGAAGGCAAGATGAAGATTTTCCCTTGCGTCTGAGGAGAAAACAAATAATTTGAGAGGAGCTTTCTCCCTGAATGACGAACAATATTCAACTTCACGGCTACATGTGTGGGGAGCAGCTTCCCAACCAGAGCCCCCTTCAGGGTATTTTGGCTTGTGCTCACCCCTCATGGAAGAGCTTGGTGGCTTTCCACCCACTGAGGAGTGAGCTTGGAGCTGGCTTTTCAGCACTGACATGCCACAGCATGGGAGGTTTCCAGGAGTAATGTGCCATTTGCTGGGATACAAGTACACCACATGTTACAGAATATTGTTTTCCCCATTTCATTTATCTTACTCTTCCACTTGGTGTTTTTAAACAATTTTAAATTCTAGGATACAAAAAATATTACTAATAGATCAACTACTTGCATAATAATACCAACAATAATAGTGGTATTTGTGTGGAAATCAGCATGTTCTTATGGCTTTGAGCACATTGAACACTTGGCTGCCTTACCTGCTGCTGGCCAGCTGTGTGACATCTTGAAAGATGGAGAAAGCATGTGGGTTTCCTTGCTGAGATCCCTTGCTGGCCTCATCATGCCCAGTACTGCACTTGGTGTAACAGATAGTCCCTTGAGAGCAAATGGGCTCCAGAGAGGCCATTAGACACATAGAGATGGGGGTTTTGATTACAGTCACACAAGAAGTCCTGAATCATGTAGATAAATTCCACCTTTCCATGTAGCAGTGGAACTTACCACACCCAACCATGCTATTGGAAAGTGAGGTGCCTAGACAAAGTTAATTGCTTTGACTCCTCTGTAGGCAACAGAGAGAAAGAAATTTCCAAAATGTTTCTTTTTCGTCTTGAGGCAGCTGGGTAGGAAAAGTGGGATGACTCATCTTCTGGGTTTGCCTCTCTGTCTGTATTTACTATGGAGGGAGCCTAGTTATTAGTTCACACAAGTTGTCCAGCCTTGTGAATTGCATGAGACGAATCACATTCCAAGTGCCTGTGGCAAAAGGGGGGAGGAGGAGTTGGGCTCTGCAGCGATTGTGCTCAGAGACTCTTGGAGCGCAGTGCTGGGATTTCACCAGCAGCACCTGAAGGCAGAAGGTCTTGGCTCTCCCTGTGTTCGGTGCACCTGGCTGGGGTTCAAGCCAGAGGAGCTGCTGGTGCTGGGCTCCTTCAAAAAATCATCTCCCATATCATGTGTTTATGTTAGTCAAGAGAAATTACTAGACAGTCTGTAGTTCATTTAACCTTAAGACTCTGTTCTCTTAATGTTTACCTTGTAAGGATAGCTGGTTAATGGCTATTCAGTGTAAAAACAAGGTCAAGAAACAGGAAAATAAATAAATAAATAAAACACACAGATACACAGACCTGAAAAAGCTGATTGATGGGCCACTTTATGAATCATTCAAGTGCAACCTTGAAGAGGCAGAGGTTCAGGCACAACTTTGTAAAGGTAAGAAGAAGAAAAACAAGATTGCCATGTGCCTTATGGGAAAGAACAATCTTCTTATGAGTTGAGGGGGGTTGTGTGTGCAATCTGCCAGCAAGCTTCAAGCCAGACAAACCAATGAGTAGGACAGGAAGTCTGTGGCTGGATACTGGAGGGACCATGGGTCTGGGGTCAAGCCTTCGGAGAGGTCAGGTGCCTGGGGTTGCAGGATTTGTGCTTCTTTGAATGGTTCAACTTGCATTTGCCATCTCCAGTCTTTTCCCTGACAAGACAGCCAGCAACACATGCATTTCTCACTAGAGCAGCATTCTAGTTTTTCCCCAAGTAATAGTTATTCAGGCTCTCTCTATTGCTGATGTGAGCTTGCCCATTCTCCCCGTTCACAGTGTTCCCAGTTTTGAGGGAAAGACTAATTGGTCTGTGGCTGTCATGAGGACACCACAGTTTTGGATGATGGGATTAGATTAGATTTCAGTCTCCTTCTGACCCAGATATCCACCTGCTTCCATGTAATCCTCTTCCTCCATAAATATTTCCATAAAAGCAGTCCATTGATGTCACACTGGGACAATTTCACCCATTTTATAAGAAATATATGTTGGACACACACTCCCTTGAAAACTGGGATACCTCAGAGAAGAACTAGAAAGAATGGCTCCTACTGCACACGGGGCTTAAATCACTGGCAGAAAAATTAATTGCCCCATATGAGTCCTCCCTCATGTTTTTCCAGTTTGACCATGGTGGATTTGTAAGCAGTAACAACCATTTGTATGGAAGACTCCAAGGCATGAAATTCAGGTTTTTAATTTTCATTTTAAAAGTTAGGCAAAACTTTCACACAAAGGGAGATTTCTTTTTTTATTAATCAGATCTTCAGATAAGCTGTTTTGATTTTCTCTGTAGTCAGCAGGACTCTGCTCAATTAGTACTACAGGCAACCTAATCTATGGCAATAATAAAACACCAGAAGAGATTACTATTAGTTTTTGAATTATGCAAGGAACAAATAACTGCTGCTTCATTTTCCATTTGGTTCCACAAGAGTTACCACAGACCTTAACAGACTGACAAATATTTACCAGAGTCAAGTGAAGTCCATGACTTTGGGGGTTTATTGTATTTTTCCTATCAGTGTATTTCTCTCATTTACCAGTCTGATTCTGGACTACAGTTAATATTATTGATCTCATCTTCCAGTGGTTCTGTAACTATTTTTTTCTGCATTCATTTGTTCCTCAGCCATAGCAGATGTGCTTTCAATCTTCCAACTTCTCAGAAAAAGGACTTTTTAGTCTGTAAAAGCCATTTTTTCATTCTGAGGGTGCTTTTCAAAACATTGTTTCCCAGGTGATTTCTCAAGCCTTGGTCCATCTGGGAGGTTCTGTATCAAAGGTTTTTTGAATTTCAGATCCAATGCCTTGTTCCAATTCATATCTTTTACCATTATCCAACATGTTTATCTTCTAGTTTCAATAGCATCTTGAAGAAAGAGGTATCGGGGATAAAAATATCTAAGTGAGGAACATAGAGTACACCATTTTCTGTTGTCATGTATTTTGTGTAAATAATAGTTCTTGACTTGATAGTCTCATTGTGGTAATAGGCAACTGAATAAAAAAAACCCACTAAAGTGTCATTTTAAATAATACTGTGTAAATTCCAGGATCTTACATTTCAAAAAGGACAAAGGAAGAACACTAAAACATATCTCCCAAAGAACAGAGCTGCAACTACAGCTATTATCTTTTTATTTTTCCACTTGTCAATAATTTTCATATTTTCAGTATCTTTCATGACTAGATTGAGCAAGGAAAGAAATAGTATTCCTCTAATGTCTCTAGTAGATTTATTTAAGAGATTTATTGGATTGGGGTCTGTAAGAAATATTTGAGTTGGAATTACACACCCGAACCATAGAATAGTTCAGGTTGGAAGGGCCATTTGGGGATCACTTAGTCCAAATTCCTGCTCAAAGCAGAATTTGCTTCAAAGTTAGATCAGGCTTTTCAGCACCTTGTCTGCCTGAGTTTTGAATTTCCAAGGATGGAGATCCTACAGTCACCTGGGCAGCCCAGACCTGTGCTTTACCACCTTCACAGGGGACATATTTTTCTTACATCTGGTTGTAATTTCCCTTGCTACAACCTGAGACCATTACCTCTTGCATTTCTGCTGTGCATCCTGAGAAAAGCCTGGCTGTGTTTTCTTTAAAGCCTCGTGTTGGTAGTTGATGACAGCAGTCGAATGCCCCATAAGGCTTCTCTTTTCAAAGCTAAATACACCCAACTCCCTCTGCTGATGAACTTGTTCAATCTCTGTACCTCCTGGGGGTGGTGCAAGGGGTTGGAGGTACAAAAGAAAAACACTTTTGCTGTAATAGTGTTGTTTATCTTACAATCCTAAATGTATTGATTTGCTTCTTTAGCTAGATACCTTGCTAATGACTTGCAAATAATTTCAGAAAATACTATACCAGATCCCACACTGGTTTGAGAAATAAAAAAGTTACTATCGTAACCCAAACAGTGCAGTCTTATCTCTCTCCTTCATATGAGTTACTCTTTTTATTTCAGTTTGCCATTTTTATTTTATAATTTATGTAAATTATACCCAGGAGAATTGATGTAATTTCTGTAATGCCCCAATGACTGTAGTTTGAGGAATTCTCCCTTTCCAGTTGAGAAAGGACACCCAGTTCCCAGCACAGCTCTTTGCAAATGTACCTCTCCTGCAATAAATTTTGTTACTAATGAAGAACAATATGTCTCATCTACTTGCCATCATATAAAGACATTAGCAGCCATACAAAAACAAGAATAGGTAGGGAACAATTAAAAAGCTTTATCCCCAAATAAAAAACTGCTGCAGAACTGTCATTTGATTTTGAATAGTGACTGTGCAGAGATGAGCTAGACCGTGTTTGTGGGTAGCAGTAATATCTTTTATTAGATCATCTAGTACATTCGTAATCTGCAATATTGTTTTTAAACCTGGTTCATGGAAGTTGGTATCTCACACAGACTAGCACATAGTGTCCAGCATGACTGTCACTTTAAACAAGACAAATTGCTCTGCATTCAAATGAGATCCTATCATTTTCCTAAACTCACCTTATCACACAGTAGGACAAAATGGTTCACAGAATTGTTGAGGTTGGAAGGGACTTCTCTGGATATCGTGTAGTCCAACACCACTGCTAAAGGAGCATCAGCTAGAAGACTGTGTCCACTCAGGGTCTGAATATCTCCAGGATGGAGACCCTACAACCTGTGCCAGTGTTTGGCCATGCTCACAGTTACAAATTTTTTTCTTAGGTTAAGATGAAATTTCATGGGTTTTAATTTGTGCCCACTGCCTCTTGTCCTGTCACTGGACACTACCAAGAAAAGCCTGGCTCCTGCTTCATTCCTTCTATTCTCCAGACTGAACAGTTCCAGCTCTTTAATCATGAAAGATCCTCCAGTCCCCCCACTACCTTTTTGACTTTTTGCTGGGCTCACTTCAGTATGTTCCTGTCTCCCATGTGCTGGGAGCCCTGACCTGGACCTGGCACTGCAGATGTGTCTCACCAGTGCTGAGCAGAAAGGATCACCTCCCTCAGCCTGCTGGTAATGTTCCACCTCATGCAGCCAAGGATGCTGATGACCATTTTTGCCATGAGGGTGCATTGCTGGCTCATGGTCAACTTAGTGCCCACCAGGACTCCCAGGTCCCTTTCTGTAGAGCTGGTTTCTGGTCAAACAGCCCTCAGCCTGTATTGGTTCATGGGATTCTTCTCCACCTGGTGCAGGATTTTGCATTTCCCTTTGTTGAGTTTCCTGTCAGCCCATTTCTCCAGCCTGTTGAGGTCCCTGTGGATGGCAGCACAACGCTGTACTGTATCAGCAACTCCTCACAGGTTTTTTTCTTCCCATGCTCTTCCTGTACTACCTCTGGCTGTCTTTACAAGCTCCCATTCCTGACTGATTTCAAATTTTGGCAGTAACCCAGAAATTTAACTGTTCAGATTATTATGCAAAAGACTACAGTCTGCCCAGATGTTCTTAAGTGGGCTGTGCTCCATCTGCCCTTGGTCCCTCAGATGCTCTGCTCCTGTTTAGCTGAGCTTTTACCCCTACACCTCCCAGTGCATTTCATAGGGGATTACATTTCTGATTGCACCCATTGGAGAGAGGTTCTTTTTGCTAATTAATGAACCAGGAGAAAGCTACCAAGCACTCCCAAATGAAGTTATCCAATACTTTCAGTTTAAAGCAGTACTGCAAAATTTTTCTCTCTGAAGTACCCATAGCTACTAATTTTCAGGTCTAACTAATAAAGCAATCTTGGATCTCATTAGGAACAGAATAAGGTCAGAGTGCCCATACTGTGCTTTTAAATAGTTTCAGCCAAGATTTCTTTCCTCTGTGTGTTTTTCTGAATACCAACTTGCTTTCTCTTTCTTACCTTGTTAAGTCTATAGGAAAGCATATGCCAAGGTGCAAATACTTAACATCATCAATAACTACAAAGTGGCAGTACTTAATGTTTAGTTAATAGATCAGTCCAGAAACTTATTTCTACAAAAGCTATTTTTTTCATTAATTGAGCTACTGACATTGAGTAACCACTCATACTGTTTACTTAGTTGCTCTAATTAGTTCTTTGGAATTATTTACCTCTGTCTATGAACTAGATGGGAAACTTAGCATCTTAACACCTGGTAATTTGAATCACACATTTAATCAGACACAAGAGTAGCTCTGAGTAATGGCAAGAACACTTTGTGTATTCAGACCTCCTGACTTTAACAGAAAGTAGAGATCCATGGCATTCTGGCATCACTAGCATTATTTTAGAACTACAGAGAAAAAGTAACCAAACCAAAAATGTTAGTTACCAAAAAGCACTGGAACTCTGACTAATTATCTGCTCAAGTACTGAATTTTACATAGTTCCTGCTCAATCTACCATCTGTAGAAGCCGAGCTTTTTGTTCCAATATTTAGATGGTTATGAATCGGTATGAGAAGTTTTAGTTATTACCAGATTACTATCTCTATCTTGATGCCTATGTATTCCTGAGATGAAGGAATGGTAATGCAGTTCTCTTCCGAGGAGGAAATGGGAAAATATATATGAAGATTTTTATGAAATAAAGAACAGAATCCTAATATTTTGGAAATGCAAAAAAGGAATTCAGTTATCAGATATTGCTTTCAAAATAGCCAGAGATGGGTTGTTTCCTAAATGAATAGGATAACAAAGCTATAATTGTGGTCAGTGAATCTTATTGACAATACTGTATCACATCTTTTGATATTCTCAGTTCTTGTAATATTTTAACAGCTGAACTTTCTTGAATAATTCTTCATAGGGCTTGTCTATGTACAAGTTAACCACAGCATATATAGGGCTAGTACATGTATTAAATGGTAGCTCACTGGCAAATATAGTTCTATTGTGAGGTATGTTCTTTGTCCCTTACTATTAAATAAAAACCCATGGTTTATTTTTCTTGATGAAGTAAAAACTTACAGCTATTCAGGCGTAACTTTACCTTTCTGCTGGTAGTTCAAGAAAATCTCAGCTAAGGATGTTTTCTTATCTATATTTCCAGTTCTGTTTGCCAGGTAACACCATTCCTGTTATTATTTGTTATCAGATTATGTTCCAAATTGCTCTGCATAGGAAATTGTTTTTTTTAGCCTCTAAACTCTATGAAGTGTCTTCCCTTCCCTTCCCTGGATAATGGCAGAGGTGTGCAGCTCATCCACATTTTGGACAGAGGATGGAGGGATGAAGCTGTAAAAAACAGGTTGGCGATTTTTCTCCACTTGCTGTTAAAAGTGAACCCACTCTTCAACACCTTCTGCTGGAATTATTCTGTCAACTGAATCTCCAGGGAGACTTTCTTTCTTTCTTTCTTTTTAGAGAATAGTGATAAATAATCTTGCGAATATTGCTTCAGTCAGCTTTTGTATTTACTTTCACTAAACACATTTCATAACAAGGTGCTAACAGATTTGGCCTTTTATATCCTGTCAAATAGGGCCTCATTCCTGCAGTTTACCAATAACAAGGGGGAATTAAAGTTCTGCAAGAACTTTTACCTGAATTTATGTACACAGCAATTATTTGGGAATTGTAAAGTTAAGACTGACTCGTTAGAGAAGAGGCCAAAAATGGTATTAAAATGAAAACAACAAGCTAATGAATTTTTGTGGGCTCTTCATTGTCAGTTAGTTACATGCTGTTTGGCAAGAATGATAGAGAGGAAAATAATACCTTACACTGCAGTAACATTTTCTGTCTTGGCACCTGGAGAAAGTTTTACAAACTTTAAACAGCAGAAATGCTCAAAATCCCTGGCTTTGGGTAATCCAAGAGGACACAGACTTCCATTTTCAGAGCTCGTGTTTTGTCTCTATTGGTAGTACTAACATCAGGTCACAGAGCTCTTCTGATTGCAAGAGGTCATAGTGATATGTCTGTAGCACAGAGCTTACCACACTGGTCGTGAGCCATCCTCCTTTTCACCAGAGCCAGGAGAGGTGCTTGGAGACCCTTGGCCTTGGGGCTGCTGCTGCCTACTGTTGTACTGCTGCTAGGAAGGAGATAGTAAAGCCATTGCACAATGTGCATGGCCTGTAACAGGTAAATCAAGGGCAAATGCAAACTGACATGACATCCACTAGCTTCAGCCGGGTGGGCAAGGGGTGGTTGTCCCATCAGCTCTGAAGCCATAGAAGCTGTCAGAGCTGTCACCCTGTTTGGAACAAATATTCACATCTAGGTTGGTTTGCTTTCTTCAAGCAAGAAGAAATCTTGCTTGATTACTTCACTGGGTATTTGGAAGAGATAATCCCTTCCTTTTGCTTGGGTTGTCTTATGGGATATTTTTCTCATTGGTGTCTGCCACCTCCAGCTGCTTCACATGGCTAAAACACATGGCATCGTCCCTTGAGAAACCAGCTGGAAGGCTATCTACTAGAAAGGAGCATAAGAGAGATATTAAATAAAGTACGAAGGGCAGTTCTCAGCAGGGGAAAGATATATTCAGAATAGCAATGCCTCAGAGAGAAGAATTTTATAGGGAGCAGGGAAATACTGTATCCGAGGAAGGAAATATTTACAGTTATAAACTATTAATAAGCATGCCCATTTTCCACCTCATAACTCTGATAAACTCCTCTAAAGCCAGCTTCCCCTCTATGTTCTCCACAGTAGGTAACAAAGCCAGGTTTGTCCCACTGTGGCCAAAATACTGGAAAGTTTCTGGGGGTGCCCTTAGTAGCTCGTCTTTTTCTCCCAAGAGAGACACGAGACCTGGTGACCAGAACCTGCCACTCAGTTGTATTTACCGCCCAGGTGTTACTCCTGAAAGCACAGCAGGTTTTCCTCTTCATGGGGTCTCGGCCAGCACCCAGAGCCCAGAGCCCCCAGTGGCAGGGGATGAGATGGGGCACGGGTGCATGCTCAGCAGCTGCTGCAGCTCCCCCAAAACAGCAGAGGTGGCTTTTGGTGACCTGAGGGACCCTCAAGGGTCCTCGGTTTTATGAAGCCTGGAGAAACCCATCACTCTGGTGGTGAGGAGCCCTCAGCATCTCTGCTCCTCAGGGAAGACGCAAAGCATTGAGGATCCCCAGAGAGGACCTGCTTAGCCCAGTCTGCAAGCTCCTGTCCCAGCCCTCTCCAGCCTCTTCTGCTGGAAGACAAATAGGTAGAAAAAAACTGTGAGGAGGTGCAGCTGGATGCGCTGCCAGTGCCCTGGAAGGTGTGAGGCTGCAGCAGCCTCTTGTCTGGCTGTAACTGTACGGATTAGTTGACAGGATCCATCCCACCAAGCTGAAATCCTGAAGTCCTTCTGCATTCGAGTGGGATCCCAGACATTATTTTGGTTTGTGTACAGTGTAAATGTGGGTGTCCTCTGCTGAATTCATTTTGCCATCTGAAGATAGTTTCACAGACAGATATGTACATGCAGATCCCAGTTTACATTTATGCGATGTGTAAGGAATATTAAACAGCCATTACTTATGATAAACTCCAGTTCTTCTTTCCTGATTAAAGAGCACCCAGTTTATACTTCTCCCTGCATATAAAATTGCAAGACATTCATTAACTAATCTGTAATCTAACCTCTTCTGGAACATCCCATACAAATTTTCCAGTCAATTTAAGCTGGTTACAAATTTGCTAATGCCTTCATTTTCACAGAAATAGAAGGAGAAAAGAAATTTTTTCATTGTAAATTAATGGAAGACAAATTTTAGCCCCAACAACTGAATTTATGAGTTTATAGAAAAAAGTTGATTTTCTGAAAAATAAAGTTCCACTCAGATGCTTGATCTGAGTTCAAATATATTTCAATAAATATAAGGAAATTAATATTGCAGGTGAAAAACATCATTGCCTATTCAAAAAATGTTCTAAATAAACGCAGTTCATCATTTTCTGCAATTGAATTAATGACTTGCAATAAAAAGACTGATGAATTCATATGACATCTTGCAGAATGTAACAGAATAATAAGATGCTTGGGCCTGACCTTTCATACGTAATCTGGGAGCTTCCTGTAACATTTTATAATATGATATGCTCCACCTGGTTCTTAACACGCTTACTATAGATTTGTGAGAAGATAATTCAAGCAGAAGTTTGGTACATATATTTGCAGAAGGGAGATGATAGCTCCAGCTTGCCCTCCTGCTTATTCATCCCCAAGGGCAAACCAGAGAAGGAGCAAGGACCGAGTGCTCACTTGTTGGGTGACACAACACAGACAAAGACACCCAGTACCTACGCCGCTAAGGACAACCCAATACTACGAGCTGGATGAATTGGGGATAAATTAGACTTGTTTTGGGTAAGGGACATAGGTCTTCAGAGCTTCTGTTGGGTTTGATTTTCTTCCCTCCTGCACCCTTTCTTTCTGGTGCTCAGATGAAGAAGTACTGGTCCCCTGATGTGCTTGTACCTATCACACCAGGCGACACCTGCTGTAAGACAGGAATAAAATCCAGATGCTGTTTTTATGATCTTCCCCAGTGTAATAGGACCCAAATCCTGGAATTTCATGACAAATTTTAGCTTCTTAAACTCAGTATTTTTCCAGAACTCTATTATGACAAGAAACACTAAAACCCCCCTCCCCCCAAACCAAAAAAGTCCCACCCCAAGCCTACATGAGATTCAACAGCACTGCAAGACACTGATGACAGTTGCTAAAATACCATGGGAACTAGCTCAATTTCAACAAGCAGGATTGGGACAAATGATGATAACGTGTTGTCCAGCCCCTTCTTTCCTTGCAGCCTTGCTGGAGGATCTGCCCTCCTGGTTCAGAATGGCCAGTTGGGTTTGAGGCATGATGGCTCAGGAACTCCTTCTCTGAAGTCAAAGGCTCCTCCTGCTCTTTGCTGCATTGTGACTTTGTCAGCTGAATCTTTTAATCTAGCCCACAAAGATGTTTAAGAGGGAGTGTGGTTTCTAAAAAAGCAGAGGTTATTTCTGTGTCCTTGCCTAAGCAGCAAAATATATCCCCTGCCACTGTGCAGTGCATGCTCTGCAGACCAGCTGAAGGTCCCTGCCACAGGAGGAGGTGCACTTGACTAGCTTTGTCTTTTACATTACACAGTATTTTCCCCAGAGGTTTAAGAAAATGTGTTGCATAAACTTTTTATGGATTCCATTCCTTATATATGGGGCTTTCTACATGTTGACAGTGATCTCTGCTTATTGCCAGGTGCCGACAGGGAAACACATCAGAAGCTGACATTGTAAGCCTTGAAAGGAAACCTGGATCTGAATATAAACTCCATGCCTTGTTTTTTCTACAAATAAAATACAGCTTTTTAGTGCACACATTCCAGGCAATTAGAAAATGTATTTTTACTCCCTATTGTGTAAATAAAGTGAGAAACATAACTAGCGGATGGAATGTGGACAAAAAAGTACTTATGGATGTATTTCATGCTGAAAGACATTCTTTAGATGACTCTTAGGCATGTACTTTGATTACCCTGAATTTCCTCGTTGTCCATCTTCCCTCCTCCCGTATCCCCTTCCTGCAGGATCCCTCTGGCTCCAAGGTTTAGCCCTTTCAATCACATCTCCATCAGTCACACATCAAGTAGCCTAAGAACACCAAAACTGCAAACCCCAGTGAGATGAAAGGACCAGAGGTTTATTTCAGTCTAAAACAGTAATCTAGGCCAGGTGAGAGGAATTGCCTTCTGGACATTTCTCCTTTGATATATGGCAAAGATGGTCTTAGAGCTTGTGTCTGCCAGGAGATGACTCACCAGTGGTAAGGTGATGGCCTCTGTGTTGAGATCACCCCCCTTCTGATGTCTGCCCATTATGTCGCCCCTCCAGACCTCTCCATCTGGTTGCATCACTGACATCTCATCTGTTCCTTGGAGTGGGATGTAACTGCTTTTTTTCTGGAATTATGCAAGGTGATATGTGCCCTGGCCAGGGGCCCCTGCTGCTGTTGCAACACCAGTAATGTGGGCTGAGCCTCTTTGCTCCCATGCAGATGACCAAGGGCCTTCCAGGAGCAGTGTAGTGAGCTGAAGGATTATCAAGATCCTTACCAATACGGAGGGTGGGATGTGTTCTCCTGCATTGAGATACTGAATTGTGAATACATAAACTGAGCAGAAGCTAGATAGCAAAGATCTTCTAGCTGCAAGATGCTGTGCTGAATTGGGAGGCAGAAGTACTTACCAGCTTTGTCAAGAAGTTTATTAGGTTTCTCAATGTCTCACTGGTAAAGATAAGTGGGAGAAACAGATTCTGACTCTCCCTGTCCTTCAAAGTCACACTGACCATTAAAATTTGTAAAAAGCAAATATCTGAAAATGAAATGTAGGCTTGCCAACATAGGTCATAGGCTCATCACTTTAAAAGATTTAATGAATGATTCATTAGCCTTTTCTTTCAGATATTTGTAGACCCTCAATAAAAGCAAATAGATACACCATATAATAGAGCTGCCTGTAACAACATTAATCTTTAATTAATTTGATTTCTTTCTCCATGGATAATATATTTTTACAATACATTACAGTGTGCCATGAGTAATTAGTTTTCCTTTTAGTTTAGATCTTCTAGGCTTTCAGGTGCAATTCTGTACTAAGGACTTAAACAAAAGTAATTATAAACTGAAAATAAGTATTTGAAGTGATTCCCCAAACCGAAATTACTAGAAAAGTTTTTCCTGTTTAAAGGAGTATGACTTTCCAAAGGCTGCTCTGCCTGCTAACAGGTTTTGCTGTTGGGAAAATATTTCCTTGGAGGCTAGGTATTCAGCCCATCTGTCTCTCTTCTTGTCTCTAACAATGTTTTATTTTTCATGGGGAATTCTGTGGAATTAATCTTTAAAAAATTAGTAGCAAATAATTGAAGTAGAGGTATTTGATTTAAGGCATGATATGAAGCTGCCTTACTGACACTGTATTCTTCTTCCTATATTGCTTCCACAGAATTTAATGATATTAATCAACCAAAGTAAAAAAGGTAGTCCTTTCACATTGCATCTTTGGCTTAACATGGCCAAATGTCACAGTCTGTTTGGATCTCTCAAATCTACACAAGGTACCCCATAAATTAAACTTTATTTTATGCGTTCTTTAGCAAAGAAAACAAACACATCAAAAAATGTCCTAACATGTAAATTCACTAATTCATCGCTTAATTAATAAAGTTTCTAACTCTAATTCAAAACTTGCAATTAGTAACTCCTGCACCTGTGAGCGGAATGGTTACCTAGCCGATGGTGAGAGTGCTCATACTTCCTGCTTCATCACAGTGTGGGTGTCCCCTGTAACATACCGGGTAGCATCAAAGCCTCAGCAGTCCGGCTGCTGTTGGCTCTGCTTCAGAAACTTTTTGGGTAAGCTGACATATTCATCCCTTCTACCTTGGACATTTGGTCTATACCATTCCCATAAGTTAGTGGATTATGAAGAAACTGACAGGCAATTAATACACAAGGATGATGGCTGCAGGAGACAGCAAGCTGCAAGTGATAACAGCTGTATAATGACTTTTGTCTCTTCCTGTCCATCATGACCCTCATGTTGCTCTTGGTTTGACATAATGGCAGTGCTCCCAGCACATATCAGGTCGTAGCGTGAGCTGTGTGTTAGCCAAAACAAGAGCTGAAGTTGAGTGAACAGTCAAACCAAATTATTTCTGACCCAGAAGCAGCGCTCCCATGGTGAGCAACAGAAGTGTGGTGGGATGTTAGAATTAAGAGGAGAGGAGAGNAAGAGAAGAGAAGAGAAGAGAAGAGAAGAGAAGAGAAGAGAAGAGAAGAGAAGAGAAGAGAAGAGAAGAGAAGAGAAGAGAAGAGAAGAGAAGAGAAGAGAAGAGAAGAGAAGAGAAGAGAAGAGAAGAGAAGAGAAGAGAAGAGAAGAGAAGAGAAGAGAAGAGAAGAGAAGAGAAGAGAAGAGAAGAGAAGAGAAGAGAAGAGAAGAGAAGAGAAGAGAAGAGAAGAGAAGAGAAGAGAAGAGAAGAGAAGAGAAGAGAAGAGAAGAGAAGAGAAGAGAAGAGAAGAGAAGAGAAGAGAAGAGAAGAGAAGAGAAGAGAAGAGAAGATTTTCAGTTGTAAGGGAGCTACAAAATTTTTTTGGTCCAACTGCCTGGCCATTTCAGGGCTGACCAAAAGTTAAAGCATGTTATTAAGGGCATTGTCTAAATGCCTCTTAAACACTGACAGCCATGGGGCATCGACCACCTCTCTAGGAAGCCTGTTCCAGTGTTTGACCACCCTGTTGGTAAAGAAATGCTTCCTAATGTCCGGTCTAAATCTCCCTTGGAGCAGCTTTGAACCATTCCCACACAACCTGTCACTGGATACCAGGGAGAAAAGCTCAGCACCTCCCTCTCCTCATCCCCTCCTCAGGAAACTGTACAGAGCAATGAGGTCGCCTCTCAGCATCCTTCTCTCCAAACTAGACAAACCCAAAGTCCTTCACTGCTCCTCACAGGACATTCCCTCCAGCCCTTTCACCAGCTTTGTTGTCCTCCTCTGGATGTATTCAAGGACCTCCACATCCTTTTTAAATTGTGGGGCCCAGAACTGCACACATGTTGCTCAGCAGAAGAAAAATGCCATACGTTCACTATTTGCCTAGGTACTTTCTCTGCATGAAGAGTGGCAGAACTTTCTTATCTTTCTTATTACTACTTTTGTCTTTTCACTACTATTCCACTGCGTTAGTTACAGTGGGAAAAGCTATTCTGCTAAAAGGCAATTTTATTTCCATGTGTGCATTGGGTGCGTGCTTTAAAGATTTCAAAGTGTGATTTGCCCTTACCTGCCAAAACAAAGTGCCTTCGGATAGCACTGTGGGAGATGCTCTGTTTTACATCTCGCGTTTTCTAGCACAAGAGAAGGCATCTTGTGTGGTACTGTTATGCTGATGTATCATTTTATGCAACTGACATTTATGTACTCATAAAATGTTTATTTTATCTGTTTATTCAACCAACTCCATTAGCTGTCTCCTACTATGGTAGCAAGGGCCTAACACAAATTTGCTGCAGCCTAAACGTATGAACCAAGTGCTTGAAAGTAAGTTCTCTCTGTGGTACTGGAGCACCAAACACTTCAGCCTCCCTATGCTGTGCTCTGAGCACAGCCGTTCAGGTGCTCCTTAGGGACTCTTATCAAACCCTGACACTCTCAGAGCCAAAAGTAGCTGGACAGTGCCCAAAGCACACGCTGAAGATGGAGAGGGTATTCTTTGAAGCGCTCTAGTGCCCAGTGTCCCCACCTTTGGCTACCATACCCCAAATGCCTGCCACAACCTTGGCCTCATCTGTCCCAAGTCCCCACTGGCTTTGGACTGTCCTCACCTTGCCTCCATCCCTCTCATCTCACTGCTCACTGATGGCCTGTGTAGGAGTTTGTGGTCCAAACTGGACTTTGGTGTCCTCCACCAGGCTGCAGTTGGGAACGTTTGGTGGGAGGTGTACACCATGGTAATAGCATTTTCTTAGTAATATTCATCCCACACTATCCTTCCACTGCAGCACTTGAAAAGCTGTGCCTTCACCTGTTTCAGCCTGTCTCTCTTTCCTCAGCAAACTGGGAAAGTGTGGTCTATGTATGCCTTATGAACAGTCTGAATCACTAACACAGTGTAAGCAATTACCCAAAATAGTTCCCTGCCTTAGAAATACTAGCATAAATTTGCTGACCCACTGTTTCTCAGTGCTCGCCCCTCTGCAGGATATCTTGTAAGAGTCCCTGAAGGGCTGATGTCAACAGGCCTTTGGAACTGCAGAACTGAAATAGTTTTTTCTTTATGTTTCATCTTCCTGTTCTTATTAGGTAGCATTTTTCAGAAGGAAGCAAATAGCAGAGCTGCTGGGGCAGAAGGTGCCTGTTTCCTTGTCACCCTGTGCATGGGGCACCATGCAGAGGTGGAGCTCTGCCAGAAGAGCGGTCTCCACGCTGCCTTGCCCTGCCAGGTCATGGTAAGGACCACGGGTGAGGGTGGGAGCTGCCCTGGATGATGGCCCCAGGGAGGTGTGTGACAATGCAGCCAGAGAAATCTGTGATCTGATGCTCGCTTCTTCCACCAGCACCCTTGCTGACGCTTCTTCATGCCTGCAGGTGCACCCATGTGCCAGGAGCAGCGATGTGGGTAGCTGCTACCCCCACCCCCATGACACTCTTACCACCACGAAGTGTTCCACAGATGCCTTTCTAGCCACAAAAAAATAGCATTAAGAGAAAAGGTGCCTCCTGCAAGGTGCCCGAAGTAACCCAGGAGTCATGTGCTTCCTGAAGTTTAGGCTGACGCTGTATTTTTTGTGCAGTCCATCCTGGAAACACAACATGGTACTGCAGCCTGCACTGTCCTGGCAAGGCTGACTGAGGGGTGGAGACCACTTTAACTTCAACAAAACACAGACACAGCCCAGCCCTGTGTCTCCACACAGCCCAGGGACTCTCCATTGCTCTCTTGGTCTCTGGACACCTCTGGACTGGGCAGTCTGGCCATGCCCCACAGGCAGGGGAACCTTGTCCAGAATCTTTTGGAAGTTTAACACTATGTAAGTAAATGCTAATATGTAAGTTAACACCTAGTCATGGTTGTTGTCTTTCTATTTATACCTGGGAGAGGTAGCAGTAATACCCAAATATGGAGACCGACCCTGAGAGATTTCTTCCCCTACAGTTCTGATTCAGGCAATCCAAATAGTTTGGATCTGGATTCAAACTATCAGTTCCTCTCCTCTGAACTGGTAGAACTCACTTTAATTCAGCTTCATGTGATGGTAAAAACACCCTACTTATTGAAACTCATTAAGTTCTGGGGTTTATGTTTGTGGAAAAAAAATCTGAACTTCTATAAGAAGCACAGAAATCAGATATAGAGTTATATGTACAAAGAAAATGAGAAAATGCCTGTTTTGTTGGTATCTCCTATTTCTGCCTTTCACAATTTGTTCTGATGGATTTCAAGCATAAAGAAGCCTTGGTTTCCATATCATGCATTGTAAAGTATAAGATTCAAGCTTCAGCTGAGTTACTTAAACGAATCATGATTTTAGATTTAGGGCTTCTTTCAATTTTCAGCAGAGAAGCTGTGACAGTTATGATATGGAGATGCTACAGCATAAAGAAAAAAAAGAACACCAGCATCATCAGCTGCCTAACGTTATGTGAGAAACTCATTACTCCCGGAGGAGATACTGCATGCATCCCTGTGGCTGCCATGCACAGTTCTAAAGCTAATTTACAAATCTGTGAGAAGACACCAGGGTAAGACACTATCACCTTCACTTTAGTTAGTTCACCACAGATCAAATCCAACAAAGAGATCACCACATGCTCCCATGGGCTACAAGAAAATAATTTTAAAATATACTTCACCACTCTGCAAAATAACCCCTACTACTTCTAATGTAGAACAGTAAGATTTAACCCAAAAGAGAGACAGATGACTCTAGCAACAATACTTGTGCCAAAACATGAAATGACTGAGAAGTTACCGGGACATATTGGTCCATTACAATAACAAGACTTACATTAAGACTTGCAGATTAGTCATGTCACTGAAAGGATTGAAATAATTTTCCCCCATCTTTGGTGAATTCGTCTTCAAATATGATGCACTGGCCATATCTTGGGCACACCTTTAGGCACCAAACTGACCCCACTACTTGCTCACCTCTTCATGAGCAATGTGGAGGATGCTAAATGGATTAGGCTTTACTTTCACGACACAGATGGATTGAAAACATGAACTTCTGCAAAGAGAAGTTTGCAGAACAGACACTGAACAGTCAGCTGCTGTAAGTGCAAGCAGGATATGAAAAGCCAAATCAGCTCTGATCTGGCAGTTTGCAATACCTGAGGCAGGTTCTGTTCCTCACCTGAGGTCTCATTGCATTGGAGTACCATGGAAGAGCAACCAACTGCAAGTACATCTTAACCTGAAGGTTTGGAGGCCAGGAGAAACTCCAGCTTCACCCTTATGAAGAAGTAAAAGTGACAGCTCCACAGTTTATACTATGTTCACGGGCAGAACATATTACGGTTTCGCCCTAAGCTTCATGTAATCACCTTCTTTACTCCTTTTCCAGGCAACTTTCCTAGTTTATCTCTATAGTACAAGCATACTAAATAGAAAATCCAACATTTCTGAACAATTTGCAGTATGTTTACTTTCAAGTAACAAAATCACAATGAAATACATTTATATCTCACATCAAAAAACATGAGAAAAACAGACGCCTTGCTTTTGTCTGTCAGTTTAAATATGGAAAAAGCCCCAACAAAAGCTGATCACTAACTTTTTGTTTATGGTACTGAGATGTTTAGGCATAATGCAAAGCACAACTTTTCATTTTTTCTCAGTTGATTAGTCCAAAAGCTAAACTTTTACTTGATATAGGTATAGATATGCATATGGATATATATATATAGGTATAGGTATAGATATAGATAGATATAATTGTCCCTGCTAAAACCCTTCCAAATCTGAGGATAAGCTGATGCAGTAACACCTGCTTTAGGCTTGCAGATACCCTGGTATCATGTCAATTTTGAAGCTTAATGAGAGTGGAGGTACAAACATCTCTCATGATTCCCCTGAGGGCAAGAGCTGCCTACCAGGAGAGCGGGAACTTGGGCTGCAACTTGCATTACGCCCTTGGCGCTCGGGTAGCACCCACAGTTTGACAACACATCAGCCCTGCTCTTTCTTTCTATTTGATTTCTGATTAAAACCTCTTTTTCACTCAACAGATGAAGGAATATTGTTTCTCACTCTGTGTCAGTGAGCCTTGACAGATAGATATGTCAGTCCTGGTTTGTAATTCATATTCACTTAGTGTATAAAATGAACTTATTTTTTAAAGGAGTTATAGTATTTGCATAAACTTTGTATCTTCTATTTTGCCTTTTTTTTCCTTTTCCTAACCCTAAAAAGGAAAAAGCCTAAAAAGAAAAAATGTCTTCAGTCTTATAATGGTAAAAGAGAGCCTTGCATTGTGAGGGGCTTTTTTCTTTTTCTGTGACTTGCTAACTGAATCTTTCAGCTAAAAGATATGTTTCTCTTTCATTCTGTTCTTCATCCTGCTTCATGACTAACAAGAACTGCCAGCATTAATTCAAAAATTGGATGGGAGTTGGAACATTTCCTTCATGAGGAATTCACAGATTTGGGGAAAGTTATTCTGAACAATATAAAATAGAAAGATGTTCTAAATGTCTTATGACATAAAATTACCATAATAATTCTCAAAACATGGAAAATATTCAATGCTTGTTTCAACTTTAAAACTTTTCAGCTAAGAACCTACAACAAAGTAAAATTAATTTTGAAATGAAACTAAAAATGTTCAGATAAGGCAAAATCAACACATAACTCATTACCAAAAGCTTTGTATTTCATGTGTTTTCTGAAATGTATGATAAAATTAGTTTGCTCTAATGGTAGTGGAGAACCACTTATTCCAGCAAACATCTGTTTCCAACTGAAACACACCTTGTGAGAAATTCGCAACTGAATTTACAAATTCTCCCCAAGCCCATGCAGTGACTGTGAGTGACAAGTGGCATTGGAACAGCCACTTACTAAATGCAGTGAGGACATTTACTATTAGGTTAAGAAGATATCAGGAAAAGTCTGAAGCTTTTAAAAAGCAATAGGTTATATATTGCAAACTACTCTGTCAGTGTTCCCATGATGCTAAAGTCCATCGCACTTTAAGCAGTATACATTGTAAAATGGGATGGCCCTTGAGTGTTCTGGGGTCTGCAGCCTTTCCCTGGTGGGCTGTCTCCTAGGCAGGCAGATAAAGCATCACCAAGGTGCTGGTTAGTGATGGTCACCCTCCCTCTGGCTCTTCTGAGGTGTGTCTCTGTCCTACAGCAGCATACAGGAGATGGGAGCTGGGACAGACCTGCTGAGTCACATACTTCTGACAGCAGAAGAAAGGTGGGTTTGTACAACTTGCGGCTTTATGCAGGTTCCTGAGATGCCACGTGAGTGAGGACAAACAGCCAAGGTGGGGGCCATGGGTCTAATCCTGCCTCTGTGAAGTCTGTTCAACTCAGAGCTCAGTGGGTTGGCAATGGGGCCAACACTGAGCACTTCTGGGAACCCCTCCTTTGCAGTTCAGTTGCACTTCCCTGCCCTGCTTTCCCCCTCAGGGGCCTGAGGATACCTATTGTCACAAAAAGGGTCTATAAACTATTTTCCTCAGACAGAATTCTTAATTACTGCTAATGATGCTGAGAAGATTTTGATATCTTGTGAAACAAAGAAGGTCACCAAAAGTTAGGCACATTCTTGGCAAAGAGCTGACTTGTTGCTTTTTCTTTCCTGACATCTAGAGCCCATCAAACACTGCAAGTGTGAGATGTTGATCTTTGTGGAGTTGGAAACCTAAAGCATGGCAACGCACCACAGCTGGAGAGGCAGAGCAAGAACTGCTCTTCTCTCTTCACCTCTCTGTCCCCTGACTTTGGAGACATAACCTTTAAATAAAGCATACCCCTGTTAATTTTCACTAGTTACCAGGCATGGAATTGAATTATCCAAATGCAGCAGGTGCAGAGTATGGTTTACAGATCCGGAGAGAATAGACCTTGCACCAAAATGATGCAACCCAATGAGACACAGAGTCTAAAAACTCTTCTTGCACACTGAACGTACCAGATAAAGCCATGTTCTCTTTTAATAGCATCTTCCTAAGATCATAAACAGCGAAAATGATTAGGCAGTACAAGTGGCATTAAAACCAATGATGATCATCTGTTATGACTTAGTTGCCCCAGGGTTTCCCGGGGAGGTTCTGCAGCACCAAAAAGACCCAGGGAAACAGCCTTGCAGGCAGCAGCAGCCGCCCCAGTATTAAATTACAGCCTTAATCAAGCACCGTGTCCTACACAGCCTTGTGAAGGTGTCACAAGCACTTATGGCCCGAGCTGTTCATACATAACCCTTCTGGAAAAGGAGAGTTGCTAATTGCTCTGTGTCCACTGTCAGAGGGTGCTTACAGAAAATTTGCAGTAATTTACCAAATGGACTGGGGGCTCCTTTTATCTCAAGCACATTAAGCAGAGGTCAGGCTGAAGTAGAATTGGAGTGCAGGTTTTATAAGGAATACAGAGAGGGTTCTTTTGGTTTGATTGAAAAAAGAGTGAAAAGTTTCTCAGTAGGGACCGCTAATGAACCCTGGAGCCTTTAACCTTCATGTCACGAACAGACAGCAGTAAAGACGGTGTGTTACCCCCACCCACGTATAGCATATGCACATATGCGATGGCTTATAGGATGCTTTAGGAGAGAGATATCTAGGAGAAACTTCTGGCAGTTATTTTTGTTGCTGACAGTTCCCAAGGAACTGTTAGTGTGTCTGCAGGGAGCACAGGCAAATCTGCAGAGGAGAAACCACGGGCTGGAGCAGAAAGGTCGCTGACTGCCCGCTCACTCCCATGGCACCAGCGTATTGGCCTGATTTAGAGCTGCTGTGTCCTGTTTGGATTGTATGAAGTTCCACTGCAGATAAATCAGCTGAGCCAGGGATTTGGAGTTGTAATGTCAAAGAGTTTGCAATGTTTTAAAACATGAAAAAACCCCTAATACCTCGCACACAGAGGCCTCATCTCCTGATCTGGGTAATTTATTCAGTACAAAAGAAAACAAACAAAAAATGATGGACAGCTGAAAAGATTTTTTTTGAAATGTGGTAAGAGAGATGAAAGGTAATCTAATAATCTTCAGAGTGGAGATTTTGTATTTTAACCAAAAAAAGGAGGCAACAAACTTTTCTGAAGGTGAAAATTTTGTAAATTTTCTAATGAAAATATAGTGAAATGGTCTAATGAAATAATATGAAGAAAAATATGGTACCCTGACCTTGGAACAAAATCCAGATTGGGAATACTGTCCTTAAGAAGAGAAGAGGAAAACATTATTTGGAAGTAGAAGCACATGAATAGTTTTGGGGTTTTTTTTACAGAGAAATAATTTTACAAGTACTAGAGGTTAGTGGAGTTAGGTCAGACTTGCTGCAAGGGTGTTATCTCTTTCTCTCTCATTATCTCCACACTGGTAGCACCCACAAAACTGCTGCATGTTCTCCCACCCAGGTCACACTTGGATTCCTCCTTGAAATAGGTGCAAGGTAAAAAATTCTGGCAAGGTGTGAGATATGAGACTAATAAGGCAAGGCAAATAGGAGAATTTGAATGCAGAATAGTATTATAATTTATACATTATTACTTACGGGTTATAAGAATCCACATAGCAAAGTTAAAAGTTTATGAAACAGAGGTAAATACCGTATGGATAAGGTAAAAACAGCAAAGTTTTAGTTTCTACTCAGAAATGTCTTCAAGGCTTAAAG
Source organism: Pandion haliaetus (assembly GCA_013401275.1). Lineage (NCBI taxonomy): Eukaryota > Metazoa > Chordata > Aves > Accipitriformes > Pandionidae > Pandion > Pandion haliaetus. The sequence goes on along the minus strand of VYZV01041127.1, from coordinate 159,942 downwards.
AAGTGGAAGCTTAGGAGGAAGAATCAAAGTGAGGGAAGAGAGAGACAAAGACGAGCTCCTTGGGAGACACTCTAACAGAACAGAATTGGAATAGGAGGTCTTCTCTAACCACTAAAGAAAAGTATTTGGAAAAATGTAGCAGGTGTGAAGTCAGGGGAGCAAAAAGCCTGAAGAGTTCTGAGCTGATCCAGGAGGATATTCTGATTTATGTCTACTATAAGAACTAATGAGTGGAGGAAAATCGGGGCCAAAGTAGAGAATACCATTCACCTAGAATTAATGGCACTTTCAGTACTGCGAGAGACTAGGAAAACCGTGAATTCTAAAGACGTTGAGACATTTATATGCCATTGCATGCCTTCACTTTCATTCTGCAATTCTGCAGAACTGAGAGAAGATATGCTGGCATAAAATTTGTATAATGAGGTGATAAATTGGGCTGTTATTCTGAGGAGGGGAAGGACTGTAAAGAAGTGACAGGCTTGATTCGTAGCTGCTAGTTTATAGCCACAGGAAAATGCCAATGGATATTAAATAGCTAATTATCATATCTAGAGCTAAATTAATGCCTTAGACTTTTGCATAGATTTCCTTTAAAAAGAGAGTGATCAGCTTAGTCAAAATATCCTGGAACGATAGCCTTGCTTCAAATCATGACCTAAAAATATCATAATTTGGTGAACTAAAATTCATACTACTTTATCAAATCATTAGTAAAGGTTGCCCCTAGACAATGATTTCCATCATTTAAATCAGCCCTTTAGAGCAATATATTTGTTTGCTCTGTAGCTGGTGGATCTTAAGAAACTTGCAGGAATGTAAGTCTCTAGAATAAAGGTAGGCAGACACTACTTAGCTAACACTGTCAAAGGAGTTTTACGTGGTATTTGGGCTGTATTGCTTTTTCATGAATATGTAATGTTCCTCAGCTACCATGCAGCAAGAACCCCATGATATTGCTTCTCTTTCTCATTAGTCTCATACCATGGACATTTTAATATTATTTTTAAGGCAGGCTATTTTTGAAAGCCCAAGGCATCCTCTCCTACTTCTCTTGAACTCTGTGGGCGCAGGATAGTCTCTGATGATTAGATCCCTCCCAAAGAGAGAGGAAGAGTGACTTTTTGTTACTCAGCTCCCAGTGCTGGCTGCTGTTAATCTGCATGTATACGTCTTTTCCAGAGACATAACACATTCTGCAGGTTGGTTTCAACATAAATCTGGTTTAATCCTGATGGATGGGAGTGAAGCACAGTTTCATGGAAGCCTTTATACAGGGTATATTCTTTATGAAACTCTTCTGGCACCTCAAGAGTTTTGAATGAGCCCGAGGAATGACAACATTCTCCTGCTTGCACTTTAAGAGTACTTTTTCCCCTTTTGACTAAAGCTGACATAGGAAGACAATAAAAAACAGACAGTATAAGAAAACAGCCTAAAAGACATCTGTTTTTCTCTCCCATAGCAAATGATGAGGTACTCAGTTTTGTTACTGAACTAAACTGAGGAATGACACCTCTGTGAACTACTTTAGTAAGAGCAAATGCAGTGAGACAATAAATGAAATTATGAAATACAGAAGCATTAGTGGAGCTGTGCACATACTGCTCCTCACAGGAGGATACCAAAGCTTTGAAATAGATAACAGTTACCCTTCCCTTATTCCTGTATGCCAGCTGAATACCAAAAGACAGGATTCTGCTGTTTCTGCCTTCAGAGTGTTACTCAGGGAAGATGTCTGGCAAATGCCCCAAATGGTGCTTGGTCAACTTCAACAAGAGCACTCCGCATTTTCTCACTAACAGTCAGACTACTCAGACATTTGATACACTCCAATAGTTCAGCAGAAATACTCTAGAACATCACAGAGAGTATTTGGACTAGTGTGGATGCATATTTCAAAGAGGTTATTAGGCCACAATTCTACAACATGCCTTGCTTGCATGGACTTAAATGTTGATAAACGCAAGGCTCCAGCATACCATGGGCTCATTGGCCTTCCAGCAGGCACATATGACACACATTCCTCCAGCTCCAAGCTTGTCTGTAGTGCCCCCAGTGTTGTCTGGACTCTTCTCAGCATGGGAACACAGAGATCTCAGCATCCCTCCCTGCAAGCTCCCAGCAGCAGGTTAGCATTAAGGTTAGCAATAGATTGCTTGCCTCACTTCCCAGTGTGGTGGACAAAGCTGCAGAGACAGATGAACACATTCACAAACCTGCACATCCCTTCTCTGATTGTATCCAGGATCTTCTAGATGTGTAGCTGCATCCTGCATGTGTGGAAGAACACAGAGCACACCTAAAAGCTGTAACTCCTTTCCACTGCTTTTCTTTCTTTTGCAGGAGCAGAATGTAAAGCAAATAAATATCACAAAATATATACTACCTTTAGATAGTATACACATATATTAAAAGACATGTACACCGCAGAGAATGACAGGCAACATAATCAGAGTTTCAGCCTCACCAGATGCTGGTAGAAGCATCGTATCTCAAATAGAAGTGAAGCTGTGTTTTCTAATTCAGGAAAATGACCACAGTCTGACTGAATACAAGGGCATGTGTTTTTGCAAGAGTTATTCAAAAGGAATACTGTCTATACACAGTGCTTAATACTTCTATGTAGGGCTCCCCTTAGGTACAAAACTAAATTCTGAGGTAACTATTTGCATGTTTAAACAGTAGCAAGAAAGGGCAGCAAAGACAGTTGAACATTTTTCATACGTTCTTCTCCTAACAAAGCATCTCTCTGCTTTCTATTGCCAAACTATTCTCATGCTAATTACAGGGCCAGAGCTTCACAACCACATCTCCTGAGAAATCCCTGGATGATCTCACCAGAAGTAAATACTCAGCGTGAAACTTCCTCAATCACATCTTCATAAAATCACATTTTGGGGAAAAGTGATTAAGCGATATTCACAAATGAGAGGCAAATGGCTGATTGTTAACACAGACTCTGCAATCAGCTTCTTAATTTGTGGGAAGACAGCCAAGACAACCATCCTTTCTTTAACTGCTTTTAAGATTTAGGTGCTTCTGACCAAACCAATCCGCTGATGGCAAAAGCAGTTTCCTCCAGAGCTGAATTTGGCCAACTAAATTTTTTTTAAACACATTTTTGTTATGTAAATGCCATTTTTATTTTCACTCTTTCTTGGAGCAGGCGAGCTTCTGCACAAACAATAGATGCCTTCCTTATAGGAAGCATACACCATACAGTGGAGAGAATTATAGGGTGGTTATCAACTATTTTGTATTCAAGTAGTTTTTAGATATATTCCTTTGTTCTCACTTACATCTCAGTTTTAATGCTTATGGATGCTACAAAATCTCTGCCTTAAGCACTGTCATTTACAGTGACAAAATTATCTTTCAGACTTCTATCCAGCTCAGAAAAAAAGCCAGCTTAACACTGGCATCTTTGTCCAATAGAGGAAATCAGCGCATCTTTCTGGCTTCCACCTACTGAGAAATTCAGTGCTTCCCTTGGCTCCTTGTTCACTCGCCAGCATAGACTTTTTTTCTCCAGACAGATGGGGAGCGGGTGTCACTCTCAGCATCACGTTTCCCGCCCGAGGCTACTTCTGCCACAGCTCTACCACACCGTTCGCCTTCCTTGGGGGTGCAAAAAAAGCTCAGTGCTGTCAGGGACTCACAAACTCTGGTTTGTGCTCTCTATGCAGAAGTCTTCTACTGAAGGTCGTTTATTATTTCAGCCTATAAAAGTAATGGGACATAGGTAAACCCACCTACCATTTAGCTGTTGGTGGTGTGGGCTATGAAAAATCTGCTTTTGGGGGTGTTTCTCCCATTGGGGGAGGAATAGGGAAAATTAAGTTTATCTGAAATGTTATCAAATGTATATAGCCATCCTAGACATAATTTCAATCAAAGAATGGAATTCACTCACCCTAATATAGGTTCCAAAAAATTATGTATTTCAGTCAAAACTAGTGGCTATTTTATACATAATGGGCAGAAAATGGCAACGCTATGGGGGATTTATGTAACCCTAAATCAAAGTTCTGGATGGCTCAGTTGCATCACCTTACCAGAGACTACTTCTCCCCATTGACTATAAAATTAACCTAATGTGACCAGCTCCGATTTAGATGTCCAATACTAAGTGACATAAGTCCCACTTTCAGGATCTGTGGGACGAGGGAATCCTGACGTACGAGTTAACAGGAACAGTGTAGTAGCAATGTTCATCATTCATGTTTCTGTTGCCCATGTCTTACCTCAGGGTCAACTCCTGTTTGCTCAAAATATAGAGGACATGGTCCATTCATATTTTGTACTCTAAAGTTGAATGTGTGCAGCTGAGTTTTTGCTTGGGGGAAAAAAAACCATGAAGCAGTTATGACATTTCTAACATTACCTTCTAGAGTCTATTGCTGAATAAGAGACTATTTCAGCAATAAAAATGCTCAGATTTATCTGTGTGCTTGAAAGCAGGAATTTTAAAGTTCAGGTTAAACCACAGCTTTGCTTCATCGGCACACTGCTGTTATTGCTGTATCATGGGGCTGAGATAAGCTCAGCTGGTGAGACCCCCAACAGCCTGTTATGGGTACCTTCAGACTAGGGACTCGGAGCCCTTTCTATTCCCCTGGTCAGCCACATACCTTTGTCTCAAACGTGCTTGTGTAGGTGAGACCTAGATGTACAGCAGCACTGACATCTCCTCTTCCCCCTTCCATACATAGGTCCCTTCACACACTTCAGTCCACTGATGTAGCACATTGGATACAAGATCCAGACAGGATGGCTAAGCAGATTTTCACCCCAAAATGAACTGTGGAAGGCCCCAAGAGATCTGCCTGTATAATCAAACTGGTCCAAATGATGTGCTTAAACTTAAAAGTAGAAACTACTTGTGAGAGCATCTTAAAGATGAATGACTCTCTGGGAACAGCAAATTATTTCACCTTCATTTCACTTTTGTTAGAGAGTCTGCGGAGATGAAAAGAGATTAGGTAAAACAGTCTATCTTAAGCTTTGGTCCACAAGCATGGCACTGCATAAAATTTGCATTGGTTCAGGTTAAAGAGTGACCCATAGGGCTAGGATTTATTTGTATTCATTGGTTCCCTTTTGAAAATACTTAAGTTCAAAAAGCCATATGGGAAGCCAAATGAATCATATTGACCTGCCCTGGCAAAAAAAAGGTAATGGGAGTATATTTGTATTATTAGGTCTGTTTGATTTTGTTTCTCTTGAGGGATGATACTTGAGGACGGAAAGAGAATGACTGTTTTTTATTTTGTCTCACTGTACAAAAAACTCCAGACTTTAAGAAAGAAATCAGTCCTTGATTTTTTTTCCTGGTGTTGAATTCAATCCAAGCATAAGGAACAAACAGAAATGTACAGTACATGTCTTGTGATTGATTTTTGAAATAATTCTGCAGTTCTTATGAATTTCCATGAAGTTCTACTGAACAAGCAAATAAGATAACTCTCAGAGCATCTCTGAAGAATTCTGTGTTCTTGTTTTACTTTACAATGAATTTATTCAAAAGCCAATATGCTTACCAAGATAAGAAATACATTTACATACAGTATTAAAATAAATGAATCTCATCAAAACACCTGTCCAGGTGACTAAATTAATCAGTTGTGAAATTTCCCTGAATTCACAGTGTTTTGATGACATGACTGAATTCGGCACAGTATTTTTCTTCAATAATAGTAGAACACCTGTGGAACTTATCATTTAAAAACAGAAGATATTGGTAGAGTTGTGAATCCCCAGGCACTCTTAGAAAACTAGACCTGGAAATTACTCAGAGAATGAAGCTGATCTAACTCTTGTAAATGTTAACATCCGACCTGCTTCCCTGAGGCTCCCTGTATAGTCAGTGGAGAGAATAGACACTTCTAGAGTAGTATTCACCTTATCATAAAGCAAGTAGCTGGAACAGGTCAGGTGAGTTATAACCTGAACAAACCAATTCCTCTCAAGAGACTATGGAGGGAGCCTTAGGTGTCTAGCTCACATTAAGATGTTTATGCCTTGTAGACTCTCTAGGTCAGGGGAGGCCAGAAAGATCTGTTGGATCATCCACTCCTGAAAAACCCACGCCCTAATATTTCACCCTGTTGCCTCTATGTTATGCCTGGCTAAAGCACACGTAAGTAGAGGCACTGAAGCATCAACATTTCAAGACCTCAATGGATGGATTTGTTCCAATGGCTAATCCCTCTCCTGAGGCTCAGACTTTTAACATATCTGATCAGTTGAAATTTGAGGGACAATATAACTGGAGTATAAGTCATTTGTCAGCACATGCAGATAGATGTTATATACAAACAAAAAAATATGTGCTTTAAATGTCATCCAAAATGATAAGCAAACCATCCTGAGGAACACCTAATATTTCTGTTCATTTTCTATACACATACATATTTAAGTGTGCATAAAACATAAGACTGCCTTACTGAATCAGACAAAAGGTCTATATAGCCTGATAGATCAGGTGTCTCAGTGTGGCCAAAGTGAATGCCTACGGAAATGAATAAGACCAGGACAAGTATGTGTGATGTTTCACACACACACTCTCCCTGCTTCCTGCTCCTTAAGGTTCAAGGACTTCCTGAGCCAGACATTTTTCCTACAATATTTCTAATCTCATTGAACCAGATGATATTTCTCATCTCAGACTCAGTTCTTCACTGAGGTGTCTTAATCTCCAGAACTTTCAGTATCTGTAACATCTTGTGCTGAGGTGTTATGGTTTCAGCCCAGTCGGTAACAAAGCACCACGAAGCCACTCACTCACCCCCCCACACCCACCTCTGGCCACGGTGGGATGAGGAGAAAATCCAAAGGCAGGCTCGTGGGTCGAGACAAGGACTGGGAGGGATCACTCCCCACTTATGGGCACGGGCAAAAGACAGGCTCAACTTGGGGAAGAAACAAAAACAATTTAATTTCCTACAAATCAAATCAAAACCAAGGATATTAGGAAGGAAAACCAAACATCAGAACACCTTGCCCCCAGCCCTTCATGGATCAGCTCCACTCCTGGTTCTCTCTCCCTCCTCCCCCCGGCGGCGCAGGGGAACAGGGGATGGGGGTTGAGTCAGCTCGCCACACATCGTCTCTGCCGCTCCTTTCCTCAGGGGGAAGATTCCTCACTCGTCCCCTGCTCCA
>VYZV01041127.1:5752-152394 GCA_013401275.1 Pandion haliaetus | reverse complement strand
CACTGTCACTGACTGGGTCAGCCTGGGCCAGAGGCGGGTCCAACTTGGAGCTGGGGGAGCTTCCAGCAGCTTCTCACAGGAGCCACCCCTGTGGCCCCCTCCCCTGCTACCAGAATAACCCACACCACACAAACCCGTGTTCTGGAGCCAACCTACATGCTAGGCAAGAAGTCAGTTGCTGCTTTGCTGGTGTTGAACCTGGCACCCACCTGTTTCATTTAACATCTCCTTATTCTTGCGTTGAGAACTGAAAAGTGGGTCCTTATTCAGCCACCCAGTTCCGCTCATGAGTTCAGAGACCTTCATCCTGTCCTCTGCCAATCACCTACTTTTCACATGGAGAGAGACCCTTAGACATTCTTTGTATGAAAGGCCCTCTGTACCTCTGACCAACTTTCCTATCCCTGAACCTCTCCAAGCTCTACCCCATCAAAGCACAGTCAGCAGTTCCTCTGTGGCAGCCCTCTACTGTGGCAATTATATTCTGCACTGAGTAGTCAATACTGAAAACTCCTACCCTGGATGTGACCAGGAAAAGGAGAGAGAAAGAGGAAGGGAGCAGCCTTTCAAAGCATCCTCCAAGGAAAAATACACCCACCACCCCCTGTGCATGCACAGGTTCCAAAGACCCGATGTGCCCTGCTTCATCCCAGCTGCAGCACAGACCCAGTCTTGGTCAGAAAAATATGCCATTTCTATGGGTGTCAATTGTGCTATGGAATAAACTTGGAATTGTTCTCCCTTTTTACTTCTTCAGTGTAGTTAATAGTCTCCTGGCTCCCACCACAGATGCTGTACTGACATCCATATCATTTAGATGGACAGAATCACTGTTCACGTGCAACCTGTTATGGTTCTGTTGCCAGAAACTACAATCTTGCTTCTGTTTTGTTTAGACTCTGGTGAACACACCATTGTAGTTTCTGTTTTATTGGTGCTAAGGTCTGCTCTGTCAGCCACTTGAATTTGGTCACACCATGACAGTAACTTTGGCTTCGGTGTCTCGCCAAAGATAGCCACAAAATCTGTCCTGTAAACCTGGTGAATACTACAGATGCCAAAAGATTTATTGACACCATCAAGGGGTTAACTCTAACATCCTAACATGCTCTTCCTGGAGAAACTATCTCATGCTTGGACTTTGGATCAATCTGCTGCCCACTGCCTTTGCAGCAAGACCAATTATAGGCCCAAATATTTCTTTTGCTCTTTTGACACTGCCCAAGGAATCATTTAATGAAGACTTCACAGACTGGGGTGAATATAAGCAACTTTTCCATGGCTGCTTATTTGATTTCCCCTGCTTCATTGTTGTTCCCATCTCTTTCTGCAAGTAGGCTAATGTATTTGATGCCTTCTGGCATGAATGCTCAGCACAGTTGGGAATTCTAGCTGAACAGGAGCAGAAAGCAAATTCTGAATCCCTAATTACTTTCATCACAAGAAAGGCGATTCCTGGAGTTTTTCATAAATAGTTCTGGTCTATGTGACCCAGTGAATGTCATTAAATCACGGAGGCTAGCACCTCAGTCCTGAAGAGCTAACAACCTAATCCAAGGTAAGACTTCACAACTCAGTGCAGCAAGCCATGTGAGAGGAAGGATGCCAGGGCTGGCTATGATAAAAGCTGTACAGTTTCAGAAAAAGTTTGTAAATCCACAAATCATTCTAAGTTTTGCTTGCTTGCTTTCAGATGTAAATAAATGCAGGCATGTTCCCCTGGCTATGAGCAACTGGTACTTCTCTTCAGTAACCCAGTCAACATGGATTGTGAAGACAATCATGAAGAAACGCAGGGAGTGACTTCAGAGATTAAACATGGGGACAGGCTTTCATTTAAAGAAAGAAGAAATAGAAGCAAAGAGATTGTTGCTCTGCTCGCAGAACAAACAGCAAATAAGTTATTTGAGCACAGCCCCATGTAGGACAGGAGTAGTACAAAAAAGCTGCAAACTTTTAAATAAAAAAAATAATTAAGCATCAGGAACTTCTGCATACTTTTCCTCATTCTTGGTGGGGTTTTCATTTTTCACCACACTGAAGCCATGCCTTTTCCCCCAATTGATTGTTATTGGTGGTGTTGCTGGAGTTGCTGTGAGGAGCTGTCAGCTCCCCTCCAGCTTGGTGCCAATCACAGCCTCAGAGGCTGCTAACGCTCAGCACATGCATCACTGTGGATGTCCTCAGTGCCTGAGCCAAATAGTGATTCACTAAATAACAGATTAGTCTGAGAAAAGGTGCTGGAAGAAAGTTCAACCCAATCCAGAATGATGGCTCTTGAACTCCTGCCACGTTCAGGATTACTGCATGTCACCTTGTTGCAAATGCAGTCAGACCTAGAAGTGGCATCACCTGAGACATGCTCCTACCCGGGATACTGATCTCAGGAGTTGCTCAGCACAGATCCAGATCTCTAAGGCAGGAGGACCAAGCTAAACGGTTTATTCAGTCCATGGGGTTTTCATATTGAATCTATACAGTGGAAAAAAAAATTGAGCTTAAGTCCAGTATGGCTGTAGTGGGTCTCACAGGTAGCTGCATTTTCTATGTGGTTGTTGCATGGTTGGGTCTTGGTTTTGGCTGGGGCGTCTGAACAACATCGTAAAAGAGAGAAACAGTCAGATGGTAATATTGCAAAGCCGTAAGTCCTAGCAGAGAGGGGCTGAGGCTTCTGTGTTTGTTTGCAGTTAGCAAGTACAGAAGGCTGTCCCCTCTCTGAGCAAGACATGCTTGCAATGAAAATTAGTCCTAGTGCCAGGTGAGGGTAGCTTTGGTTCAGAGGCAATGCTGGGAGGGCACCTGGAAGTCAACTGGAAACAGAGCTCATCATTAGCCATTTATGCATTCTTCAGCCAGGTAAGGTATTGCCTTTATAATGAATATTTATGAAGAAGCTAGTCTACACAGAGACATCTCATAGCTGAAACATGCCAAACAAATAACAGTTTACATCAAACTTACAAGTGAAGTTTCACTTTATTTGAAGGAAGAGTGGATTAGACAACAACTGAATAGAAGACTGATATTTTGATGACAGAGCAGAACTCAGGAAAGACAACTAATCTGAAAACCTGAGAGATGTGAGAGACCCGGTGATGCCAAAAATGTGAGATCTGATGAAGCTGCCATAAGGCAAGTTTTATTGTCTGAGGGGGGTTCTCTGCTTACCACCAATCACTTTTCCACAAGCACCTCTGCATGTGCTAGTTTATTAGATCCCATGCTATAAAGCAGCCACTACTGCTGTCAAGGTTTAGCAGTACAACAACAGCTTTCACTGTGTGAACTTTCAGAGTGATGAGGAGGTTGGAAACATGACAAGGAGTTAAAAAATAAACAAACATATTTTCTAAATCCATTATTTGTATTTTCTCTCTCCCTTCCTAAAAATTTCCAGTAGAAAGTTAAGCTATGACTAACACTTGTGGGATTTTTCTTTTTCAAATAAATCCTTTCTTTGGGTACATCATTAAAGGATGTGTTACTGTCAGGTCTGGTGAAACTGTAATTACAGTGAGTGCAATAAATAAAAGCATAATGGCTCCACTGCATAAATAATGGATCATTATCCCAGTTTTATTGGTGTTTAGTTTGCTGAGCCAGTAACTCCTCCTGCATACCCAAAGAAACTGCTCTGATCTGAATGATTTCGGTTAGGTTAAATGAAAGAAACAAAAGAAAAGCTTTTGTAGGAGAGAGGACATTTGGTCATGCTGGTAGCCCCATTGCATGGGTTTGTGCCACTGCTTCCCAGCTGAAGAGATGTGGCAGCATCCCACCTTGGCATGGTGCTTACCATGGGTGGTACCAGCACAGCGATCCACTGCCTTGACAGTGTGCACCCAGCCTGGGTAATGTCCCAAATCCCTGCTGGGGTCAGCCTGTGGGAATAATGCTTTGGGCCTGGTCACACTGCTTTGTGCCGTGAGTATTGGTGGGAGAGTAGCTCCAGCTCAAGCCTCAGTGCTCTGCCACCGCTGTCCCTCCAGACCTTGCCCTCCCAACCTCTCTGGGACCCCTTTCAGGTTTCCATTTCCAAGTCTTTCTCTTCCAGTCTCTTGAACGCCTGTTTCTGTTTCAGTACTCTTGAGTGAGATTATTAAGATATTAATTTTAGTTTGAAACCTGCAAGCCTCCTCACGGCACCTTATTTCCACCTGCCTGCTGAAGGTAGGGTGTTAGCTCCTGTCTTTGCACTGATGTACGTGTTGACACACGCCAAACCAATAAGTAGCAATAAAACCAATAGCAAAGCCAACGATCTGCATGGAAGAGTGTGAGGGTGAGGTTTTCTCATGCCTCTTACTCACTTGCCCTGCTCTCCAGAGCAGGTATGATCTAGCCCTGTAAGGGAGGCAGGAGCTGTGTTCTAAATTTTGGTCCCACTGCCCTCATGGCATGGCATCAGACTCCCAAAGGGCTGGAGATCACTCTGCCTTTTGTCACTTGAATAATAACAACAAACGAAGTAGAAAACCCCGGCTTGTTGGAAAGTTTCAGCATTTGAACAACAAAGAATCGTGAAATGTCGATCCTCAATCAGAGATGCACTTGGATGATCAGAACTGCTGGTCATATAGGCTACTTCTGACACCCACATTCATGCTTATTGCTTCTTCCCCACTGCAAATTCACCCACAGAAAGCCATGGGACTGCTCACACCAACAGAGGGACAAAACTGGGTTCCAGATGATTATTCATTACTCATTCAGGCAAATGTCTGCCTGATGGGGACATGTTATTCAGCTCATCACAAATGCAAGGCACTGAGTGGTAACAGATACATCTTCAGGCTAGACATATAATCAAATTAGCGCAGCATAATGAGTTACCACATGTCACCTGAGCCCTGGTAACAACCCATGCCTGTGCTCCATCCCCGTGGCGAATGGAGCACTTTGCATTTGCCATGAGCCAGAAGTGCCCATGGACATTTTCCATGGCCCAGCTGAGCACAGCGATGTGGTGGCTGCAGTACCTCCCCTGAGGCAGAGCCACCTGCTCGCAGAAGGAGGTTTTAGCCTCACCACCAAGGGTATTGCAACTCCCACAGGTCAGACGCTGCCCCTCTCAATGCCAGAATCTCTGCTGGAAGCTGACACTTTCCTAGATTTGGTGCCTCTCCTTCTATCAACATGCTCTCCTCTCTCAGTGACCCTGGCTGACCTGGGTCTCCCCCCGGGTGCTCTGAAACCAAGTCATCAGCAGGATGGCCCAGACTGACCCAGAAAATGGGCGAATAATGTGAAATTTTCTACCATTATTATGACCTACTGATATTCTCTTCAGGTAATCAGTTTAAATTATGTTCAATAGTGCTATAAAAATGGCATTTAGCACAGAATCCTGCTCAAAATGCTAGGGTTTCTCTTGCATATTGACAGCCTTGGATGATCTAGTATTTCTAAGCCAAACCTGAGTCCAGCACAAGCTGCCTTGGGCTAAGTTTCCTGCTCTAAGCATTTTCATGTGAAGTTCTTCATTGGGCTGTATGCACCATACTCCTCAACTCAAGTGACTGTGTGGGCATTACAAGAGCTGAATTATCAGCACAGAGCTGCTCATCACCCCTTTCCAGGGCAGTAACCCCATCTCCAGCTAGCTCAGAGTCCAACGAAATATTCCTCTCAGAAGCTTGGCAGGTTGGTTCAGTTCAGTGTACCTAGCAAACACTCCTATCCTCAGCATGGCTGTTAGCACTATGGATCTCATTCACACAGCTAGCTCCCTGACTTTCAAGCATTGCCATGGTGAGTGGCACAAAGCCCCTTCTGGCTCCCTTTGGGGTCCTACCTGCTGGCTTCCATCTTGGTGAAGCTGCATAGGAACCACCACACTTTACCACGCTTCTTCTTTCTTCCTTCCCAGGGCATCCAGTTTCTTTTATTTTCATCCTATCTGTCTAATTGTTGATTCACTTTCCAGAGCTGACTTTAGCTCAATGGTACTCGTTTTCCCTCATGATTGATGTTTTGCACTGAGGAGGTGCCAGTTCTTCCTCAGTGCAAAACAATTGGGTTTAATACATTGCATTCATTTGCTTTCCAAGTGGTTAGATTTGCTGTGATTGCTTAAATCCCCTCTGTATGACCCTCATTTGGGGCCTTAATGAAGAACTGCTGAAATATATTTCTGAACTCTGTGTATGTTCTTTCATGTATGCTCCCATATTTACAGACTCCCTGCATAAACAATCATCATCAGTGTTTTATAGGGAAACTGAAACATGAAATTGCCTCAAACCTATCTGTTACTTGCAACATTTAGTTTAGATTGTGTTATCACATATCTTGGTGAGTTTTTCACTGAAGGTTGTAAATTATGGTGCAGAGAAAACATAATCCCTGCCTTTCTATTATAGTCCATCTTGGAGCTAGAAATCCCCTTTTTAACAGTCTGGGCTGTGCCTGGCAAGTCATGAGCACACTGCAAATGATATATAAACAAATAATAAACATTAGGCTACAGTAACTTCGGTACTCTTGGGACTGAATACAGGCTTGGGCAATTGCTGTGTTTCACTGGGGTTTTCAGTGTTATTCATCTACAGCATTGTTTCAAAAGGAACTGAAGGTTTTGCCTTCAATATACATACCTGATGTATGTTTTTTCTAGATGGTGGCTTGGGTGCCAATTTCTTAAGCTTTTTTTTTAAATGGAAATACCTGTAGGGAAAGAATGGGACTTCTGTCATCATTAAAGATCAAAAAAATCAGTGTTTATTTAACTCCTATTATATAGTTCCATTATCATTTTTTTGAATAGCGCATTACCAGTAATTGGTTTAAACTTTATAGCCCTATCTATATCACATCCATTATCTAAGCAGATTCGAAGAGTGCTGGCAGTATGCAAAGACAAACAGAGCTAATTGAACACATACAGTCTCATGAACCAGATTCACAAGAATTTACCTAGTGGAAAACCTGGTTTGACTTTGCCAATTAATCTTCAACTGAACCACCTTCCTGGGACCTCGATGCCCCAGTACAGCAGCACAAGAAGCACACCTTATGGTAGTTTGCACGGCTGAGCACTTGCTCAAAACTAAATAAAAAAATGAACCAGGCCTCGGGCATTCTATGTAACGAGTTAATATTTCTTACTGTAAAATGATTTAATGACTGATTACAATTCTTCTCAAATGTATTTAAGTTCAGATTGCTGTCTTATTGAGGGGAATGTATGGAGAGAGATTGAGATAAGCTCAGGGACTAGCAATCAACCTATAAAATCTAATGCAGGCTGGCAGTGACCAAGAGAGACAAACAAATCGTTACTCCTTTTTTCGGAAACAAGCACCAGATGATGTCTGGAATCCCTTATGAAGATGTCATTAAACGCAAATATTAGTCATGGCTATCTCTGGAGCTTTCTCTGTGCAGCAGACCCAGCAGCCACGAGCTTTCTTCTCAAGAAAAATACATCCATTGTCTGATTTCCATAGCTCATTCAGGGCACCAGTCGTGGCATAAACTTCTAACCATCTCACAGGCATGCACTGCCCCCAACATGATGATCTAGAATCGTAGATATCCTGAGTTGGAAAGGACCCAGGAGGATCATTGAATCCAACTCCTGACTACACACAAGGCAACCTAAAAGTTAAAACTTATATCTAAGAGCATTGTGCAAACACCTCTTGAACACTAACAGGCTTGGGGCTGTGACCTCTTCCCTGGGGATCTTGTTCCAGTGCTCGACCACCCTCTCAGTAAAGAACTTTTTCTGAATATCCAATCTGAACTTCCTCTGATGCAGCTTTAAACCATTCCCTCGCATCCTATCACCAGACACCAGAAAGAAGAGATCAGCACCTCCCTCTCCACTCCCTCTTTTGAGGAAGTTGTAGACAGCAATGAGGTCATCCCTCCCTCTCTAAGCTGAACAAATCAAGTATACTTAGCCATTCCTCATAAGTCATGCCCTCTAGTCTTTTCATTGTCTTCTTTGCCCTCCTTTGGACACATTCTAATATTTTATACCCTTCTTATATTGTGGAGCCCAAAAGCGCACACAGTCCTTAAGGTGAGACTGCACCAATGCTGCGTACAGTAGTACAATCACTTCTTTCAACCGGTTAGCTATACTGGGCTTAATGCACCCCAGGATAGTCAACAAAGTGGGACTGATTTGTGCCCTCTGAAGAGCAATGTTGCCTGGTACCACTGAGAGTAGGTAAGAGGAACCCACACCCATCATGACTTGTTATTTCTTGGTAGTATTACTAGGTATTAGAAGACACAAACACAAAAAAACAAATTTTCACCTATGACAATGATGTAGCAGCTGAGAAAGAAGAAACAAGACCTACACAACTCCCCATCACTACCCTCCTCTGCTGTTTCCATACAGTATCTCCAGCCTTCCTTACCATCACCATTGCACCTTTGCTGCAGGATTGTTTGTTATACCAGGAGACAGCACAGAGGTGAAGAAGAAGATAAAGGGGTGCTGGGATGTAGGGCTGCCATGGTCACCGGATGCCTAACCATCATCTCGTGATGGAGATACATTCAGCGATATAGCAAGAAGTTACTCAGATTCAACAATGATAAGAAAACTAGACTTTGTCTTTCCTGGGTCCCTCCAGGATAAACTGGCTCTTCATAACATCATTTGTAGAAAGGCAGCTCCAGGTTTGAAAAATTATGCTTTATTAAGTAATCGCAGAGTCATTTATAAAAGGGAAGAGATTTAAAAAGAACATTAAAAATGCCTCTTCTCCTGCTGAAGTCCCCTGAAAGTTACCCTGAGCTACAACTCATTACTCTAGAGTACTCTTAGCATTATACGTTTCTGTCTGAAATATGCATTGCCTTTATTTTTAACTATAATGATATGTAAAGCCAGATATTTTTAGTATAAAGACTCTACACTCCTTATTAGTAGAGCTGTGCTGATACCAGAGCTTTTTTGCCTTACTCATTTCTCCTTGGTTCCAGGAAAATACAATCCTTCCCTGAGAACATGGTTTTGTCCATGGCATTTGTTCCTCTGCCTGATGAGGTCGATTGTGCTTTTTTATGGGTGAGGAGCACCTACCTGAAATCAGCCATTTGTGAAACTCCGTGTTAGAGATACTCCTCACCTCAGGTTAACTTCCTGGAGGAAAGTGTCTCAGGAAACCCCCGGCACCAAGGCGGTTTCGTCTGAAGGGCCAGCAAGCCAGCAGCCATGGCCTCTTCTTACCCCAGCAGCAGCTGGAGGAGTGCCAACTACATATCATTAAATTGTTTGACCTGACGCTTCCTCTCCTCATGCTCCAAAGAGTAGTTTTGAAAGATTAAGGAATGGGAGGGGAGAGAGAGAAAATAAAAGACTAAAATCACACTTAGTTTTTTCATGAAACACATATACAGCTGGATCAGAAGGGGATCCAGTTCAGGCTGCCCATCACATTAGTAAAAGAGCTGATTCAGTGCATACTGGTGCAAAAGGTAAAATTGATGTCTTGAAAACAGTATACATTTCTATTGCCATGAAGAAAACTTTATGTAAATTCAGAGGTTTAGTAATGCTTTGCACATAATCAAAGCTGTCTAATCTTGTCAAAATTTTGCCCTCTGGAAATAAGGCATTTCCAAGGAGTGCATCTGACAGTCAGCTGCGTTTTAGAAACTGGCAGCAGAAAAACCCATAAGAGTTGCACAGGGAGCTGCCTTCCAGCAACAGCGACATTTAAGCAGTTTTTTTCCTCAGGCAATTTTAGCTTCCAAGCATAGAGTGGGTTTTTCCCTTCTATTATGAAGAGTAATCATTTGTACCCCTGCATTTTTGTGAAGCCCAAACCACGTTCATGTCCCGCTCTGCAAGGTCTTCTAAAACCCCAGGAGAAAGCAGCATGGAGGTTGTTATGAATGCTGTGAACTTCTTTTTCCTGGTGGGGATCAGCTCGGCAGCTTCACAGTCATGGCTCATGAAATGAATCTGGCCTTTCTTCCACTGGTAGGCTTGAGCTCTGCAGTGGTTCTTCAGTATGCACTTGTGACAGGTCCCACAGATGTATTGAATTGTGTTTTCTCCTTTGGAGACTGTCCTGTACGGCTTCCCACTGGTGCAAGAAGGGGAACAGTAGTGACAGCAGCTGTACGGAAATGCACAGAGGAAGGAGTTATCTCCCCTTTCTCTGCTGGAAGCAGAGGGCTGTATCCATATTAGTCATGGGACAGTCAAAACTTCCTCACCAGCTGTAACGTCTTTTAACCACTGGCTCCTGTGAATAAATCAAAGTGTTTCAAGGCAGGCAGGTAGGTAGGTAGGTAACAGTGTACCTCTGCATTGCAGGTGGTTGAAAATTGCCCAGCTAAGCACTTTCAATGGGGGCTATTTTGAAAACTGGGTGCCTTCAAAAATTGCCTCCAGATGCCTATATACATCTTTAGACAGTGATATCCCTTAATCAGTTTGCATCCATCACCATGAGGGACATCGATTGAAGACATTACCAGGCATATGTGATTCAGAGAGACCCTAGCCAGCATAGCCTAGGTAGGATGCTGGCAGGAGAGAGGCAGTGTTTGGAAAATGGCCTGTTCCCCTCGCTTATGTCTTTGTCTTGTGTCTTTTAGTGATTTGGGGTTTTTTCCTTCCCTGAATAACCAATGTGAAATTACTTTTTCTACAAGTCATTCTCTTTGCAGTTTCCAAAGTTATCTCACCTTAATGAGCTGCAATTCCTGTCCCCGTTGCCACAAGGATCTTCCATTTACCCTCTAGGAAGTTCCCTGTGCTGAGGATTGGAAAGCTCTGCAGCAAAAATGAGAGCAACCAGAGAAGATGGAGGCATTTTACATAGCTGGAAGTATCAGGGCCATATCACAGCTGGAAGCGTTATATACTTTTTGCTTATCCCACTGTGTGCAGCTGCTAAAGTTCACCATGGAGAGTCAGAGGAAAGCGCTCAGTGAGCTATCTGCAGTTCAGTTCAGGCATTGTCCAGCCTTTTCTGCTCAAGGGCCTCCCAATGGCAGTGGAGGGATGTATTGCCCCAGTGGTGTTTAGCTGTCAGGAGAGGAACTGGCCCCAGGGGCAGTATGAGTTATGTGGGGTCAGTCACCTCCTAGAAGGAGAAAGCTCTGCAGGCCAGCAGCCACCAATACTTTCCAGGGCGGGAGCTTTTTCAAAGTCTGTGACTTCCCCCTGTTGAAATGAGACTTGGATAACAAAGCCCTTAGAAAACAGTGTGCAAATAGCCTGGGGAAAAAAAGTAAGTCCAAAACTTACCTTTTGTTTTTCACTTTGAATGTTTTTATGGCATTTTCCCAGTTTCATGGTGAGGTACCAATAGATATGAGTGCTTCTCTTTGCCATAGTGTTTTGTGCATTGAGTCTAGAAGGTCTGCAAAATCCCAGTTCACTCAAACACCCCTGAGGTCAGAGGCAGCTACTGAAGGAGGATGCTTCCCTGCATCTAATAGCAGCACCTGCAGTCCACCAGCTGTTTTTTGCACCCTCACTGGCTTCACCCTTTCCTGGAGTCTCCTGAACAGTGCTGTTGGTCCCTGAATGATACTGAGCCTGGACTTCAGTCCATATGTCTTGCCAGACTCCACTATAGAGGCAAAGCTGTTGGGAATGAGGAATGGCATCCTACTGAGAACTGCAGAGACATGCCTCCTTCCTCTCACTCTAGAGCCTGCTGGGTTGGAAGGAGCGGAGCCGTGGTCTTAGCATTTTCTTGCGAGTCTCAGTACAGCATTAGGTTGCAGGCCATCTTGCAACCACCTTGGTGCTCAAACACTGCACCTTTCCTCCCTTGTCTCCCCTACTCCTGTGTGCAAGCCAGGTAAGATCTTTCTCTGAGTCGGGACAGGCAGTGAAGGAAAAGCAAGATTTGGAGTCACACATTCCTGAAAGCTTTAGGAAGAACATCAGCTCTAAAATCCCTTCAGATGCAGAAAGCTGTCATTTCTATTCACCAAGTGCTCTCTCATCACAAGGAAGCTGTCCAGCTACAAGTACATTCAAACGCTGTTCATCTCTATCAGACCTAAATGCAAAGTACAACACTCAGACCCTTTAAGGGTTTGAGTCTAAAAAGAAGCAAGTGTTTGAAAATGAAGAATAAGTGCTTCTATCTGTGAAGGAAGATCTGTCCCAGGTGTTTGAATGAAAATGTTACTTCTCCATGTTTAAAAAAAAAAAGCTGAGTCCTTTCCAGCACGAAACAACTGTGGTAGGTACAATAACTAAAGATTCAGTTTTCCTTGTATAAAGAAGAACCCATTGAATCATATCAATATGTATTGGATGGGTGTTGCTGTGAGAAGTCAGTCCTGTCTTTGAAGACAGCTGTATCCCAGAGGTCTATGTCTATATATTAATCTTATGGGTCAGCAAAGATGATTCTTTACCTTTTCTGACTTTGTATTTCTCTCATATAACCTCAAGATACATCAGTTTTCATGTTGTGGCAAAACAAATCTTCATAAAAACTATTGTAAGCAACTTCTGCCAGGGAGATGGCACACCACTTGCTGCTCTCCAGCCCAGAATTGCAGGTTTGTCTCTGTAAACCACAGCTGTGGCATGGAGGGTCTGGAGCAAGTGACGTGGCTGGGGATAGAGGCTGCTGGTAGGAGGAGTGGGCAGCATGGTGCTACCTCTGGAGCTGTAGCATGACACTCTGTCAGACATCCAGCACTGCTGCTTTGGCCAGAACTTCACCAAGCAGGTATGAGGAGGTGGGGTCTGTCCCCACTGTCAGAGCAGTGGGTTGCTGTAGATCATGTAGATCAGCACACTTGGTGGGGAATGTAGGAGCAGCCACCTAATGCATGCCTGAAGTGTATTAAAGCCCATTGAAAATACCTGTGCCAACACCAGGAAAGGAGGGAACGTTCACGCAGTTTGGTCAATTCATTGCACATTCCTGTAGTATGACACTGGCCATCATGTCCAGAAGCTCAGCAGCCTGTCCTGACCAACAGAGATCTGGGTGGTTTTGTCCCTTCCCATGCAGCCCCCAGGCTGGTAACAGATAGAGCCAGCCGGGACGACGAGAGATGGTGGGTGGTAGGACAGGCTGAGAACGCTTCAGGCATTTGGCTGTTCCAAGTGTCTTCTACTGAAATGTCCTCAGTACAACTCAGGATGGTTGTTCCTCCTCCTGACCAGTAGCAGGGCACAGGACTCCTCGCCTCCTCCCCAGGGGCATCTATAGTCACTGACATGGTTGTGTAGCCTCAATTCTGTCCTCCTCCCACATCCTCCTGGCCTGCCCTCCCCATTCCAGCACTGCTGCCAGTCTTTACCCACCCTGTGTCCAGCTGCCAGCACAAGAAGCTGTAAAGCTCCCTTTCCCGTGGGTTCACAGGGTTGGGGCTGCTTCTCCAGGCTTGTCTGAAGCCCAGCGGTACCCCTCCCAGAGCCCATCGCTTCTAGGAAATTGCCAATTTGCTAATGGGCAGGCAGCAGGACTGCCGGGAATAAAGGCATCGATTAAACGAGCACTTGCTGACTTGTGGCCTCAAAAGGAAAATCTGACTGCTGCATATTCTCTACGCTCCATAGGCACGGTTTTCCATTGCTGTTGCCCTTCTTTTCCCTCCCATGCTTTTGATGTTTGCTCTGCCAGCTGCTTGCCTTGACCCAGGGGTCCTGCAGACAGGGACCGTCCCTGCCTTGTGGCTGGAGGAGGCTCGGCTTGGCACGCAACCTCCCCACCCCAGCCCCATGCACTTGTAAAGTGGGAGGTAAATAATACCCTTGTAACTGTCATCTTCGAATAACATGAAAAAAATGCCTGCATTTGATGCCTGCAGGTTATCATTTCTTTGCCAAAGCTAAAAACATGGGACAGATAAAAGAGAGGCGCACTTACAAAAATTGGCGATGCTTTCCTTTAGATCAGCTTTGTGATTTTGTAGCCAGCTGTAAAAGAGGCATGGGGGAAAGGACAAAGCAGGGCAGGGTTGGGTGAATTGTCATTCCAGTTCCTGTCCTCCCCATGCCTCATAAAATGAAGTAATGATACAGTAAAGTACAGAGTACTTCTGAAGTTGCAGCCTCACTAAGAGATGTCATAGATGTGATAGCCTAATGAGCTTGGAATGACTGAAGAGTGTCAATAGATAAAATCTATTGTGGGAAGATTTCTAACCCACAGCACAGCAGGGAAACACTTTCTGAAATCCCAGCACATTCTTCAGTGACAACTCAGACTGTAAATTCATGCAGTATAAAGATATCTTCAGTACTCTAATAAAACACATTTTCATTTTTATGAACCCAGAATACTGGCGAAATAAAAACAGTACTAAACAAAATCTGAATGTGGAGTGCTGTAAAGTGAAATACCCTTCAGAAACTTGAATTTTTGAAGGGTTTTTTTTAGACTTTTTCTGTGTAACATGGGATATTAGGAGTAATTAAGTCTTCAGAAGTACATCAAACAGCTTCCTCTGCTTTCAAAGACACATGGCCAAGCTTTATGTGTTAAAAAAACCTGTGTCAAATCAAGTAAATTGCCTTCTGCAACTCAGTAACAGTCCTTGTGAATAGAGGTGAAGGAGGAGATGTCACAACTTGATTTTATTAATGTTTCTTGCTGCCACTTCAATTACTTTCTCATAAAGAAGCTAAGGAAAAAATGGTTAAGACTGTTGAGGGATGGATGCAAAACTGGGTAAACACCCTGATCCAGTGTGCTATCAAAAATTTACTGTTAAAATTAAGGGGTGGGAATTTACTGTTCTGGGTCCACCACTGGTGAATTTACTGAGCTGGTGGGAGGCAGACAGGATGCAAGAGACAATCAATCACAAGCCCTATGTGACTTGTTACAAAAAAAGTCAACCACATCACTGAATGCACAGATGCGATTTCAACACATGACATAGTCCTTCAGCTCTGCTTGGCACTGGTAAGGCCCCACCTGAAGTACCAGACCTCGTTTGGGGCCCTGTGCTTCAGAGAAGGCATGGGACACTAGGAGAAAGCCCAGAAGATACCAGTGAGCATGGCAGGAGGTCCAGACACCATGCTTGTAAAGAAAGATTTAGAACAAAGAACCGAAGAAAGAGGGAAATAGTTCAAATTCCAAGGAGACCCCCAAGAGGAGGCTAGCCAAGCATCTCCAGGGACTGGCATGGCTGCAGGTGAACCAGAGTGGAGGCAAGAGAAGGGACCAAGAGGCCCTGAAGGTCCCCCCAACTTTCCCCTTCTAAGGTAGCACAAGTGGAGCACAACAAAGGGCAGAACAGCTGCTTGTCCACAAATCTGTTGGCCAAAAGGCCAGACCAAACCATGGCCAGATCCCTCCTTTGAGCAGGCTGTCCCTGACATGTGGGGCAAGGACATGAAACAGCAGCACTTTCCAAAGATCAGAGCAGAACCGTAGCTGGTTATAGCATCCATAGTCTCAATGCAGAAAAGTCTGCGTTGCCTGCCTGGGAGCTGATACGCAGGATTTGCCACTTGATTTTACTAAATCTGAGAGCACAATACAGAGATACTAAGAAATGACTAACAACCCATTACTGCTGTGTTTGTGTAAGTGAGGAGGAGAAATCAAATTTTTCTAGAGTTTGAGAAGTGGGTCTTTTTAAGTATCACATGTACACATAGTTTTCCATCATATTAGTGCTTCACTTTCAAAGCTGCGTCTGACAAAAAAGCTAGTCTCCTTGACAACAAAATGAAGCCTTTCACACAGAGGGATCGTGCTGTATGGCTCATCGCAACTTCCAAGACACTGTCACTGGACAAAGGGTACTTACTCGAAATAGGCAAACCCCAGATTGCATTGTTCATGGCAACGGTTTCCTTTACAGCCTTTCATGCGCAGGGATATGGATTAGAAATCAGGGGAATGTCAGGATAGTGAGTTAAATTTTTTTTTTCAGGATCAAATAAAGCATGGTGGTCCACTGATGCATTTTTTTAACCTGAGATCCTTACCTGTTCCTTGTTCTACTTCTAACTAGGAGTGGCAAGTCATATAAACACATTAGAAAAGTTCTTTCATATTCATCTTATACTAGCAATCATCTGTGTGAGAGCTTCATATGACATTGTGTAGCTGACTTGCCTTTTTTCAGGTGGTTAACTCTTTTTCCTGCTTTTTAGTCTGGTGTAAAGAACAAGCATAAAAGTTGGCAATTGGAAATTCAGAAAACTAATGAGAGCTCTAATATGAGTCTTTTCACTTCTCTCACTCAGTTTTGCTATGTGTGTATTACAATAATATTGGTATGCAACAGTGGAAGTAAGATAAATTAATTAACACTTTAACAGCAGAAGTAGGATAAATTCATTAACACTTTTCTCATTTTTGTATGAGAAAAGCTCTGGAAAGGAATACTGTCATTTATGAGTTCAATCACATTATTCAAGTTTAATAATGTGACAGAGTACTTAGACTCAGAAAACTGACTAGGTATTCAACTGTTTCCATTTTTTTCAGCTTTTTCTGAAATGTCATTTTATCAGTGTAAAACAGAACAGAACAAAAAAAACCTCATACTTTGCTGGGTTTGCTCCGAGAAGAAATAAACTTTATGAACCATAAGTAATTATAGCTCATTTTTAATAGCATACTAAATTCACTACAGTCATCAGAATTTTTGCCTAATTCTGAAAACCACATTTGTCATCAGGAGTCAAGAAGTTTCGGAGACAAACACTGCCGAGTAGCCACAATGGGGCTGGCACAGGCAAGCAGAGCATTCAGCCTCTGCCTCTGAAGCAAAGGAACATTTTTAGAAGCATGCAGAAGCATTGTTCTCATTTTCTCAACCTTGTGTTGTTGCTAAAGGACTCGGGCCTTTCTTCTGTCACCTCTGGTCACTCAGGGAATAAATGGACATGCAGAACAGAAAATTTGTTATTAAAATAGGTGTGCTATACATCCTTGTATCAATTCAGTCAGGACATAACAAATTGCATGCTAGTTAGAGCCAGGATCAGGGCAAATATTTTTTTTCAGTTACTGCATTTGTGATCTGGATGTTGTTACTAAACCAGAAATTGGGTCAATGAAATACGAGAATTAGCCAATGGGATAATTTAATGTACTGGGAAATATATGTAAATAAAGATACAAATTAAGTGGTTTGTGCAGAAAACAGCACGTTTAAGAAATGAATATTTGAATTTTGCTCAAGGTTAACATCTTCTGTGTTGGCTGGTTTTCTCCTCCCAGACCAAGAAGGTGATGAATACAAAGAGGATAAGAAACCATTTGCAAGGTTTAGCTTCCAAAGAGTTTCTCTTTCATGTGAGCAAAACCCCATTTAAACCCTGTCCCTCAATTTCTGCTCTGGTGAGCCTGGGACATGGTATCCTCTTAACGATTAGTCAAACCCAGCAAAAGTAACAATTAAGCTTTATCTAATCTCAGTCCAATCTCCCAGTCAACGCTGGAAAGAACTAGCTCCTGACAACACAAAGTCCCTCCCAGGTTTCCATGCCCAGCACAGAGCCTGAAGCCAGCACAAAGCAGCGCAACCTAGCCAAATAACCAGTGCATATCCCAGGAGCTCTGTTAAACACAAATTGGCAAACCATTCCTCTGCCTCTATTTTGGTCACTGTTGCTCACTTCCCGAAGCACCCGAAGGTGCTGTTTACCCAGCAGATGTGCTCTCAGCTCTTTCCTCTGCAGAGGTGTGTGCATGCATGCGGTGCTTTACAACTAGCAAAGGATTCTTTGAGTGAAGAAGCACTGGCAATGGTGCTTGAAAATACTAGCAGCACTGGCTGGAAGCTCATTTTCTGCAGATAACAAGGAAGGTGCATTTAAATGTGGTTCGGAGTCAGCAGGACAAAACTCCATAATCTGAACTAGGGGGAGAAATAGCATGATGCAGGGGAGATGATGAAAGACTCCGGCATATGCAGATGAAAACCCAGAGAGGCAAAGTGCATCCAAAACACACAGTCCTGCCCTGCCCTGCGCCCCTCCCCCCCATCCCCCCCATCCCCCATGGGGAATGGTTTGGACGTACTCCTTCCTTTGGGCTGAAAAACATAGATACAGTAAGGAGCGCAGAGCATTTCCATCCTTGCTGCATCCCACTTTTTCTGCTGTCACATCTATTCCTCTATCATCTCTCTGAAACTGATACCACACTGAATTCAGTGCAGTATTCACAACTGTTACCTTTCTCTGAAAGCTGCATTCATCGTGAGTGCAGAAGTTTCAGAGACAAACATTCCTGTGCAGCAGCAATCAGCTTGGCGGAGGCAAGTAAACCATTTGGTCTGTTTTCATGCTTTTAGATTGAAGCTCCTGCTAATGAGAATGCAGAAGCATCACTGTAATTTTCTCAGTGTTGTTTCACTGCTAAAGGACTTGGGCCTTTCTTCTGTTGTCTCTGCTCACTTGCTTCTCAGAGGAAAGAGAAAGACAAAGGTAAAGATTCCACATATTCCCTATGGGATGGGGGCCCTCCAAATAGAGAACTGGAGGGATCAGTGGCAGCATTTTCCAGACACTGTGGCCCACACACAGCTGGACAGTTTCCCATAGAGCTTTCTGTACTCACACCATCTAATCTGTAGGAGAAAAACACAGAGTGAAAATGGTCCTGAAGATTATCGCCTGTCCTCACTGGTGCACCATGAACCAGAGCTTGGAAACCATCATCTAAAGGATAAAACAAAAAAGCCTGAAGGGCTGGTGACCACACAGCTAAGCACAGCTTCTCCATGTATTTGATACAAGGACTTCAGCAAATAAATCAAGCCTTTTATTTTCTCATTTCTCAGGGCTTAAACAGACTTGTACATGGGATGTCAGGCATATGGGTCAGAGTGAAGAGCCAGATAGCTAGTTGAGAATGTGGGAGGTAGAAGACGTTGGGACATGAACACATGAGAATGAGTAACGGTCAGGAAGATCATGAACTGTTCACTGACTCCTATAAGGAGATGATACAGGAACAGATGTGATGATGGAGACAGCTGGATGCTTCCCTGTGTTTTCCATCTGTGTATGCTGGAGTCCTTCTTTCTTTCCACGGCATCATTCTGTTTCTCCCAGTGGTTTGAAGTATGTGTTTCTACTCAGTATTATTATTTTCTGGCACTTTTCTCATCTGCCATTTTTTCTGTCCTACATGGCATAGCTTTCCTTTGTTTCAGCAGCTCTTCACACTTTTTTCCCAGCTTTGTTCCCTGTCTCTTCCTGCATTAATTTATCCTGTTGGCTGGCCATTATGTAAAATATTGTGGGAACAGGATGTTCCTTTGATACATAATTAAGTATAGAGTGCAAATGGCTGATCTTCTGGCATTTTCACGAGGAAAAAAAGGGAAAAAAAGCTCTTCCATTGCATGTCTATTTTAGATGAAAATTGCACTGGACAGAAGCCAGGTGGTGCAGTGACCCCAAGTATCTCCCAAAATCTTCATTCTTCTCAGGTTAGGAAGTGGAGCATTCTCAAAGTCAGCTTCACACACTGGTATTTTCATGGTTCCCTCAAAATTAAGACATGCAAATAAGAAGAATGAGTGAGGACAGAAATCAGTCTGGTCTTTCAGTGAAAAAGGACATGCAGTGGTGGGTCCACTGCAGAGACCTGGCTTCTTGTGGGGTTTCAGCTCTTTCTCCAACCAAACCGATAGCCTCCAGGGGTACCTATGGTGTGGAGAGGGGAAGGTGTACATGCACAGAAAATTTCCTGTGAGCATGACTTTGAGAAAGATGTGTGTATGGTGGTGACCAACCAGCTGAACATGAGCTCTCAGGACTAGGCAAAGACAAATGTGTGAACTTTGGATCTACAAATGGAAGAGAAGGATGAAAAATTGGACCAGGCGTACAATGAAGTGTGAGCATTAGCAGTTTGGAAAATGTCAAGACACTCTGGGAGTTCTCAGGTTATTAAACAGAGGTTAAGCACTAACTTAATCACAAGTTTATCTTACCTACCCAGAGAAGGGACACTCAAAATAAAACAGCTGTTTTTACCCTAACTACAGTCAGATAGAAAAGAAAGATGTACAAATTTACTGCAAAGAGGATCTAAGCACTGTAACCTGTTACTAGTGGTGATGGCAGCTGTTCTAGGACCAGAATCTTTAAAGAAATTAAGTGCCTTTCTCAGTGCTGCCGAATACTTCAAACAATGATTCATCTAGGATTTTCCTCCAGCCTGTGCTGAGCAGCATGACAGGTGAGATGATCACAGTGATCCTTTTAGGCCTTGTACCCTATCACACACGCTTAATAAAAGTGTATTATAAGGCTGCCTGGCGCTGGGCTGTGTATGGTGGATGTATCCTTACAGTGTACACAAAAGGTGTTTGCTTTTCAGTGGGTGGGATCTGAATCAGAAACAATCTGCCTCAAACTTCATAGGGCTGAGGAACAGCCCGAAAGCCCACACAGGTGTGACCATGGAAAACACAGGGAAAGGCAGGAGGCACAAGGGCCGCGGACCGAAACATGCTGCTCAGGTGCTTCCTCAAGTGGAGCAGTGAGGGCTGCTCCGAGCACCACACTTGGCACTGGAGCAGGCCCGGCATCTCGGATCCTTGCAGATTGAAGCCACGCCGCAGGTCACAGCCACTGCTTTGCACAAACATCATGCGAGCAACCTGCTCAGCTGAACGGATGTCAAAAAGCAATCAGTAAAGGCTGAGAGGTAAATCAGGCTTTATTCTTTATCAGAGCATTCACACTCTTTGCTGTGTTTCCCCTGATTTATTAAATGTTTCATACACTGTATGTTAAACAGGGAGGAACGAGAGATGCTTCCATCTATCTGTATAGAAAATGTACTAATCATGAGGGATGCAAGCAATCGTCATAATCTGCTCTACTCTTGGAAGTTCACCCATTGTGAAAATGTCAGGGTAGGCTAATCTTATGCTGCATAATTTATTTGACCTACCCCTTTCACTCAGATGCACTTGAAACTATTAAACTGATCCTAAGTAAATCTTGCAATGAGCACTAAATACCCAATGTTACTGATTTATGCTTTTATTGCCCTATATATGATTATAACTGTAGAACCCTGTTCAATAGGTCAAGCGTTCTCTTTGCTTAATTAATTAATTTGCCACAGCCAGTAACCTGAAGACATCTTTGTGAAAAAACCTAGAAATAAGCAGCCTGCAAGCTTTGTGGAACTAAGAAGGTATTTACACTTCCTTTACATCCTGCATGAATTTTCCATCATATCCTGAGACACATACAACGAGTTTTTTACTTTGGATCAGTTGGAGAAATGCACAGAACTTGAATGTTACCAAAAATTCTCTGCTTCTGTGTCACCTACAAATAACTGGATGCTTAGTCATAAACACATGCATGCCACATGGTATCATCCCCTCAGTGCAACCCTTCATCCTTCACCTTCAGGCAGCTCTGTTTTGCCTGCCTGTGACACCAGTTGGTCATACGGTGTCTAGCCACGTGCATGCTTCCAAAACTGCAGCATCAGGCTTTAGTTTCAGGGAGGAATAGTCAAGGGATTTTGCCCTATACCTAAATACACATCTGGGCTCCCTTTAACTTAATTTTCACAAGTATTGTGGCTTTGACCCTGCACACAGCCAATAACAGCGCTGTGCTTCACTGCCAGCACCATGAGTAGCGGTCCCATTCCTGAAGCATGGCATCTCTGGCAGGTTTCAGTAGGTGTTGATGTCTGTAACAGGTCCAGTGAGTCACCTAATGCACTGTAAGACGTTTCACCAAAACAGCAATACCTGGCCCTCTGGGCAGGTCTGAGCGAGTGGGTTGTGCACAGACACCTATTCTGGTGTGCTGGAGGATTTATTACCATCCTGCTGTAGTCCAGCCCCGCCAGCCAGGCTGCCCCTGTGCCAATAAAGCTGCTCCGTGCTCACACAGACAGGGTTCCATCAGCAGGGAGAGCTGATCCCTGCCAATGCCCCTACACCAAACGGTAGCGTGCTGCCTGCCTCTCAGTGGGGGCAGGACAATTTTCACACAGTAGCCCCTGAACAGGTGGGTTAATTGTGAACTTACAGGTCCATGATCTTCCAGGAGACTCTCAAACACAATTTTTAGATTTTTTTTTTGTTCTTCAAGGCTGCGGTGTTTTGGCATACGTTCTATTTCTCTATCAGTGGAAGTTGTAATAGCATCTTTGTTACACCATGAAGCAGAACATACCTTGCTTTTTAATACTTTTATTTATTTTCATGGTCCAATTCATAGTGTTTTCTATCTCTCAGGCACTATTCCTGGCAACCTTTAACTTTTCTCCCACCACATTTCCAGTCACCCAGCAAATCCCACTGCTTTCTTTTCTCATTTATTCTTGTTTAGTTGTCCCTTGAATTAATGCTTTGTGGTTGGCCCTTAGGGGAATATCTGTTTTCTCACTTTCTTGCAGGAAGGGGATGGGAACTGAACAGCATGGGAGGAAGGAGAAAAGCAGAGATGTTCCTTTTTGCAGGCAAAGAGGTCATTGTGACCTTATGAGATTTGCCTGTTGTTTACACCCTAGTTGGACAGATGTTTCTTGGAAATCCATAAATCTTCACCAGCTATGTCTTTTCATGCAGTCTGCCTGGGTTGTTTCAAGCAGATACCATGGCATCCTCATAAAATAGACTTTGGTGACTTTAAACTACAGGCACCTGACTGGGGATGCAGTTTGCAAGTCCCTCTAACCTGGGGTGCTGTGCCTGTTCCCTCTGCCTGCCATGGTCTGTACACTGTGCTGTAGCTAGAGCTGTATTTCTCTCCCCCTTCTGGCCCTCCATGGCTTTTTTCATTTTTTGATGCATCGATACCAACTTCATATCCCACTGCCCTTCCTTTCCCTGTCCTAGGGTATCTTGTCTACTCAGAACTCTAAGCATCTTGTAATAATTACTCCCCTAAAATGCCCAATCCTCCCAATTTTCCACTCTGTCAAGTTGTGAATCTTTTTTTTTTCCTACCTGTGCATGGGGCATTTCTTCACTCATGTAGGATCAGCTTCTTTCTTCTCCCTTGCCCTTCTTCAGCCTGGTGCTGGTGGTCGCAGTAGTAAACCCCAAGCTGGTCCTTTGCCTCTCCAGTCGTCCTGCATCTTTTCATCCCACTCAGGTGTCATCTCTGCATTTTGAATGCATGGCCCTCCACAGCTTGATTTCCAATAGATCCCAGTCTTTAGTCAGTCAACACTTTTCTATAAATGCTCAGTGCTACTTCTCAACAGGTCTCTACATCAACTTCATTCTTACAAATTTCTTAAGAGGATTTCCTTTAAGCAAATATTTAAAGCTTTGGGTTGTATCATGTCTGCTCCTGGACAATTGCTGAGACAATTTACCTTCAGTGAAGTTGCTGTACTTCAGGAGATTGCATTTCTCAGCAGGTCATCAGGCTTTCTTTCCCCTTCATATTTCTACTGAGGTGATATCGTTGATTGTGCTAACCCAAAAAGGACATTAATAAAACCTCCTAGGGTAATTCTTCTGCAACAAGAGCCTTCTTGCCATGACAGCAGTTTGTTGTAACCCCAGCATCTCTCTCTGGTCTGCTGCAAAATGCACACATTACAAAGGTCCTCTAATGAACACAATTTTTTTTTTACTTCACACCAAGCGCTTCTTGCTTCTTCAGTTCTTGTTCTTTGTTCCTGTGAGTGACCGTGAGCCTTCATCTACCACTAACTGCGATGAGCATGTTGTGAAAATACATCGGCATGTCCCTAATAAGGCTGGAAGCAAGAGGTGGTATTTATCCCTGTACTTCCTAACAAGCCCACAATTCTTGCTACAAAACCAACATCACATCAGGGGAAAAAAAAATAGCTCTCCTAGCTGCATTGCTGGTTAAAACTTTTCAGCAAAAGGTGCAGCTGTGAACAGCCAGATAGAGATATTTGAAAAACTGATGAAAACAAACTTTCTGAAAGTCAAATTAAAACTGCAAGAAATATCACTAATTTTTAAGAGTTGGAGTCAGTACTACTTGCCGCGATATGTTTACTTTCAGAAAGAAAAAGGATATTAGCACCATGGCTAATAAAGTTGTTTAATATACTGTTTAACAGAATAGACAATAAGTTACAGAGAAAACACATTAGACTCAGGAAAACATTCAGAGAGCACAATATTTTTCTTATGGCAGCGAAGCGTATACAGGAAGTCAGCAGAGCCTGACCGAAGCAGGTATCTTCGGTTTTAGTTGACTAAATGCAGGGGTAGAGCAAGTGGAAAATGATGATCCTTAGGAAATAAATTATATTATGAGAAAGAAAAAAAAAAAAGAGCTCTATTACTTGAAGTGCTTTGGACTGTCACTTTATTTTACTCTGGTTTTCTGTTGTCCTGAGTGTTAGGAGAAAGGGGCTTGTTGCAGTGAGGTTGGGTTCCTGTGCAAGTACCACTTGTGGAGAAAAAGATAGAGATCAGACAAAACTCTCGAGCCAGGCCATGAAGAACATGAGTGGCTGGTCCACGGAGCCCATTAGCCTGCCTGAGTGCTGTCAAGAATAGATGCAAACAGAGCAGGGGAGGGGTATGGTAAAACCTGGGCCCAAGTCTGCAACTTGGGGATTTTCTGATGTTATAGTTGTGTGTTGATGCATGGAATAAGGTAAAATTACGTATGCAAAAAATAAGAATGATTTTAATGAGTAACTCCACAATGAATGGTCCCGATGAATCTAGAGGCACAACTAAATCTCATATATGATATCAAAAATAAGGCATTAATGCTCTTCTGCACTAGTTAGTGACTCCTTTCCTACTGAAACCTATATAATCCCTCTCTGTGCTGCACATACTGTGGAGCTGTTATTCTAGTAATGTCCTGTGGCCCCATGAAGAATCAGGGTCCTGGCCTTTGCACAAACACAATCAGAAGATAATACTTTCCACCTATTAATCTACACAATAGCTCTTTCACTGAAACAATAGACAACATAGCAGGAAATAAAGCAAGTACCAGAATCAGTTGTGAAGGGGAACAGTCCAATTTTCTGGGTGGTGATTTGCTGGGAGGCCTTATCTGATAGCAGGAATGACAAAGAATCTTTCCTTGAGTCACAATCAAGACTTTTCAATGCAGGCAAACCAAACTGTTGCTGAGAACAACAACCTGCTGGCCACAGGGGACGCCAAACTTGGCCACTTTTTAGTAAGCCTTCAAAAGTCTGATCCTACTTTTCCTGAATCAGCTTTATTTTACCCTGAAGGTACTGCAGCTCCTGACGGGCTGGAACACCACCCACAAAATGTTGCCAGTCCCCTTGATCATGGCTCCAGGCAGATTTCAGGGGATGATTACTATAAGTGGGGCTTCAGGACCCCAACTGGGACATGTTCCATTGGAGAAGGATGTCCAGGAGTGATCTCCAGGAGCTGGGCTACCCTGCACCACGGTGCTGCACAGCCACCCAGCACCATGCAGGTTGGTCTCCACGCAGGGGATGGCAGGTACCACCACAGCTATTTGCAGCACTGGGACGATGGAGGATTGCAATGCCTGTGAGCCTGTGGAAATCAGACATCCCTTTGATCAAGATTAAAGCAGACAACACAGCTGCACCAAAGGCTCTCGGTCATTAACGTCTAGTTACTGCCGTGATATACTTGCACAGAAGCATATGCCATCTTCTGTAGTCCACTGTTAAAATCTTAAGAGCTTATTTATTGATGAATTAAAGATGTTTTATTCCTTCACCCCCTTTAAAAAAGGCTTGTAATGCACAAAGAGGCTGGTTTTCTCTTGGAGCACCTGGAAACACCAGCTGCCGCGTGTCCCAGCTGGCAAGTGATGCTATACCTTTGCTTCCTATCAGTATTAGCAGCAGAGGAAGGATGGCATTTGCTGGCATGGGAATTCTACAAAAAATCCCCAGAATACTAAACATAGTAAGAGAAAGGGCTATGAAGACTGCCATTTTTTTACTATTCTATAGGGCTTATCCAGAAATATCACAGAAACCAGCGAGTGAAGATGGGAACTGGTACCCCATGGCAAACCCGTGGGAAGTCCATCTCTTCCCTCCACTGACAGGAAAGGGGACCAGGGTGGCCAGCACAAACCCAGCAGTGGCAGCAGACAGGAAAGTGATAAGAAAGCCTTGGCCCCAGGTTTCCTGTAGTTCTCACATTTGATTTTTCGCCCCCCCATTTCCTTTCAGATGGCCTCCTATTTGCTCTTCAGTTATACCTGGAGTGGCCTGTCATTTCCAGGCTGTAATGACAAAAAAAAAAAAAAAGTACTCTACTTAATCACACTTCTAAAAGCACCTCATCGCTTTGCTGAATTGCGTACGCCTGGGATGTCTCGCCATTTTAGCTAATCCCCTGCACAGCACAAACAGCTCAGGCCAGCTGGTTGGTTCTCATAACTTCCTAACATTTATTCCGCCTAATTCCCAAAGTGAAAGCAACTTTGCAGTTAGTGCAGATCTCTACCAATTCATTTGTAGCAGAATAGCTCATCTAAGTGCTTATAGAAGAAGTCTTTGATTACCAGTGTATTCATGGGGATTTAGACTCCAATTGAAGTAATTAATTCCTTGTCCACTATAGACAAAATGAAATGGTGCTAGAGATTGGAAATGCATGGAAGAATATTTTCATTAAAAACTGAATATAACCATTTACCAATTTTAATTAGAGTGGCATCATTTGCATTGCTATAGTTAAAGGCCTATCGCTATTTCTGGTATAAATAGGCTGCTGTTTATCATAACTTCTCAGTATGCATTTGCACTGAGATAGAACATGACAGGATGTATTAGCCTGTTTTTAAAATGTTTTTTAAAATGTTAATTTAATACATTTTCAGTGTAGGTACAAATTTAAACCCAGCTCTGAGAGGAATTAAATGTCCCTACTGTAGAGCTGTGTTGTATTAGGAAATTTTTAGCATTAATCAAATGAGTTTCCTGCCCTGAAAAACATTTTCTGAGTTTTCAGGTTTTTTCCTACTCTCTATATTAAGATGATGCCGAGACGCTGCCAAAGTTATTAACAACAAATACTGGCAGAAAAATAAGTCTTGCCTTAAACTACCGTGGGAATGCCAGCATTTGATGCCCATCTTTTGATAGATTCAGGCAAAAACTTACCTCTGATCTTCTACACCCGTAGTGCATGGCTCACTAAGGTATTTGGGGCTCACTTCTCACAGCTTCTTGCACTGGTGCATCCCTACGTTAGCCCTGATGACTTCCCTAACAATCTTCCTAGGGTCTCGCCTCTAGAGTTGCACAGAATTTTTGCCTATGAACTGAGAAATTTTCCTGGTCCATCGGCATTTGCCACCAGCTGTAGTCCCAAATCCTCTCTGCTTCATCACGGTCCTCTGTACACCCTGGCAGGTGCTCGTGTACGCTTTTTTGGGAAACACCTCTCTCCAAATTACCTTCCAAAGGGATAAAAAAATCTTATGGTGCTGTCACTTCTGCTTCTTTTCGCCCACTCACACACACTATCTAGGCATCTATTTTGATTTGTACGAGCAATAACGAGAGCCGCAACTATTTATGAGCCCTGTTATGCCAGACCCTGTGGGAGAGCATCCCAGCCCTCAGTGTGCTCGTGAGTAGAGGCTATACAGCTTCCCTTATGAATTAAACACCTAGGTTTTGCATAAGTGTGATGATCGGCATCCCCATCCCTGCTGCACAAAATTACTGGCTGCCAAGGTGTCGTCAGCTGCAGGTGGAGAATAGAAAACCGGCCTCCTTGCAGCAAAACTGCACATGCCATGTCTCTGCCTGGCTTTGTGCAGAAAAAGAAGACGAGAGCTGACAGTGTAACTCTCCCAGCGTAGAAACACTTTTGAGCTGAGGAAGGTGAAGTCCAAGGAGATGCAGCAGAGAGAGGCTGAGGAAAGACAGGCTGGTCAGGAAAAATATCTTCTTCCTTTCACACATCTTGGCAAACAGGGTCTTTTGAGTTTTCATTTAAAAGACACCTTGTTTGAGATTTTTTAAAATATATTTATTAGGAAATAAAAAGACCTTAGGAATTTTGCAAAAGCTCTCATTTCATCAGACAGCACAGAGTAGTAAATGAAACAATTTTTTTTCTGCTGTCCCTGTTTCCTTTCTTTGCAGGTAGCAAGGAAGTGACTTTCCCAGGCTTACACAAGATGCCTATGCCCAACCCAGGATCTGAAGAAGTTCCTGAGATTTCACCTAAGGTTTTATCCAGATCCTTCCTTTTTCTTGTAGATGAGCCAAAAGGTGATTAAATACAGGTTCTGTGTGCACAGAACTCCAAAGGCAAAGATCAACTACTGAGCTGTGTGCATCCCTTTCAGGCATAAGGAATGTAGTCCAAAGCTGATTCTGCATTTCTGAACTCTCAAATTTACTATTATATTATACACTTGTCCACTCACACAAGCCCATTATAATTTTTTTCATTTCTGTTCTTGCCCCACGGCTGCAAAGATTAAGCCTTGGCACTGTAAGAGGAAACTTGAGTAGCTCCTGGACAGCATTCCAGCAGAAGGAAGTGGGAGCTCACATAGCATTGCATCTCTCCCAGAAATATCAGTGTCTTTCAGAAACAGAAATAGCAAACACCTCTATTTACTAAGTGATAAACACATAAATTAAAGTTCAGGGCTTCTACCAGCTTGCTAGAAGCTGCAAGTTAATTTTCTCACTCCAGATACAGCTTTAACACACTGCCAGTGCAAAGCAGCGTTCTCTTATCCATACTGATTGTCATATAAACACCAAGCCTTCATTATCCACATCCATGCTATGCTCACCAATTCCAGCACCAGGTGCTGGGAGATGATTGGGATACATCTTGGATTCCCTAAGCTATACTGCACAGGTGACTCTAGGAAGTGCCCAACAGATCATCATGGGACAACTTCTTTTCCATTACCAACTTCAAGTATGTAAGTTATTTCTGCCTGACACTGCTCCCAGACTTGTCAGCCCTGGACACTGGTCTGCGCAGCTGGTGTGCTCTTGTGGCAGCAGCTGGGTCGATACAATTTTAGGGAGCTGCCGTTGGTTACTGAGGATGTCAACCAGTCATGCACATACCCAAGTGCCTCCCAAGAACACAGCATCATGAAAGACGGCTGCGTAACAAGATCCCCAAGTAGTGGCTTTGCTGAACCTCTAACTCCCTTGCTATAGTTGGATGTAGTGTTTGATATGACACCCGCACTCATTGCCTGGTGGGCAATCAGCTGAGTGAACGGGAGCAAAATAGTGCTGGAATTTGGGTATTCCTGCTCAAGTAGGCAAAATCCTGGGGCTTGTCCTATTCATGTCATATACCAATGATGAAAGTCATGTTCTGGCCAAAGTGTCTCATCTCAAGAAGCTCATCTCGAGCTTGGCAGACGAAAGCTTGGTTGGCAGTAGGGAGCTGAAAGGGCTGCACTGGCAATTGACAGTGATTTGTAAGTAAAATGAAGGGAGAAATGCAAGAAATCGCATTATTAAGTGGATCTGCCTTCTGAACAGAAGGAGATTGTCCTGAAGACACAGAAAATGGGAATCTTGTTCAGGTCCTGTAAAAGCGATAGCACCAGAAACAGCAAATTCTAGCTGAGCAAACAAGTAGCAGCAGCAAGCATCTGGAAGCTACAGTCTGCTGAAAACATACATGGGAAATTCAGCGTGGATGGCAGAGTGACATGAAGAAGAAAGCAAGAACAGTTTGCCTGAGAGACAATTCCTTCCCATCTCTCCAGACTTGTGCCTCACATATTTTATTTGAGAGGTGAGATCTAGCAGCACGTTAATAGGAAAGGTGTCTGCTTTGCTTATAATTGTGACTGCTGAATGAGCAACGGTACCTTTGTAGCATCACATTAAGGCAAAGGTAAGTGAGGATTCTGCTTAAATATGAACAAACAAATAAATAAATAATAGGTAAATAAATATTAATCTCTGCACACATTCTAAGACTTTTTTTTTTCTTCTGAATATAATGTAGGCATCTCTAAAATACTAATTTGTACAGCTTTTAAAGCAAACTTTCTTGCTAGATGCCTAACTATGAATGCTACTCAGGTTGTTTATACCTCTAATTACTTGTTATTAGTTAGGTAGGTGCGTCAGTTAATACAGAGAGATTTGTGTCATTAACTGTGCTATGTAAAAGAGTTGGTTCTGGGTGAATTTTGGAGGTCAATTAAAAAAAAGGAAATTCCTCAGGGGTTATAAAGAGTAGAGTCCAATTTTGCTCACTCTGGACTCAAACAGATATTCCTTAAACATGTGGCAAAGACCCTTACGTGGCCTGTCAGCACAGAAACACAATCCCAGAGGTGTTTTTCCACGGGCAGTGCGAAGTTCTGTGTAGTGTGAGGATCCGTGCCTTGGGCTTCCCCCGAGTGAGGACACCCCACCTCTTCCTCAATGGGCAACTGTTTCTGCTGTTCTCCCAGCCACGTACCCACACAATGTACCTGCCTTCCTCCGAGAGAGTCTCCTTGTTCTCCACCCCTTTGCCTTCGCAGTGCTGAACTTCATCCTCAGGCGGGCATGGGGACAAAATGGGGGACCCTCACCTGCCCCAGCATGCAGATGTTGGGGGAGACAGCCTTACTGGGGTGCTGCTCACAATTTGTGACATTCCCTTTCCTTTCTGCTTCCTGAGTACTGACTCAACACTGCAGAGGGACCAAGGTCCTCTCCAATAGCATCTTAACTCACCAGTCCCCCAGAAGTGCTGTACCTGTTGTTCATGAGGCAATTACATCTAGACAAGAAACTCTTCTCTGTTGAAAAGATCCTTCCTATGTTGCCATGGATATGATGACCTGTTTCTAAACTCCTTCCTTCCCCTTGCAGTATATGATCTCTACATTTTGATCCATATTAAATATAATTTCTAAACAAATTACTGTTCTGCTTGTATCTTGTGGTCACCAAACTGCCCTGCAATACAGTCACTCACGATTCACCTTCTGCCAGTGTTTCCAACCAAATCATTGCTGAAAAGGCAAGGCGAAGGAAAAGCTGATATGGCTGAGTGGGTTTTTTGCTTGTTTCTTGTTTCTTTGAGGGACATTTTGTGCCACAACAACAGAGCTTAAATCGATGTAGTGAAAATAATTTTTAACCATGTTCCCACATACAAGCTCAAGAGATCCAGAACTTGGTCAGTAATGCTAGAGAAAACTAACCACATTAACTCTGCAACTTATTTATTCATTAGCTGTGCTTATTTACGTGATGTATGAAAGCAATGAATTTGGGGAATAATAAAAGACACATTCAGGTAAGAAAATGAAGCCTGAACTGCAAGTATCTAATAAGAAGTCATTGTGTGAGGGGATTATTTCTACTTTTTTGCTAACTGTAATGGGCATGTACCCACAGACCTCCTTCATAGACCTCTCCTTGGCCTGAAAATGTCATTCTAAGAGCGCACTTCTCCCTACGCTACTTGTTCTTGAGAGTCTCCTTTCTCTGGCAACAGCTCCTTTCAGGGCATGCAAAATGAAACATCTGTGGGTGGATCCAAAGGCCGAGTGCACCCGCATTAGTGTCAGAATGACCAAAGACAACTGCAAAGTCACACTCACTTCTTCCTCTGTTCTGCAACAGTGCTCCTTGAAATGTTCTGCTTTGCTCTCACCCAAGGACTTAGTCCATTTTAAGCTCTGCCTTTAAGATGCACCACAGCCCCAGTGGCAAGCACTTTTGCTCATGATGTAAGAAGCAATTTTCTCACTGCTTTTCTAGAAAGGAGGGTTAAGCTGGACTCCTTGGCTGTTACTACCTGGTGAGGCAGGGAGAGAAAGTAAACATGGGTTTGTAATACCTCTGTCAGCAACAGAGAAGATGAGGTGTACTTTATTTTGGAAGTAATTTGTGGTTTTGTAGCCCAGCCGCTGCCGTCCGTTGCCCCTGGCCTTTGACACCACGAGGCAGCAACCCAGTGAGGCAGCCTTGCTGCTCTCCGTGCGGGAGACAGCATCCAGAGGACACCCTTCGGGAAAGGGACAGCTGGGCTGGTGGGTGTCATTCAGCTCCTCACCAGCACCCAGGACATGGGAAGTCTGGGGTGAGCTGTCTGTATCCTTGGGGGATTTTAACTCCAAAGTTGGTTTTAATGGGAAATACCCCAATGTGTGGCTGTGGGCAATGCTGAGCTGAGACCTCCTCTGGGACCATCCTCCTGGGCAAAGCTGTGCCCACACAGCGGGAATGCAGGTGCTGCAGGGACAGGGGGAAAGCAAGGAAGTGATGGTCTGTACCTCCAGTCCAGCAAGGCAGCCAGTCCACCAGAAAGAGCCACCCTCAAGGCTTTTACACTTCTCACTTAAGTATCGTCAAACCAAAATACATAAATAATACTGGGAGCAGAGGGACTGAACCTGCTTGGATCCTGGCTAACAAATCCCCCCAAAATAGCGGGTGATATTAGAGGTAAGGACTGCAAATTTGGTTTAGCTGTAATGCAAATCTAAGATACTGTAAGTGGTGTTTCTATAACAAAAATCTGAACGATGTGCAGAGAACAGGTTTTTTTACTTAAAAATGCTGCTGTAACTTAAAAGGAAGGAACTAGTTACTCTGCGTTGTGCAGTGCTATTTGTGGCATCATTAAATCTCCCCTGAAACCTTGCTATTGGAAACTGGATTTAGCCAGGGCCCATTATGAACCCAGACAACTGTACAAAATTGCTTGCTTTATTCATACAATGATGCCTGAAATGTTTAGACTTGGGTGCCTCAAATCAGGCATCTCTCTATTTACATTTCTAAATTAGAGTCCATTTATTATTCATGGCTTGCTTACCTGTGACAGATAGATTGGGTTGTTCATATGACCCATCCCATACTATCTCAAGGGAGTTTGGTGTAATTAAATATTCCTCATTTCCTAGCAGCACATTGAACTTTCTATAATGTAACCCATTCCAGAGGTTTGGGCATTTCTACTCAGCTTTCTCAGCCAGCACATAAATATGAGAAAGGCACTAGCGGTAGGTAGGTTTTAAAAAATCCTCCTAAATATTTATCCAAATTTAATCAATTGCTCTTCATGTTTCTATAAAACCACAATATTGGAATCAGTATGTGGTGTTAGCAGAGGGTCAAGTTAAGAGTTTGCTGAGGGATTATCTCACTCTGCATGCAAAGAGGAGGGCAAAGGAAAATGTAAAGTACTGAAACTATTTAAAATATATTTCACAGATGAGGGGAGATGATTTCTCTTGCTAATTTTCCCCTGCTATAGTTAGTCACCACTGCAAACTTGGTACCTACAGCAAAATTTGACCTGCTTAGGCCCCTATGTAGGTAACCATTTTTGTAATTCACCAAAGAGTGAGGAAAATTTGAGATACAGTTACACGCTTTTCTGAAGGGGGAACCTGCTCTATCTCCCATGGTTTCCAGGGCTGCCCACCCTCCTGCAGGCCCCTGGGAGCTCAGCTGAGCTATGGTGGTGGTCATCGGGATGCCTTTCCTCCATGTCAGCTTCCGCATTACACACAGCTAAACAACACACACAGCCAGGGGGAACGCACCTTGGGAGCCTCAGAGGAAGGGAGTGTAGGAAGCTCTGCAGCAAGGGGTAGCTCTACAGTGCTGCTTCTGGGATCTACAAATTCCCTCCTTTGTGCCTGGCTAGAATAAAATCCTTCCCAAGGCTCAGTATTTTCTCCCTGACCCATGATGTCCAGCAGTGGGACATACATATGCTGGTCATAAAGTTATTGCAAGCTGCTATTGCTAGGGGCTTCCCAGTTCTCTCCCAGGCACCTCTCGCCCTCTCTGGGTCATGTCTGCATGAGTTCTGTTTTCCAGGACTGGAGAGGACTTCCATCTCCTCCCAGCTGGACAGCTCTGCCCAAATTACCTCCTCCCCATTGGTCCCAGGTTTGCAACATCCATACCCAAATCTGGTATTTCTGATACAGTTAATGTAGGCAAGCTCAGCTTTACATGCAGTTACTGATGTGGTGACGGAGGTGCTGTGAGTCTTGCAAGGCTGTGCTCCCAGAAAGTCCCCAGCTCTCTCCTTCCACTTCTCTGTGAATTTTGGCCATTTCTCGCATAACTCCGCCTCAACCACCTGCCAAACCCAGCCACCCCTTGGGGCACCATCTGTCACTTCTGTCAGGTACCTGCGCTGGTATTTGTCATGTCCAGTGATTTCTCCTGTCGTGCCCAGCAGTGTGCCCTGGGCTGTTCCCTCAGCCCTTCCTCTGGCCAGGGCTGAGCTGGAGCCCTGTGGCTCCCTGCAGCCCCAGGAGAGGGGCAGAGCTGTTCTGCCTCGGCGGAGGAACCAGCCTTCCTGCCAGCGCAGGGCAGGGAAGCAAAGCTTGGGGTGGGAAGGAGAAAAGAGATCTCATAATTCCAGAAGAACACTGTTGCTCCAAAAAATGAGTGACACATGCCCTTCACTTGCAAAAGCTGCCAAGAGCAGTATGCACATCAGGAGCAACTTTGGGCTGTGGCAAAAACCAAACACACAGGGCAGTCCTTTCTCTTCTTGGTCGAGAAGATGCTAGTCTTTGTGAGCTACTGGGTGTGCCATAGAGGCACTGCTAGAGGAAGAAGTTTATTCTTCCTTCTTTGCAGCTGCACACCAGTGATACAGAAAGTATGGGCCTATAAATACTGTGTAATTGAATCTTAGTCTGTGTACTGTATCCTGCCAGTGGCACTGCCTTTTCTCTCAGCCACATATCTTTCAGCACTTGCTGCCGTGATTCCACATTAATACCTCTGCCAGCTGCTGGAATGTGCACTCACATCAACAGCTCCTTCCAGCAATAGCACTATTAAAAATAATGAAATGTCAGGTTGTGTTACTGTGCATCTATACCCATTATGGAAATGCGCTGCAGGACCATAGCAGCCTGAGTCAGTCCTCCATTCAGCCTGTGGAGGGATAAGATGCAGATAAAGACATTTATGGTTTTAAATAGCACCTTGGTTCCTGTCCATGGCTCACCTTTGTCTGAACAGCACTTTTCCTGAAGGATGTACAGGGCAACGTCTTAGTGAAAGAGGCACTGAACAAATCTTGCTTTACTGACAGCCCTTCTGTCAGTAGAACCTCTGTTATTTTTATCCACCAGAAATGTTGTTATGGGTTTGTGTGGTGCGGTTTTCCTTGGTGGCAGGGGAGGGGGTCTGCAGAGGCGGCCCCTTTAAGAAGTTGCTGGAAGAATTCGCTGCCCCAAAATGTCGGACCCACGCGCCAAAATGTCGGACCCACCTCTAGGCGGGGAGTGACGGTGGTAACTCCTCTGGGAAACATATTTAAGAAGGGGAACCGGTAGTAGGGGGGTTGGAAACCTGAGAGGAACATCTCTGCCGGCACTGGAGTCATGGAAGTGGAGGGGGAGGAGGAGGAGGAGGCGCCTGAGGAGGCTGATGGCCCTGCAGCCCAGGGGGGTGAACGGTGGAGCGGAGGCTCCCGAAGGTGGCCGTAACCCCATGGTAAAAACCGCGCTGAAGCAGTGTGAGACGGGAGAGCAGCCCGCGGAAAGGATCCGCACCAGGGAAGTTTGTGAGGAACTGCAGCCCGCGGAAAGGAACCACGTTGGAGCAGGGAACGAGAGAGGAATCTTCCCCCTGAGGAAAGAAGCTGCAACGACGATGTGTGGCGAGCTGACTCAACCCCCATCCCCGATTCCCCTGCGCTGCCGGGGAGAAGAGGAGGTAGAAAGCATCGGTAGTGAACTGAGCCGGGAAGGCGGGAGGGGTGGGGGGAGGTTGTTCTGATGTTTGGTTTCCCTTCCTAATACCCTTGTGTTTTGTTTTTGTTTTGATTTGTAGTAAATTAAATTGATTTTGTTTTTTTCCCAAGTTGAGCCTGTCTTTTGCCCGTGACCATAAGTGGGGAGTGATCCCTCCCAGTCCTTGTCTCGACCCACGAGCCTGCCTTTGGATTTTCTCCTCATCCCAACATGGCCAGGCGAGGGGGTGGGGGGTGAGCGAGCGGCTTCGTGGTGCTTTGTTACCGACTGAGCTGACCTGAAACCACGACAAATGTGTACATTAAAATGAAATGAAAGGACATTGGAGGCTCTAGAAGGAGCGGAGCAGCACAGGATTTCAGAAGATTGTGATAAACAGATCTAGTAATGTAGGAAACAAAAAAGTAGCGGACACTGTACAGTAAGTTTCAAATACTGTTAGCTACACTGTCAGAGAGACCAATAATATTCTGTCATTACTGATTTCCATGGGATAGAGGGAGGTGCTGGTGGGGGAACAGCTAAATGACACAGAAGATGCAAGAAACGCGGAGAGTCAGGTGGAAGATACTGGTAACTGCAATTTCTCATGTAACAAATGTGCTTGAATTCTCTCAAAACAGTTTAGCCTGATTGCACAGACAAGTTCATTTCCATCTATATTATTCCTCTCACCGGGAATTCTCCACCTGCTTCCTCTAAATAATCACAGGCCAAATGAGATGAGCCTAAAGGAATACAGACTAGACAAAGAAAACAGTGCTTGGTATTGATGGGGTGTGCAATACTTCTAGAAT
The DNA here is from genome assembly GCA_013401275.1 of Pandion haliaetus. Lineage (NCBI taxonomy): Eukaryota > Metazoa > Chordata > Aves > Accipitriformes > Pandionidae > Pandion > Pandion haliaetus. Next base: position 116,010 of record VYZV01041127.1, on the reverse strand, counting down.
TACATGCAGAAATGTCCTACCTGACTCATTTGATTTGAGCCTGTGCTGGTGTTATGAAGAAGACAAACCTGCTTCTCCCTCTGTGATCCCAGAGCATCTTTTGTCACAAGGATGCCCACGCTGTATCACTCACCTGTGTGTTGTATTGAATACACAAGTGCACACACACACAAGTGCACAATAAGACCTAGTAATGGCATATGAAAGTATTTAGCATATAAATGGCATATACAGTGGCACATAAAGTTGTTTCTGAGCAATCTGGGATTCCAGAGGGAACCCTCTTCAGATGCTTCTGTAGCACCAGGACACAGCCCCCTTCCCAAGCGGGGTGGACTCATCGCCCATTTGCTCTTTCTGTGTGTGTACCAGAAAAGCATTAGAGTTAGCATTGCCCTATATATACACTCTCTGTTTTCCCAAGCCATAGTGGTGAGTAAAACAGAGTGATCAAATGAGGGACATGAGAAGGAAGCAAAGCTGTCAACTCGTCAGTGATTCGACTGAGCAACCACCGTCAGCAGCTGGGATGCACCTGGTAGCCCATGCAGATAATGGGGCAAGCATCAGCAACAAATACTGTGCAAAGCAAATGTGCCATGCACACTTGAGAAACACATGACCCATAAAAAGCACCATTCCTAACAGTGGCGTATCTAAGCTGGGCTCTGTCATGTCAGAAAGTTTACAGAGAGAGGGTGTCAGCTCTGCTGGATGGGGCAGTGCCATAAAGAGGAATAGCAGACTCCCAGCGCATAAGTGACTTCTTACCTTATCCAGTGGTGGTGAGATTACTTATCTAACCAACCATAGCTGTAAGCACGTGAAGGATTTAATTGCTAAATTGTTTGTGGCCATTGTCCTAAAATACGTTCTCAAAAACTCTGGATACCTCCTTGGCCCGTAAATTTTTCTGTATTGTTATATCCTAATGCATCTTTGATTGTTGGTGATAAAAAGCTGCTATTTAGTGAACTTCTCACTGGGCATTGGCACCTTTACTATGTTCTATGTAATGTAAAATGTTACTTAAGCATTTGTTAAAGGAAGACTAGGAATAGAACAGAGGATGTCTGAGCAGAGATGTTCTCTGCACAACTTGCTCCAAGGGTGTGATCCACCAACCATTAGACCGGGCAAGTTTTCTTACCAATTTCAGCAGGCTTTGGGCGCAACTGAAAATCATGCTATAAAAGTGTCTGAAAAGACTTTAAATTAATCCAGTAGATGCAACTATATTGAATGTCAGACTGAAACAAAATTCTAGCCATTAAGGGTCATCTTAATTTCATTTTATAAACCCATACTGAGATACACCCCTATTAACGGATCACGTTATCCCCACCTCTATTTATCACCCAGTTCAACATTACCATTTAACCATTTGACATTGGCAATGGCAGTGTTTTCAAACAACATCCCAAATCAGTGATCCATCCCCATTACAGTGAGGCTAAGAACCATAAAACGTCCCCAGCTAACAGCTGAAGCTACAGCAGCAATAATACCAGAGCACACTGTGTCATAAAATTCACAGTCGTCACAGGCACACCCCCAATAGGTGGGATAGATGTAATTAAAGAACTTCTGTGGGATGTAGCCAAAATGAATCAAAGTTTGGGGCAGTTCTTTGGGAAAAAATAGTTACAGAATGCCTTTATTCTGGAGGATTTTATCAGCTATAGCTTTTGCCTACAAACAACTTTAGACATACGTTGCTTTGGGTGCTCAGTGTGAAACTGATTTTGGTTTTCACCACTTCAACAACATTTTTTCTCTTCTGTGTAATTCCTGTGTGTTCACATTTTGAATCATAACAGAACACAGTTATTTGCTCGATGTCTCCACAACTGTTTTTATTAAGCTGAGAAGATATAGACTTTGGACGTTTTAAGATACTGTTTTGACTATTCCTTATCTAGCAATATGAAAGTCATTTCAAAGCATTTCTTTGTGGTTTGTCAGAATACCAATAAATTACAGAAAAATAAAAGCAGAAAAAAAAATCCAGTCACTGTACAATATGGACTAAATTGCATACTTCAGCACACTCCTGTTCTAGCAGAGAAATTCTGAGTATGCTCAGATATACTGACTGCTGTAATAGAATCTCCCCATACAAACAAAGTCACGGAATACATTTGGGGTGAAAGTTGAATGAATTTTTAACAAACCTGGAGTTTAAATATTGACTGTTTTCAGCTTAAGAGGAATAAATATTCCAGCAATGGATAGTCATCCTAAGGCAAAGAATTTGTAAGAGACATCCAGTTCAATTCACTTTATTGCAACAAAAATGTGGGCTAAGTTTCAGGTTGTGTTTTCATTGACTGGTTATTTGTAGCAAAACTCAAAAATATAATGTTATAATACTATAATTAAAGCAATTCAAGAATTAAATTTAGGTGCCATCTAAATAAGAAGTATGTAGTCCTCTGCCAAGAGTACTCTGTGCTGTGTCCTTGATCAACACTAGGGGCTTTTACCAAGTCCAGAAAGGGGGCCACAAAAACTCCTGCAGCAATAAGTATGCCATTGAAAATCCAAACTACAAGTGCATTTTTGTGGCGTTTTGAAGCCCCTTAACTGTAATTACACATTTTTTACATCTTTTTCCAAATATATATGCCAGGAAAACATGTATAATGGTTCATCAACTTCCCAGCTCTTCTAGAAAGCCCTCCAAAACCCCCAGTGGATGGCCATATCCAAGTGTGCAAAAGGAGCCTGTGCTCTCCAGCACATGGGCAGTCAGCGTGAAGGGGGCTCCCTGACTCCACACAAGCCCATGTGCACGCTTTATCGCTGTCCCAGCTTACCCCAAACTCCATTTCCTAGAGGTTTAGTGAGTGTTGCAGATCAGCTCGACTCCATAGCTCTGCTGCATCTTGAGCCCCAATTTAACTTCTTTATGAGCACAACTTCTGTGGTCAACATGCTGCATCTTCACACAGCATCTTTGGGTGGTCTGAGCCCACTGCCCTGTGAAAGGACAACAGGGCTTCTCAGGCACCGCACAGTGCCTGGCAAAGGAGGCACTGCAGCACCCTTGCCCCAGTGAAGCTGGGGTGAGGCGGGATGTGACAGACACCTTGTAGAAACCACATGTCAGCAGGTGCGATTCAGGGGAGCTGAAGCTCGTGTGCTGGAGAGCACAATACAACCAGGCTGGCTGTAATCAAGTCAAAAGACTGTGACAAACATCAGCCTTGGTGGAGCATGGATTGGGATATACCATATTAAGGCTTCGCTAAAGCATTAACGAAAGCAGATCCCAGGCAAGCCGTGAGCAGTAAATGAACTGCCTGCACGAAAATGAGCTGCCACGGTTGGGGGGATGCTGCAAGATAAATGAGCCTGCAAAATAACCAAGAGAGAATGATGGAGTAAGGGTGACTTTTGCTGTAAGGGTGACTTTTGCTGAGCATTTACCAGTGCCACTGATAGAGATGGAAAGAAAACACCCAGAGTAGGGCACGTGCATAAGCTAATACATAATTATTTTGACCACTGTACAAATAAAAAAGCTACAAACTGGCTTTGCCCCAGCATAGCAGAGCCAGAAGGCACTGTGCCCGTACCGTGCCACGTACATTTACACTTTGTCTGCTAGATGCGTGTTAGGGCTGTGCCCTCTGGGCAATGCTCCCAGCCAGACCTTTGCTGCTGAGCTGACACCATGGTTGCTCCGTTTGAAGCAAGACAGCGCTGGCAGCACCGGGCAGCACATCACAGCTCCAAGGCGTCTGAGGCTGCAGCGCTGACATGCGGACAAGGAAGGACCACAGAACAACAGCAACCTAATGACCAATTGCCTCCTTCTTGCTGAGGAATAAGATCCTGCCAAGTTTTGAATTTCAGCAGCTTTTATTAGGACAGCATTTTTAAAAAGGGCAGCTCTGCTTTTCCCTGCAGAAGTAGCATCTGTTTATACTTCAGGGTCCTAGAACTGCTTATGACCAGGGACCACCCACAGAAAACATAAACCTGAGAGTATTTCTGAGAAGCTCAAACGTAAAAATGCACAGTATTTACAGCAGTATTTTTGGTATCATCTGTCAACTCTTAACTGCAGAAGTTAATCCAGATAGAATGAGGATGCTGTTTTGCTAATTCGCTTATGAGAAGTAATTGCATTGCAGTAGATTACTGGGCATTAACAGCACAATAGATCACTTCTTCATAGAAGGCAAAAAAGGATTATCTCCTTAGGAAGGTAACAGGGTGGCATCCAGAGCTCAGGAAAGAGGCAGCTTTGAGAGAAGGACTATGGTGAGTCTGGTGAGTGCCTCATACAGTATCTCATCACAGCCAGCATAAGGTGCTTCAGGGAGAGCTGCAAGAGCCCTTAAAATGAGGTTTGAATCACTCTGATGCTGAAGAAGAACCTGGTTTACTGCAGGCAAGAGTGGATCTGGAGTCACCTGTTTCTGAGCACCCAGCTGTGGTATAGAGATGGGTGGGTGGGTGGGAGCAGCCCATAACAAAATGGCACCTCTGGAACCTGCTTGAACAACATTTCTTTGCCCCTTTCTAGATTAGCATCATCCTGCTGCACTGGGATTAACCTGACTCATCAGCACTGCTTTTATTTGCCGGAAAACTGCAAAGCAGCTCAGGTTTGCCCCTAGCTAGGATTTTATAGGATATGCAGAAAAGTCTCAAGAGGTTCTCAATCTCCGCTAGGTCATGACTACCAGAATTACTCAAAAGATGTGAGATTCATTTCTCCTCACTGTACATATCTAAATGTTAATCATATCCGTCTAAGCGAGTCACCCTGGGCTCCCTTCAGACTCACTGGAGAGAAATGGGCACCTCCAAAAGGCAACTCATTTCAGCTTCACATAGATGCCTAAGATGGATGAGATGAGTTGCGTTCTGGAGGTGTCTATTTCTCTCCATTAACTATATAGAGAGCCTTAAGTGACGAGCTTGCACTCAGATGATTAACTTACAATGTCAAAAGCTAAAGGCAGATGAATCCCACATGCAGTGCATTAGCTTTTGAGCAGTCAGCCCTGCAGACACAAGGGAGGGGGTTACAGCGCACGCTGTTGACAGCCACTCTGGCAGCTTCTTCTAGCTCTGCAGAGACGTAGCTGGTGACATATCCAATGACTTCCTAGGAAAGAAGCAGCAACCTGAATGCAAAGAAAGGATCAGGAGAGGAGAAAGGCAATACATTAAAGAAAGAAAGAGAAGAAGAAATGTGAGCAGATAACAACCAGCCAACAATTCCCTGCTGGATATTTCCTGCCCAAAACAGCATGGCTCGGTATGACCAGTTATATCTGAATGATCCAGAAGGCAGACTGTGATAAGCCTACAACAAGATGGCCTCACACCACCTTTCCTTTTGCTTCCGCAGTTCTGCCGTGATGGAAGTGTGGCAGACTGAGCAAATGCATGCACACATGCCTGAATGCATATGAAATCTTGTCTGAAAGGCATGTTCCTTTTCATGGCAAGACATGTGTGACTATCTGAAAGGAAGTAATGCAACATGCTCTGCATCATCCACCTGCGAACATGCCCAGCAAGTCACAGACCAGGTCTGAGGATCATTACTGGATACTGTAAGAGACGGTGTCTGAGGAGCATTACTGGATACTGTAAGAGACGGTCCAATTACGGCGATACATCCCTACCATGCAAGCCGAGTACTTGTCCCCAACACCACATTGTGGGAATGAAGAGTCCCTTTTGTTGCCATTCAGAGCTGGGCAGATAAGACACAAAACTCTTAACCCAGCTCTCTTGAGCATCATCCTGATGCCATGATTACTGACTAATCCCGCCTCTGTAGCCTGTCACAAGAACAGTTTTTGGCAGTCATTTCAGCTCCTTTCACAGTCACATGAAATTAATTTAATTATTAAAAAAATATAAAGAATAATGGGATTTAATTGACTTAATGTGAAGCTTTCTGGGCTGTCACTCCACCCAGCTTCCAATCAACTTGTACTCATTCAGCTGTGAATGACTGATGTTTGTGCCTTTCATTAAGAGCCCATTGTCTCAGTTTAAATCCTTCCTCCCGTGCTTAGTATTTGCATAATATTGCTTTTATTTTTAAAATCTGTATTTTCATTGTCAGGTGCCCTGGACGGAGGGCTCTTCATGTGTATGTGATTGATACAGTCACCTCCTGCTCCTGACGTTTGTTTTACCTGTAGCTGCAGTATGTTAGGGGAAGATGGGCGAGATGCAGAGTCACTGTCTGGGACACATGCCAGAATGGAGTTAGAGAGCAAGTTGTTTTATTCAGTCATGCATATGTCTAAATAAATACTACATCTCACAGTTTTTATTTGTCTGACCATCATGACGATGGCCCCACTGAAGATTATGGCACTGTCATGGCTGACATTGCATGAACCTGTAGCAGCCTTCCCATCTCCTCTAACCCCCAAAGCAAAAGTAAGAGATGTCAGAAACTCTACAGAAAGTCCAAGACAACAATTCTCTTCAGCACTGATGACCATAAAAAATGCTTGGGAATCTCATTCCTTTGTTGTTCACAATTTGAGGAGGGTATTGCCACATGATTAAGGAGATCCAGAGATTTTTACTCTTCTTGGTTTGTGCCATCTCCCTCTCTCATTTTAGACCTGTTGTGGTTTAACCCCAGCCAGCACCTAAGCACCACGCAGCCGCTCACTCACTTCCCCCCCACCCAGTGGGATGGGGGAGAAAATCGGGAAAAGAAGTAAAACTCGTGGGTTGAGATAAGAACGGTTTGATAGAACAGAAAAGAAACTAATGATGATAATGACAACACTAATAAAATGACAACAGTAATAATAAAAGGACTGGAATATACAAGTGATGCACAGTGCAATTGCTCACCACCTGCCGACTGATGCCCAGTTAGTCCCTGAGCAGCGATCGCCCCACCCCTCCACTCCCCCCAGTTTATATACTAGACGTGACATCTCATGGTATGGAATACCCCGTTGGCCACTTTGGGTCAGCTGTCCTGGCTGTGTCCCCTCCCAAATTCTTGTCCCCCTCCAGCCTTCTTGCTGGCTGGGCATCAGAAGCTGAAAAATCCTTGACTTTAGACTAAACATGACTTCGCGACAACTGAAAACATCAGTGTGTTATCAACAGTCTTCTCATACCTAGCTCAAAAACATAGCTCTGTACCAGCTACTAGGAAGACAATTAACTCTATCCCAGCTGAAACCAGGACAAGACCATGGACCCCTCCAGCAGTCTTGAACACATTTCCCCAGAAAGCACCAGGACAGAAGATCTCTTTCTTTCCTCTGTTCCTTCAGTAAAGCAGGAGAGACAGGCACAGAGACCTAGTGAAGGGGTTTTTAAACCAGCAATACTCCACATTAAAGCAAAAGTTTCTAAAGTTGTGCAAAATAATATAATTTCTGATTAGAGACAACTTCCTTAGACAAAGTAGAGGTTCTTTTACTTCCACTCTTCAATTCTTGTTTTTCTTGCATCCCAGGCATACATCCTTCCTTAGAAAAGCAGAAACCTTTTAAGACTCTCCTGTGGCATTTTTATCCAAATTTTTTAATATGTGGGGAAGCTTCCACCCTATCTGTTTGGGCAGAAAATACGGCATCAAAGTTGCATTTGACAAAATAGGCATTGCTAGTAGAAATTATGTCATTCTCAGAGGGAAAAGCTACTTGATTCTGAGTCATTGATGGCATCTAAACTCTCTACGTGACACTTCCATAGGGCACGCATCACTCCGTACAGGGTATACAATGCAGAAGCGAGACTCACTCCTGTGCCTCCAGCCAGCGTGGATGCAACGTTACAATCACAGAACAAGCTCGCAAACCCCCATGGCCCTCGGTACAGCCCCGCCTGGTCCAGGGGCTCATCTCCAGCACCGACCGGTCAGTCAAGGGGTGCTTAGGGACGGGCTGCGAGGAGAGGGCGAGCCCCAGGCGGGCTCTCCCCGTTTCCACCGAGTCCCTGCGGCCGACACCAGCAGCTACCAGCCCCCGGGAAGGGCTCTGCTCTGCGGGCACACCTACTCTCCGCGGCACACCTGAGCTCCCCCCGGCAGCGGGCTGACCCAGCCCGGCCGCAGCTGGGCTCCAGCCGCCTCCCCCGGCCCCTCCAAGACGGGTCCAGCCCCCGGCACGGGCAGAGGTAAGGGTCGTGCCTCAGCACCGCCAAGGGAGAGGAGGAGGCGGCGGCGGGACGGGAGCCGGGACGGGTCTCCCCGCGCTCCTCACCGCTCGCCGCTGCCCGGAGCCGGCGGGCGGGCGCCGGTGCCCCCTGGCGGGCGCGGCGCGNCCGCTGCCGTCGATAAATCCCACTGCCGGCGGGCAGCGAGGCACTTGGAGGCTGAGGCGCTGCGGGGAGGCGGTGGGGCCCTCCCCGGCACACACACACACACACACACCCCCCTTCACGGGCAGCGACCCCTGTCCAGGGGGTAAGAGGAGTTGCTGCCGCCGAAGCCCAGGTGAGTGCTCAGGGCTGGGGGCGGTGGGGAGGAGGGAAGGGATCCGTGCGGGGGTCCCCAGGAACCGCGGGGGACCTCGGCTGGCATCCCCCGCTGCTGCCCCGAAGGGACGGGGCTGCAAGGGGAAAACCCGCTCCCGGAGCTGTGGGCGGGCAGCAGGCTGCCGCCGTTGTAGTTACTCCCGAGTTTTCCTCCGTGAGCTGGAGTCCGTTCCCGTCGGCGTCCCGGAGGGATCCTTGCGGGCTGCGGGGCTCCCGCCGGGGTGCCGGGGGTTGTGGTGCCGGTGGGCGGTGAGCATCCCGCCCAGCGCCTCCGTGGTCCCGGTCAGCAACGGGCTCTCCTGGGCTGTCGGGGCTTCCCCAGCCGCTGTTCGTGATGCTGTCTCTAAAATACCTCAGCCTTTCTTTCAGCGGGTGGAGGGGGCAGGTCTCTGCCTTCTGCTTTCCCACACCTGGATGGGGGCTGAGTGGTGGAATGATGCACAGGGTGTGAAACTGAACTATTCTTAGCACTGTACAAGGTAGATTGTGCTCCCCTCTTCAGGACTGGATCTCCAGGGGCATGAAACACAGCTGTTGGACTGTCCATCTGCCCAGTAGTCCCTGTGATCCAAAATATGCTGCAGGTGGAACAGAGACCTTTCCTTTGCCAGAGACTGGGGGGTCCCTCAATACATATATATAGAGAGAGAAATGGTGGGCAGAGAACTGGGCTAATTAATTTTATTATTTATAACCAACCTTACACCCAAAGCCCTTGATTTGGTCCACATTCCCTCTAAATAATGAGCTATTAAAAGCATAGGGCATTTAATCTGTGTTTATATATTTCCTGGTGGCTGGGAATCTTATTGAAAAACTCTTGAAATTTTCAGTTTCAAAAGAAGAAAGCTGGAATTGGCATGCTATCATGCATTCAAAAAACTGGGGCTCTAAGTTAAAAAAACCACCAAATCTGCAACTGATACAGAAACTGCATTACCTTCCCACAGAGAAGCACGTAAGTAGAGCTTCCACCCAGCAAAGTGCTTGTTTAATTCAAGTGAGGGCTTAGGAGCCATGAGCTTCAGTGGAATTACTCAGCAGCTGAAGGCAAACACGTGCTTCTGTGCGTTCCCAAACCAGAGCTTAGGTACTGCCCTGAGAAGCATTCAGTTGCATGAATCACACTGATTCAAAAGTTCAAGGCAGACCAAATCGGGGAAACCATGGACTGAACAGCATCGCCAGCCTCCCTGCACAAGAACTAGGAAATCACCAGTGCTGTGGATTTTTCCTGTGATTTTTAAGAAGTCTGTAAGTTTGGAGTGAGCTGTTCTTGACTCTTGTCTTGAAGTACAGATCACAACCTCATAAGAGCCAGTAGCCCTCCGTGATCATGGGCTGGTTTCAGCCCACCTTTGCATTTCAGGCATCTCTCAATCTTCGGGACTCAGGAGGGCAGCTCTTACATGATCTACCCAATTTACCAAATAAGAGGTTCTCTGTTATTTTTAAAACTGTGATCTGCAATTCATTTACAAGCACCAAAGCCACAGATGATTGTCAGGCACCGGATACATAGATGCTTGTCATCTACAAGTGCCTCTACAGAGCACTTTCTAGCATAAAAAAAAGAGAACATTATATAATTAAGATGTCCAAAAGTAGCATTTATTTCTAAATAGCTTGATTCTTCTGCAAGGTACTCTTTGATTCCTCTGAAGATTAGAGAAAATTGTACTTAACTGTTCCTTGTTTTTTCTCTGCTGAAAAAGTCCTGTGCATGCTGGAATCACTTGTACCCTCAGGTATCTTCCCTTTCTTTTCAGGAATCAGATAAGCATGCCTGCCTTAAGAGCTCCAAGAAAAGTTAAGATGCATTTTTGCTTTATTGTTATTTAACTCCAGGAGTGTTCAGGCAGAGGCAGTGTTGGTTTAGTAGCTCCGAGCTTTAGCCTCTTGCTGTTGATGATGTGCCTTGAAGCTTTGTTGGTTTTGGTTTTTTTCTTTTCCTGTAAAACCCACCAGCTTCACCAAGTGGCCACCTAAAGACAGTGGATATCGACTTTAAATCTCATGTTTCCCTGACCCTGGTATTTCTGCTGAAATCCAGGTGCCTCTTGCTGGCAATCGCATGAGTATGTAGAAGGGGAACCTGGCAGTAGCAGCTCTGCTGACTGAGGGGTTTGGATTTAGCATAACCTCCCTGTAAGAGTGGTATGTTTAAAACACGAGGATCCCTTCCGCGACACAAAGGGAGTAGTCTTGTATATTAAAAAGGGAGAAAAAGATCTCAAAGCAAACAGTGAGAAAAGCCTTAAATCGGTTCAAAGCTATTTGAAGAGTCGTTGGTCAAACACTGGGAAGACACCATGATAAAGAAAAAGGTCACCTGGCCAAACTCATCTCCATCTAATTACGTTAAGTCTGTCAAACTAATCCCTGGAACAACTTGACTGAAAATATCATTCTCGTTCTCCTTAATAAAGTGACCAGTATATTAGAAAGGCTGGCACCTCTTCTCCATACACTCAAGTATGTAAATATGGCTGCTTATGAGCAGCCCTCATAAATTCAATGGGCTTGACCTGTGTAAAGTAAACCACCTGCCCAAGGTTTTACTTTGGCAAACAGCTGGTGGATTAGCCCTTCTGAACATTTTTACATAGCTAATTTGGTGCTCTTGAGGGTCCTGGCAGTAACGAATGTGGGATCTCTGGAGGACATAGTGGTGGGAAATTCAGCAGGTGAGGTCAGAATCTGAATGTAACTGAGGTGAAGTGGAGATGTGATCTGCAGAACTGGGTTCAGGAAGGCCAGGTAGGAAGCATCACGCTGAGCTGGGAATAATCTGCTGCACAAATATAGGATGGGAAGCAGCTTGCCTGGCAGCACTTCTGCAGACAAAAGCAGTGCTAAGAGAAAGGCAGGCATCTCGCAGGGCTGCGCAGGGAGGATTGCACCCTACAAAGCACGTGGAGGGAGTTGGTCCTGCAGCTCAGCATCAGTGAGGTCTTGGCTGGAGGACTCTGCCACTCAGGACACAGCCATTCAGTGTTTCAGCTACCTGGTGAAGGTGCAGGGAAGAGCTTAAAAACATGGTCTGAGGAAGATTAGTCGTGTTCTTTAACCTGGAGAGTGAACTGAAGCAGGACATGCTAATAGCCTTCAGATTCATAAAAGTCTGCTGCAAGAGGGAGTTATCCGCTCCTTGTGCAGCCAGCACAGGTTTGAGCCCCAGTGCAACCACAGCACTGGAGTGCTGAGAAACTTCCACGTGGAAAGGTTCTAAAGGCTCAGTCACATTCACAGTAGCGGCTGTGTTCCCATCCAGGCAAAGAGATACACCTGAAAGAGTCATAGGGTGTTGTAAGACGTCCCGGGCTTGTGTAAACTTGGCACGTGTGCTTTTGTAACAAGGAGCTCCTACTACAAAGGGATATTTTTCCCTAGTCCCATGGGCAGCGAAGTCAGGTTGGGCAGAACTGTTTGAGGTTGTAAATTATCTAGAAACCAGAGAAGCACACTGATGAGGCCCAGCATCTAACTCCTCTGCTCACGTGGAACTACCCTTTTTGTTACTGTTCCTTCACATCCAGAGTGGGAACAAGGAGCCAAAATGCCAAAATTAAGGCCACCCTCTTAAAGGCAAGGCTTACTCTTACACAGGGCAGTCACCAAGGCTGTGGCTGCTGCCTGGGGCTTTCTGAATGCCAGTTCCCCCTCTGTTGCCATTGCTGGCTGGATCCTTTTGCCCAGCTGGCAGTTTCTCTGGCTGTGCAGAGTCTGCCCGCTCCCTGCTGGACCCGCAGGGAAAGCTCCTCCTCACCCCACTGCTGGGGCAGGGGCATGTGTCCACTCCTGTCTCTGCTCTGGACACCACTCACTGCTGCTGGGCTTTCCTTCTCCATCGCCCATAAGTGCCCATTGATGAGCAATTCCCTCCTCAAAGGGCCGGTGGGACATGGGGCACAACTTTCCCTGGCCAGCCCGGCTCTTGCAGGAAGACACAAAGGGACATCTCTGCTGGGAGCGGGCAAATCAAGTATTTATGGCTGTTGCAGAAGCTCGTAGCAAAATTGCCTCTGAGGGTCACCCATGTCCTTTCAGGGGTCTGTCTGGGATCCTAAAAATGAAGGAGTTTTTGGTAGCACCTGAACCATCATTCAGTCTCTGCAGTACTCTCAAAAAGACACAGTGGTACAACATCAGCAGCTCACCAAATATGATTTAAAAGCTAGGAAATGGCAGCATATTTTAAGTCCCCAGCGTTGCCACTTGGTTGCTACCACTGGAAACCCCCCTCCTTCACACTTCTGGCCAAACACCATGGCTTCAGCCTGGCAGGTAACATGCTTCACCGAGACCTCCAGCATCGCCCTTGCAGAATTATCCTTTTTTTGCCTGCGAGACTTTCCAGGTTTGGATGTCCTGGAGCAATATCATGGTGACGGCTTCTGTTTATGCTGCTAGTTGATTTACCAATTTATACTCATTTAAGAGCCAGAAGTCACGGAAGGCCAGGAAAGATCGCCCTTCTGAACCCACATCTCAGATGAAGTGGCATCTCTTCAGCAGAGCCCTTCAGAGGAGGGAAGCAGTGCTTTCCCAGTTCCCCAGGCTGGACAGCCCCAGTCCCAGCGTGGGCCACCTGAGCCCTTGGCTCTTTCCCATCACTCCAGACACCCTCTTTGTGCCTCTGGGTGTTTTTGCAGCTACTTGTGCTGTGACAGCATCTCACCATTTTCCGCTTTCAGTCCAGGGCCCAAACACACCAGCTCTATATCCACCCTTTTTAATCTGTTTGGAAGGGAGATTTTTTTTTTTTTGTATTTATAGCACAAGCAGCAAAAGAAAGAAAAATATTTATAGAGCAAACAACCTACACATTTATTTACTTTCAGATTAATTTACTCCTGCCCACAAGCTAAATTAGATAGGTTTTCCTATTAAGGTATTACTGGTTCTGATTTAATTTTTTTTTTATCAAGCAGGCCAGGCTATCTGCTATGCCAAAGAACAATTGCTACCTGCCCTGCTGTTTCTCTCTCTCTTTTCTTTATTTTATTTTTTTTTTTAATTTTGAAATACCCATTTCAAACTATCATAGGAACATGCAAATGGGGGCCTACGTAGCAAAAATACTCTCTTGAACTGTGCTCCATGGGTTGTGTTCTGTGCTGTTCTGCCTCTGAGTGTCTTTCCTGTAGGAGAGGAATTTGAAGCCAAGCACATAAATTGAAAAATATCAGTCAGAGATTTATGATCCTGTTTCATCAGGGATGCTTATGTGGAATTATTCCCTGCTTGAAAGCATTGACTCGGAGCTCACATGTAAATTGCCAGGATAATTCCACTATTCTGTGTTTCAGAGAATTGAATGTTTTGTGCCTTGCTTCAAGTATTTTGTTAATGAAAATCTTTCCGTTTTCTCCTAGAAAGAGTTTCATAGACAGTTGACTAACTATGTCTTCCTGACTTGCAAGCATGCAATGGCTGCCCATCAAATAGGTAATATCTTAATTTTGAAATGGACAGCTTCCCATCAACACCACTGTGTTCTTGCAGTAATGCTTTTGAGTAGTAGCATTTCTCATACATGTGAAGTTTCACGAGAGGAAGTACTTAGAGCTTAGCAAGATTGTATCTGTGCTGCGTCTTAACTTCCCATCCCAAAAAATCCAAAGGTGCAAAACCAAAGTTGGCTGCCCAGCAAGACCCGGTCGTGGGAGCGGGTGATGGTAATACATGGGCACGATTCACATGTTTGTACAGCCAATAACTTAATTTTGTTCCATTTATGAAGATGCTTTATTATAGCACTGAAATAACAAAACAAAGTGCTTCTCAAACTGCTGAAATAGGTTAGGTTCAGTAGTTAGCAGCCAATTTGGAAATTAAGAGCGAGGTCTGAAATGGGTCACGCAAGCAGGCACACATACTTTTTCTTTACTATGTATTTTCCAACTGATTCTGCCAAGCTTCTGAGGGTCAGAGCAGCACGTGCCTGCTCCGATCGAAGTGAAGTGGTCCAGCTGGGTATGACCATGTACCCAGCTCTCTGATGCAGCTCGCTGTGATAGCTGTCGCTATACAGCTGCTCAGATGGTTTTCTGTGCAATTCATGTTTCCCTGAATTGTGAAAGTCAAGTATCCACCTTTCTCCTTCTGCTGAGACTAATGACTTTGTAGCTGTTATATTTCATAGGCTAGCACAGACTAGTCAAGCAGTCTCACAGAGCTGTAAATATTTGATAAAGCTGCTTTGAACAGTGTGAGTGTGAATTCCACACTGTAAGAGACAGCTAAAAATCAAATTATGCTGGACATTATCTTCTTGAATTAAAAGCCCAGATCATCACTGGTTTTGTTCCTTGGACTGAAACAAAGATCTGAAAATCCTGAATAGTTTGACAAATTATGCATCAGGGGCTGGTATGAATAGAGCACTCGCCTGGATTTCAATTGTACTTTCCTGCTGTATGTGTATGAGCCTTTCTCCAGGCTGCATTTCACACAGCATCTGCTTGCTAAGTCTTAGGAGAGCTTTCAGGGATATTAAAACACACAGTGTTCCTCTGAAAAACAGTGATCATCTTGTCCATGTTTGAATTCCTCTCACTGGTCCTTGAAAAAGCTAACCCATCAGACACAGGGAGGGGGTGGGGGGAGGTCTTGTTTGCTATTTGAGCCTTTTGCTATCAGGAAACCTGTGGTCTCCTTCCGTGGATGTTTTCCAGCTGTGTCAGATAATGCATGGACACAAAAGAAAAAGTCCCCCTCTTACAGAGGTGAACAAAACAAACAAACAAAGGATTAAATATTAGGAAATTCTTATTCTAGTACAAGAAAGAGTAGTTATCCAGAATCATTACAGTTTGTGCTTGGAGCCTGGTGTCAAGATCTCCCATGGTCAGACTGCGCTGTCTGGCTGAGCCTTGGTGGGGTCTGGGGTGTCCAAAATGCTGTGTGTTCTGTTTGGGGGCAGGGGCTACAGTCCTAATTGCTCCCACTTGTGGAGAAGTTTGGAATGAGAAATGAGGGAAATTTCTACATGGAATTTTTCTTATCATTATTAAAGACATGAAACAAGCCCTGCATTTAACCTGTTGGTTGTGACGGTCTCTGTCCTGAAGGGTTTGAAGCAAACACAGACTTTCTCTTCTCTCTAGTAGGCACAGAAGTGTCAGCAGTCAGAGGGAGAAATCTTCCATTAACAGCAATGGTGCCAAATTTGCTCTGAAACCTTCTCATATTAAATGGCAATTGACACTTTTTAATGACTTGGTGTAGTCCAGTTCTCTCTTTGAAAAGGATACCATACTTAGTGTCAAAATACCAGTTTTCTGTAACTGTTGTTCATAGACTCTGGCATATGATTTAACTAATGCTAAAAGGAAATGCGTGCTAAAAACAGTAAAGCGTGCTTATATTCCCAAACATTTGGTAGTAGAAGAACTATTTTCAAACTCTGCTAAAAAGAAGCAGAAGGTGAAAATACCATATCGTGCAGGAGGAAAAACTGTATCATAAAGAAAACCAGATCAGCCATACACAAGGGGTTTAGGCACAGCTTGCTTTGAGGCAAGTTGGATACGTGGGTGGGTGATAGATAGGTATACTGGCATTTACTGGTGGAGGTGTTCGCAACGTTTTTAGCTTGCTGTCAAAAAGCACCTCATGGGTGTTTGGAAACTTATAATTGTGCCATTTCTGTTAACTGCTCTTGTTAATAAGTGCTAGCAGAGAACCCTGCCCAATGCTGCTGAAGAGCAGCCAAAAGAACAAATGAGAACAGGTGGGAACATCCTGGCCAAGCCCTAGGGCAGGCAAGCTCAGGGAGGGAGCTGAGCTTGAGGCTCATGTTAAGGTATTGCTTTGTCTTTCCAGGAAGGCTTAAATCTGGAGTACAGGCAAGTCCAGATAACAGGTCCAGGGGAGAAGGAAGGACTTAGCCCAATCAAAGCAGTATATTGGATGAAAAAATTCATGCCGATTTTCCTGAGTCCCTGCTATCTATACAAATTCACTGCATGGGCTTTTGGGTTCTGTCCACATCCCTTAGGCACTGTAGATGCCCACTGGAGCCAATAGATATCTGGGAACTGCTGAGAACATAAATGAATTATTCATATATAATGAGATAGGGGAGAAAATATTATTTAAATGTCTTCCACACCTTATTAAGAGTTTAGCTTTTCTTAAGCCCAATTTCTTTATTTTCTGGTTGCTGGGGGAGTTTTCTACGGGAAAATGCTATTATCCTGTTTCATTTATAGTTTGGAGGATTCAGCAAATGTGAATAGATCTAAGTGCAGGCTCTTTCCCAACCTATTCAGACATGAAGGAGTTTTTGCATACCCTGTATATGAGATCCAGGCTGTGTCACACTGAAAATGATCCTGTAGCTTTCCCTCATGGACAGGGTACACCGGCATTTATCACCACCTTCTGCCCACCCTCAACACCACTCTGTGAAGCTTGTGACCAGGGGACAAGTATCTCTTTGCCCCCCATGGCTGTATCCACCCTGTCTGTCCCTTGCCACTGCCTCTGTCTTGGTGTCAAAGGAGGATTGGAAAAACTCAGGGATTGAAAGGGTGGTTCCTGAGCAGCCAGAGCCGGATGATGGGGAGAAAACTGAGAGTTTGCATCCTTGACTAAGGCAGCTTCCCAAAAGTGAATGACATCGAGTTGCATCCTCCTCCCATGCTTTAGGAGTGCTCCAGGTGTGACCAGTTCCTATGCCACCGAGCAGCCCGGTATGGGTATGGGTATCTCATGGCTCTCCCTGCTGTTCAGCTGTGCCCTGGGACCTCCAGGACCTCCAGCTGCAAGGGAGCATGGTACACAACAGCAAGGAGCAAGTAGTAGAGCTGTTAAAGTACAGTCTTGGGAACTTGGAACTTTGAATGTAAAATGAAAAAGTAGGTTAATAATGCATAGGCTAGCATTTATCTCATCTCTTGGTTTAATTTTTACAGTGCAGCTTAATTTGATCTTCTCTTATTTGTTTGATACCATATAGCGCATTCTAATCAACTATTTAAGGAGATGCTCCCCTAAGGTTAAGAGCCACAGTAAAATAGTCCTTATTTAGTGATAGATTTATACCTGAGAAGCTTGCAGGCAGCATGCTGTGATCTGTGTGATGATTTTAATGTGAGGGTGGCATTTTCATGGATAAAATTTCCATTATTTCATAACCAAGCTATTGTTTTCTAACCAGGAACACAATGGGCATTATTCAAGATGGGGAAAAAAGATATAGTTATTTCAAAAATTATACTTTGGGTGAATGTAATATCTCTCTTCTCTGTGTATTTAGTTCATGATACTGTTGATATCATAGTCTATTTTCAGAAAAATACGTGTTTTCTCTTGAACTGGTTTATAAAATTATGTTTTTTAAATATCTTCAGCAGGCAAAGCATAGAAGTAATTTTATTTTTGCTATTTTAAGTGTAATACTTTTACATTGTTGATTCAACAGCAAATATCTTAATGGACCTTTTAATGTAACAACCTTTAAATAATTTCACAATCTAATACAGCAGTACCAATGCTGATCTAATTTTGGGCCATATTAAATAGAATACTTTAAGCTGTTCCATGAGGCAAGAAATCCTGCCTGTGTGGTTCAAACTGTGTGCAGTACATGGCTGAGCAATACTGCGTGATCTTGAAAATTATTCTGAAAATCGATCAGTCTGAATTTTCACTTATGCTAGAATGTTTTTTGGCAAATAGAGGTAAAAAAGCCATTGGATGTTACGCGGTCAAAAGGAGCTTGAAATGTACAATGCATGTAAAAGTAGGCCTTGGACAGTGAAGCCAGGTGATGGTAAGAAAATCATCAGCAAGCTATGCCTGCTGATAAATGCCACATCCTGGCCACCTACCCATGCCTAACATGATGGAGTTAAATTGCCAAAAATTCCTTGATGGTTCCTTGCATTTCTGCACTGTAGCATCAACACACAGAGATCTAGATAGTCACTGTAGGGGTCTAGCTAGTCATTGTTTCTTGTGGAACCAACATCATCTTCAGAAATGTCCCTGGACAACTGACTACTAGTAGATCTCCAAAATGGTGTCTCTTTACCTAATTCCTCTGGCCCCTCAAAATTTGTATTCAATTTCTGTTACATGCCTGTCAGGCGTGCTACAAAATGGCATCCCAAATTGCTGATTTTGACAGCTCATTTAGCTATAAATTTCCCTTGAAGCCATTTCCAGGACACTTTCGATCCTTCCTTATCAATTTGGGCAGGTATGTTGATGCAGTTGCCTACTTCCAGTCACCCACCAGTGGTTAACCCTCTTGTGCTAATGTTTGTCCTCAGGTGCATTATCCTTTGTGCTGAATTCACAGAGGGGTGTGGATGTAGCCAGCACCTTTGGAAAGAAGCAGAGCACTTCTGATCATGTAGAGATCTCTACACCTTCACCTGTAGACTCTTTCCCCAAATCAGTGTCATCCAGGCAAAGATAAATGCTTCCCATAACCCCCCAAAACCTGCATTTTCCTGACATTTCATGTGCCAAACATAACCTAGCTGAGGAGAAAGCCTTGTCTTCTGGTGCTGATGGGGATCAAATGTGAGCTCTGTTCTAAAGGCACCTCTGAACTCTGTTAATGTCCTCAATAGGTAGGAAGTATTTAGCATCAGCAATTTTTTTAAAAAATAGCTCCTACTCCAGTTACTAGAAAGTATTGCTCTTATATAAACTGCTTCTAGGACTACACCAAGGAAGGGGTCTGCATTTGGTTGGGAGAGGAGTCCTGCTGGTGAACTTTAGTTGGACCAGCTCTCTGGTTCTTCTACTCTTGAGGTTTCTCAGAGCAATGAGTCTTTCCAGGATGCCCAGATAGAGGGCAGAGATCTCAGTTCTGGTTTTCTTCCCCCTTTCCAGAATTCTGACTTCGGTGGGACTTTCAACCACCACAGTATTCCTCGAGCAGGATTTTTCTCACTTTCCCATAGTCCTGCGGCTCCTGGTCACTGTTTGCAGGCAAGCAGCAGGGCCACTGATCCCCAAGGGCAGCTGGCCCTGAAAGCCCAGCCCTGGGTAAGAGGAGACACAGGCTGCACTCCCAGACTAGTGGTGCCCTGGCTAACCCAGCTTCATGGAGGAGCCAGGTCACATCATCTCCTGCGGTCCCTTCCAGCATGGTATTTCCAATGTGATTTGGCTCCTGCATTTTTACAGCATCACATAAGCAGCATCTTTGTGCTCTTCAAGGAGGTTGCCAAAACTCTCACTTTAATGTGGAGAATAATAAAATGTTGTTTAATATCCCTCCTCCCAGCTCTCAGCAATTAAACTTATTTCCTCTTTGTCCAAGTCAAAGTTCTTGACGAGTAGCATGTTGTCTGAAAATTATTCATCCAACTTATCTCTTGTTCTTTGCAACATAATCAGGGAAGATGCACACCACCATAAAGAAGCACTTAAGAGCAGAGTAAACATTGAGTAAGCGAAGATCGCTGGAACACTGCGGAGCTGCTGTAGTTGTGCAGATGTTCTAATCCCCTTCATTTCTAGCTGATGCTTTCTCTTGAAACACGAGGTGATACTTTCTCTCGATGCTGTCTCTCAAACACGAGGTGATGCTTTCTCTTGATACTCTCTCTCAAACAACCTGAGCTCACACTTTTCTTGGAGCTTCAGAGCTAATGGGCGAAGACGCTCAAGGGAGGTAGTTAACTACTTTCCTTCAGTCTAGGAGCCGGGACAAAAATAAAACCTCTAGAGAAGCAGTATGAAAGCTGGAGGGAGAGCACACTCCCCCTGTCACAAGCTAATGACAGTGAGACAGAAGGGGAGGGAAATTTCCCACTAGCAAGCACAGCCATCCTCCCTCTGAGGTCCCATTTTTAGCCATATGCATGTCCCCACCAGCCCATGCAGGAGTGTGGGGATAGGATCCCTCGCTCCCTGTCCCAGCAGTGCATGGCCAAACCAGCATGCACCATAAGACACCCTGCTCCCTGGAAGCTTACTTTCTCCTAGCTGCATGCTCCTTAAAAATGAGTTATAAAAGAGTGTCTGGAATGTTTTGAGATATTCTTCTGATTTAAGGACATCAAATTCAGTTACTGTAAGCTCTGGCGTGGCTGTTTTTGCTATTTCCCTGAATTCCCAGCAGAAATTAAGCAGAGGAGCTGGGATTCAGACGTTTGAGATTAATGGGATTGCTCAGGTATCGAAGCAGTGACAAAATGGAAAGTTATTCCTAGCAGAAAAAGTAATTAGTCCCTTTCAGATCCTCAGTTTGACACTAGTGTTAGCATCAATTATCCTCTGTTGGGAATATTACATCTTAACAAGGTTCACTGTAATATCATCCTTTCTCAGTAGTAATCGGAAGAGAGAAGGCCTCTTCAAATCATTGTCTTGCTACCTTGAGATTTTTAACATTTAAGCCTCCCACTTATCAGCTGATACCTTACATTGACTTCAGCACCCGAACAATTCCAGTACTCGCAAGTGTCTGGAAATCAAATCTTTTTTTTTTTTTTTTTTTTTTTTTCTTTTTTCCCCCTTTTTTGCCAAGAGTCTGCAGAGAAAATCAACAATGTTTCCAAGCTAAAAGGTATTGTTACAAGTGAAGGTAAAATCCTCAGGGTGAAGAAAACATGTCAAAATAATCTGGCAGAGCTGTGCAACTGGGTCTCGGGGAGAAAGGGTAGCTCCACTGCCTTGGTTTCAGCTTAATCAGGAGACCGTGTCATCTCTGGGTTTCAGCTCCTGCAGGTCACAGCAATTCTCCTGAGTGGAGCACGCCATCCATGCTGTTTCCAAAGGTGCAAAGCTGTCAAACTCCAAACTCCTCGGGTGCAAAAGAGTATTTCTAGGAGTGGTGCTGGTGTTCTAGTGCATGCTTCTTGGGGAGTTTAGTAGAGCCTGATGCAGTCTATGCCATTTGGTCTTCTTGGGCCAAGGAGATCCTTCATCCATGCTACCATTTGTGGTACAACCTCACAGCCAGTTGCCCTATGCAGAAGTCATACCTTTGCTTAGTTTCTAACCCTGGTGCTCCCTCTTCAATTTCACCATCTATAATCCAAAAATCCCATCTCCAATTTAACATCATGTCTTTGAGACTGTTGAAACATGGTTAAGGAGATTTAGATGCACAGCTGTGTGACTAAATCTCCTAGATAGTTTTGAAAATCAGCCTTTATGCAGAGCTCCAAGTTATTTTGAATAGACCACTGCTGAAAATAACCAGAAAAAAAAGTTAAATAAATTTTAAGTAACCTCCTTTCCTGTGCCTCTAGATTGGGACACTCTGTGGGTAAACATCTCTGAATAAAGCTGTTCTAAATTAAATAAATCACTGGCTTTGGTGGGTATAATAGGAGGCTGGCAATAAAAGCTATTTAAAATCCCATCAAGATGTTGAAGTCCTAATCCAGAACGCAATGGGACTGGCGCGCACTGCTTCCAGCACACCTGGCCATGGTAGCTGTCTTACAGACCACAGTATCCTGATGTGGCCCATTTCTGCCTACCTGGACTTGCCGTGCAGAAGTCCAGGGCAGATTGCCAGTCCCTTGCTCAAGCGACACCTTGGGAGGCGGTGGGATAAAATTGGGGTACGGAGACAAAGCGTTGGGAGGGCTTGACTGCCACAGCTGGACAACATCCAGCTTCAGCCTGCAGGGCCTCCAGAAGGATTATGAAGTTGGGCATTTTTTAAGAACTCGTGAAAACGGTCGGGTGCCGCAGGGAAGCTGTGCTGCCTCTGCAAAAGCAGAGGGCTCCTGTAGGGGTGTGTGCTACCGGCTGCTATAGTATACAGCCAGCCCAGTTGTAACAGGGCCTTAGCTGAAAATGAAAAGGCATATTTGAAGCCAGTTGTGCTGAATACTTTAACTTTGTTATTTGAAGCATTTGTAATAATTGTATTGTAACCCTCATTTTCATTGATGTGGTTGGTTTTGCAAATTGTTAACAATTACAGGTCACCTTTGAGATGGAAGCATCTTAGCGTTTGTTGTAAAAGCTTTTTAAGAGTAATCCATGTCTTATTTACTCTGTCACCAGATCATTTCATGTGCTAATGCACTGGGAATGTCAAGCTGTGCTGATAATAGAAGAGTTTTCCTTCTACTCGTTTTTATTCCTGTGCAAATATAATTAAGGCAAGAAGTGTCTTAGGAGCACCTGATCACATGCATTAAATTAGCTCCCTTTTTGCCTCCTAAGGCAAACACACCCAGAACTGCAAGGTCTCTGGGAAAGAGCCATGGCATGTATCTGTTAGGGCAGCACCTTGCACACTTGGCCTCTGAGCCCGCACCCGTGCTGGCCATATGCAGGCAATCATCAAGGGTCATTCACTGGGAACTAAATCTGTGTTCTCATCTTCAGCACAGGAACAGCCCCAGCAACTGCTTCTGGAAATACTGTGTTAGGCTTGTGCCTAAGACATTCTGAATTTAGGTTTATGTTGCAGCAAGACTCCAACAAACGTGGAGTCATGGGAAAATTGGGATTGGGGGATGGGGGAGTGATTCTTCAAAAATTTGGGGAAAAATGGAAATCTTTGCACTAGCTGCCAAGAGCTATCGTATTGGACCTGTGAAAGAAGGTATGGACTGGTATCAAGAGAACATGTGTCTATATGTCTGTGGGGAGGACAGTCTTTGGACAGATCTATATCTTAAGAGTAAATTTTGCAATTTGCTAATCAATCTTTAAAGTGCCACAAGGAACTAGCTGTATTCGATGGGGCTCTGACTGGGTCTGAGGCACCCACAGGATAACTTCATCCATCTGTGAAGGCTTCGGTGTGTCAGAGACCAGGCACTCTGATAAAGAGTGACTTGATCCCGACTACCTAACAAGCAGTCATTTGATGGAGTAGTTTAGGCAGTGACCCATGCACGCGACGACCCCTGCAAACCGGACTGTTTTTGATTAAGTACCCAAGAGTGGTTTCAGACACCTGATA
This sequence comes from Pandion haliaetus, assembly GCA_013401275.1. NCBI lineage: Eukaryota > Metazoa > Chordata > Aves > Accipitriformes > Pandionidae > Pandion > Pandion haliaetus. Next base: position 92,609 of record VYZV01041127.1, on the reverse strand, counting down.
TAAGACCTTTTCAGATAAGGAGCCTGCAGTGACTTGGCCAAACCACTCCATTGCTACATCATATAATTTTATACATATAATTTGAAGCATGTAATTTGACCCTGTAATCCATCAGAGTTCATCTATCTCAACCAAAAATGACCTTGTACGTGAATGTATGAAACTCTAATGCTGTCCCATTTTCTAGTTCCACTGTTCCCATAAATTAAATGTGTTCAGTAGAAGACTGGGAATATATAAGTGGAAGGAATCAGCTCTCTGCCCTTTTAGACTGACTAAAAAATTGTAGCAGACTACAACTAAAAAGTATTCATAACTTGTGAGTCACAAAAGACCCTAGGGTGAACACAATTAGAAAAAGACAATTAATGGTATATTGTGTATGTATGTCGGAACTGCAGGCAGACACTGAAGTGTCAATAACTTGAAGCAAGAGTGCTGCTGTTGTTGCTCAGGTTTTTTTTCAGACTACTCCAACGTCCTGTGCAAAATAATTACAACAGCTTTGAGGAAATATGTAGGCAAAATTTACCGCTATAAACATGTATTCAAGAGGAGGACAGAGTAATTCTCCGTGCTAATCACTGTCAGTATACTGCTGAATTGTCAGTGTTACTGGGTGATGTACATAGTGCCTGAAAAAACATTGGTTTTCCGTTGTCGTTTACATGGCTTTTTTTACACTAGTTTCACCATCTTAGCAGAATATCAGATACAGTTCTCTTACATGGGTTTCAGCAGAGATTTGGACTGGAATAACCAGTCAATATAATAATGCTGCACAGGGGTGCAGGGATGGAGATATGACAAGCCATAGTAAGATTGCTAGTATAGCAGCATCATTAACGTTTTGGGGTTTTTTTCTGCACTAAATTTTCCACAGACGAGAGCATTAGTAATTTTAACTTTGATTGAGAACTGCTATTATCCACTCACAGCATGTGGGAGCAAACAGGCACTTGGATAAATCACAAAAAAGAAAACCACTTAGCATGCTGCTTTCCTCAATAACACCTTTTTCTGAAGGTACAAGGCTGAGTGCTGTAGGAAGAGTGTGTGTGAAGAGAAAAGCAAGGCTGCAACAGCCCGCTGAAGTGTGCTCAAGGTCAGCCCCTCTTACAGAAGACCAAGCGGTCACATTTGACTTAGAAGGTATTCTGATATGTTTAAAAAATTTAAGTAATTAAATAATTCAGTGAATGAAAGCCATCAGAATTCTAATGCAGTGTTAATGGGGTCTTTCAGGAATCACGAAGATCAGTTTCATGAGCAACATAACTGGAGCCATTAGCAAGCTCATCCAAGAGTAATCATCCATCAAAGGTGAGTGCCTGCACGTCCACCATGCAGAGGAGCAGCACAAACATTCCTGCTTGCAACTGCTGCAGTGGGACACACATGAATAACCTCTGAATTGCCTCATTTTCCTCCTGCGGGCACTCAGCCCAGGGGTGTGTTTGCCACCCGTCAGCAATGGATGAAGCAAGCGGGCAGTGACTCCACCAGCAGGAGGTCACTTTCTCCACAACCAGTGCTGCTCTAGTAGATCACTAGGTGAGAAGCAAATCAAACTGATTTGAAACATGGAGTACCTCTCACATGGTCATTGAGAGGAAGACTTGCTGGACAGTCTCCATGAAACTTCAACCCTGGTTTGGATTGGCATTTCCTTCCGAGTGTGCCAGCAGTGCCAACATGACAAAAGACAACTAGGAGTAAGGGCTACAGCTGCTCCTCTGACGTTGCTGGGACAGCCTCCAGAATAAATTTCCAGCTCCTACTAACTCCTACTGGATGTATCTTCTATGCCAAGGCCTCTGGAAGGGACCTGAACTGGAGGAGGTTTGGCACTTCATCTGTGCTGTGTAGAATCCAGCAATAAGTTATTCTGATATGAAGGTCTAATACAGTTAATAGAGCATATAAAACTGTCTACTGTGTTTCATCATATTTAATTTGCTGCAGCAACCCATGCTGTTTCATCCTCCCTTGTACAACCCTCCAGTGCCCTGAGAGGTGCTCTCCTGGCTGAGGAGTTCCTGTGTCACCAGTGCTTCTGCATCGACAGAGCAGTGCAATGCCTCCAGAGCATTCAGCTGCTTCTTGCCCTCCAGTGTGGTCCCAAGTGAAGCAGCTCCCTCACCACTGTGGGGAGAGCCACGAGGTACCCTGTGGCCTGGCCATCCCCACGAAGAGTGGGCAAGCAGGAGGGCAATGCCAGCCTCCGGCCGCCCGTAGCTACAATCTTTTCTGGGGCATGAGCTTTGGGAGTGCTCGGGCTGTGCAGAAGGTTGGTGCTTCTCCCCAGGGATTTCTCCAGACGCATCCTCCTGTCACGTTTTGTGGTTTGTGAGGGATATGATTCACTACCCCAGCAGCATACTGTGCAGCCTGTGCCCCGTGACAGTGCTCATCAAGAGAGCAGTGACTCACTGGTCCCCCCCAGCCCACGGGTTGGTGATACTTCACTTCTCACAGGGGCTGGGGCATCACAGGGTCCAGTCCATGCCTCCCAGCCTTTGGTCAGATGGGCTCACGTGCCACAGCATGTGGCATGTGGCTGTGGCAAAACAGGGATGTTGGGATGAAGGGAACAGGCCTACCTTAAGCTTATTTAAGAAAAGCCACTGTTACGTTAGCTGCCCGCCCAGATGAGGTGTGGTACCGATGCTGCTGTCATTAATTTAAAGTTGTTCAGTTTTTTTCTCAAACTTTCCTAGGTAGACAAGGATTTCCTTTTTAAACTAGGATAAGTTGAGATGACTGGTTCACTCATGTATTTTCTTTTAATGTATGCAACAGTGGCTGTAACAATAGAGTCATGCATCATGTAGGTTGGACCTCCAGAGGTCATCTAGTCCACCCTCCTTCTCCAAGTGTAAAATATAGGTTAGTCACCTGCAAGCATGTCATGCCATGCAAGGGATCATGTGAAATGATTTTTCAGGAGATTGCAAGGTGTGTTGGGAAAGAGAGCAGCTGAGAGATTACCCAGTGCTGCAGCTGGAGACAAGGGAGGATGGGGGTCAGCCACTACATAGCCATCAGAATCTACCTCCAAACCTCCCATCTCCTTCTTCAGTATGTTCTGGTGGTGCAGGGCCAGAACAAGCTCCAGGCAGAAGGTGGCTGTACCTTGGACCTGTTGGGGGAGTCCTCAGTGTGACAGGGCAGTGTGAGCTCTGGGGTAGATGTGCTGATGGGATGGTCCATTTGAGCAAGGCCATTTAAAAAATGTGTTGGTTTCTCCCATTTCTGCCTGTAGCCTGTGTGGTCTCAGCCCAGCACAGTCTCCCTGCATCTGTGTGGCACCAAGCAGCTCCCTGAGTGTCCACCACGATCTCTGATGTCCCACCTCAGCTCCACAATAAGAAGGTGATGGGTTACAATAATGCTAGACATAAGCACGCTTTGGTACAGATGAGGGAAACAGGAGTACATATAGTTAGGGATATGATAGCTAATGTATTGCCAGTCTAGCACTACTGGTGCCCACCGAAGAGACAAAAAATCTCATATAAAGTATTTCCAAAGAACTTTTACAGTGTCCTAGCCCAGTGATCAGTACAGTGGTATGGAAAGCATCTTGTAGCACATTTATTTGCATGATGGCTGCTCTCACCTGGGCCAGGTTAAAAGGATCATATCCCAACAGTAGGTATATGAGACCTCTGCTCACCAAAACATGCCTCATAGCTACTCAGCTGGAAAGCTGGGATCCTACTCATGCCTTTCAATCAATATAAAGTATGCTGCTGGACCTCTGGTAGCTGGTTTTTCACTTCAATTAATTGATGACCATAATTAACATATGAAATACTTTAAAACACTTATTTTGTGTAAGCTGTGGCCTACAATCATTGTCATGAGAGCATGTCCTGCAGCTAGCCTTAGATGACAGGCATAATTTGTAACTATTTGTTGTCCACTCTGCAATCTAACCATGAAAGGGGACAGAATGAATACAGAAGTGTGGAAAGAAAGGATGGCAACAGTAAATGGAGAGCAATTAGTGGAATATCCACAGACGAAGTGTAGGTGCTTCATCTCTGCATTTTGCAGCCCTTGCAAGGGGGTTGCCTTTGGTTTTGGACAGAGGACTTCGCCCCCCACTGCAGTGGACAGCTGTCACTACAACCTTTCTTGCGCTCATTGCATTTGCAGCTGTGATTTTGGTCATACCCCAGCAGTGCAAAATGCAGCAATGTGCAGCTGGGCTGACAGGACTATGGAGGTAGCAGCTAGAAAATTCTTCAGTGTCCCACACTCTAGAACAAGAAGAGTATTTTTGCTGCAGTAAGATTCAACGTTAGGTGCTATAAGAAGTGTATTTGCTTGCTTCCAGGTTTGGTTATTGGTTGCCAGTACAGAACACGTTAGGGTCTTGATTCCTGCTGGTACTGTTAGGGGTGGCATATAAAGTGTAAACTGAGAATAACATACTAGAGATCTTAAGCTGGGAAAGGGATGAAGACTATATCTGCTTTCTGGAGTCTGATCTTGAGTCAAGATCAGATTGTCAGTGATTGGTATACCAATATGGAGGATGCTAAGTATTGGTAGTGAGTTTATGGAGCTACTACACCCTGAAAACTAGATAGTTTTCCAAATTAACCTTTCACATTTGTAGTAGTGGTCAAAATAATGCACTCCCATAAGACATCATGTAAGGAACTAAGTACATTCTGGCAGTTAATGGGTGTGAACATATGAAATCAACATGTCTGAGGATATCTGGAAATTTAATTAATCTCTACTGAGAACTGATAGAGGAAAGATGTTTTGTGTTCCATAACTGTAGACATATTTCCTTGTGTGCCACTGGTCTTCAGTAGCAAATTTGGAAAAAGTGATAGCACTAGAATAAAAAAAAAATCTTTCTTTTGTAAGTCAAAGTTACATAGAGCTCATAGAGCTCTTGCTTGTAATGTCACAGCACAGCAGTACCCACAAGCAGCATTTTAAGGCTGTATTTCATAAATGGCCTCCATTTCTACACAGAGCAGAGAAATGGATATATGATGTTTGTGGCAAAAAAAAAAAACAAATGAAGGGAAAAGACAAGCGATGCTAAAATGATGCTAAAAGATGGCTCCTCTTGCATGCTTCCATTATAAATCTTTCACTATGTGCTTCAGTACTGGGATTTGGTGGTGGAGGTGGCAGTTCTGGCATATTGACACAAAGAAAGTGCATAGGCTGAAGAAATAGTTTCATTTTTCCACTTTCTAGGTGACTAGTATTTCTCTGCTGTGTTATCCAAACTGGTGGTACCATTACGGGGCAAGAGTCAACACCTGATTAAGAATATTATTGCTGTGGACAAGTCTGATTTCCTGCCTCTCAATTCTCACCCTCTGCAGCTACTCGTATTTCCCCTCTGAACTGAAAATTCCCATGTTTCAGCTTCCATGTGACTTTTTGCAAGTCTGAGAGATCATTTAGCTCAAAGTGCCTTGTAGTTATGGGCAATATTCTGCCTGCTCACATTGGATTTTTCTGCATATGTTCTTGCAGGTTCTTGCCATAGGGCAGTCCAAGAGGGCTAAGCATATGCGGATCCAGACACCTCATTTCAGGATTCTTCAAGTAATTTCTATTCAGTGCGTCTGGTGGGTGAGCAAGTTTAAACACCTCATTCATTTCAGGAGGTACAATACCAAGGTCCAAGAGGTTAAGAAGAAATGAGGCTGACTGTAAAGATACTGAGCTAAACACAAAGGGAGTACAAATATCTGCAAGTGTTGGCTTGCTATGGTTTCAGTGATGTGTCACTCCACACAACTGAAGTGGGATGCTCATGCTTTGCCATAGTGTGGTATTCACCAACCATTTTTCAGGCAGAACAAACCTCCCCTGGTCACACCAAGAAGCTGGAATTCATCTCATCACACATTTGCCATCTTAAAGTTAAGAGTCTTGTTTGAAATGCACACCTATGTACCTGCGAGCAATAGAGAGGGATGCACATCTCAAGCAGGTGGATCAGCTAATCCTGAAAAGGGGTTTAAGGCAGGAAGGATAAATTGCCCTCCAGAGATCTCTCTATCTTGTCCTGACTACAGAAGGAGCCTAGGCAGCAAGTTTAGACTAGAAGCTTAAAACAGAGCTTGCTAAAGGTTGGTAGGAGGATTCCCACCACATAGTAATGGTAGGAACTATTCTATTTGCCCATCATTAAAGTTTGCTCCACCTTGAGTCCAGTGACTTTAATATTCAGATCAAAATTATACATTGCATACGTGATGCTATAGCTCTCACTGGCCAGACTTCCTGGGTGTACACAATTGTGAAGAGCAGGTAGAACAATGGAAGAAGAAAACCTGGCCTTCAACCCCAGCTCCCCCAGGACCTCTTTGTGTGACTGGAGAAGACACTTTATCTCTCTGCCCCTCAGCTTGTCCATCTATAAAATGAAACACTGGTACTGTTTTATGCTCAGTTAGGATCCTCAGAGCAGTCATTCACCTCAGTGATGTTGTGAGTGTTGAGAAGCACTCTGCTCCTTCATAGGCACTGTATGACACTTTTCTCTACCGCCTCCCAAACCTGCATACGCAACTTAGTGGTGGTTTGGACGTCCCAGGAAATTATAGTAGAGTGCCAGACCCTGCAAGACTCATCTGCTACCCTAGCCTGAAGATGTTGATGCCCAGACTGACAGACAGACTGCTGTGTTCTTCACCAGCTACCAGAAAGCATGCCTAGCCCAAGCCATCTCAAGCCCTCTCTTTGTCTGAAGAGACCAAATGCAGACCACCCAGTTACAACGCTGGAGGAGGCAGGTAAACAAGTATGAGGGAAAATCACCTTTTAGCTACCAGACCCTATATTTTCTGCAAAGGTTTCTCTCACCTTGCACTACCTGTCTGATCATTCATTTAGGAAATGAACTCACACATACATTCTGGGGATCCAGTTCTTCTATACCTGTAGTTAAAACTATCATCAAAGAGGATTTCTGCTTGGAGACAAATATTTCTGTTTATTTCCTAAGCCATTCCTTTGGGTCTATTCTTTTCCGGTGATTTCTGAATTCTAAATTCCTCATCATGAGTGGTACCATGTCAGCCCAGAAATAAACTCATGTAGCAGTGACACAGAGTCACAGCAGCTCCTTTGCTTACCCCAGGTTCTGCTCTGTTATGTTGGTATAGTGTCCTAGAGACTCCACTACGTGAAGAAGGAATATTTACCTTGCACAAGTTTTGATGGAGAAAAACTTACCCAGGCTGGTAGGTTTTCAGGACCATCCTGTTCAGAAACTAACTCTCCATGCAGTTAATGTCACTCAGGTCAGTATGTGTTTGCTTTGGAGATAGAGAAGTGTTGCCTAGTGAGCAATGCCCATGTTTAACGGAGCAGGAGGGGTGTCAGGCCTGGCAGCCTGCCTGAAAAGGATTAATATTGTTGCCTGGGTGGGTGTCGCCCATCATCTCTCACCGCAAGCAATGCTGGGCTGGGTAGCAGCTGCAAAGTTCATGGGATCCAGAAAGGGAGATAGCAAGTCTTCCCACGTGGGATGAGGAAGCCTCAAATGCCATGTAAGCGTTGTTCAGCGCTTGCCAGGGTGAACAGGGGCCATGCAATGTCAGCTCCTTTCCTTTGGTTGTCCCGGGGGCATGTGAGTCAGCACAGTTGTGGCGTTCATGATTAGAAATCAAACCCTCAAACTGTTGAGGATCTTCAGATCCACAGACTTTCAATAAGTATTTAAGGAATAGCATACTCATTGTAGAATTTCATGGTAATTGTGTATATACAAAACATACATACACACATTTTTAGTCCCTGTATGAGTTAGAGAATGTATGTTGTTTGAATTTGATAGAACTGATGAATTTTAAAACATTTTGCTTTGCTATATTCACCTCTGATGCCACTGTAAGCTCTACCCAAGCTTCCTGAAGTAGATGTCTGGTAAAGCAAAAGAGACGGACACTCTCCATCTTCTATCCCCTCATTGCCTCCTTTATCTTCTGAGGCAGAGTAAATCAAAGCTTTGCTTGTGCTGATGATTAAAGTACTCTGGTTTATTCCAGAAATTAATATTGTTCTTAGTGAGAAAAATATATTTGAAATGCAAACAGGATGTGTGAAATATATCATGCCTTTAAAATCAGTCTTCTACCACTGAGACAGGCACCCGGGAGGAGCAGTGAGGGGGGGATTCTGGTTAATTTGGGTCTTTATTTTGGTGACCCTTTCCTTGTTAGCACAATATTAATACCTCTTAGTTGTTAGGAGTATTAGCTGCTGCAGCAAAACCCAACCAAGGGCAGGACAAATGTTCACATAAGCATTTTTCTAGTTAATGAAAGGATATGATGTGCTAGTCATCATAGGATGTTATTAGTGTGAACCACAGTCTTCTGTATTCAGTATAACCAATTTACTACAAAAAGGGAAAATAGAAACATGGTATGTGTAGTATATAGCTGAAAAACATCTGACTTCCAGTGGCATTCTGCTGAGAATTAGAGCCAAATACTGTCCTTGCTCTTTCTCCAACATATGCACCAACTCCTGCTATCATAACATACATTGCTTCCAGCAGAGTTTGACTCATCATATTTTATTACACCTGTTAAAAGACAGCTCAATCTTTATAGTGGATGAACTTTTGTAATTACTCTATATTTATATTGTATTTTTGAGTTAATTATATTGTGCTTAGGGGTTTTGACAGCTAATTACCACTAATTCATATAATGACATGTCTGAAATGCTTGATATTCAATTGTTTTCATAATGATATATTTTGCTTATCTTGTATTTACATGGTAATTGCTACAGACATGTAGTTACAGTGCCAGTTATGTGAGCTTAGGCACAACTAAAAGTCTCCAAAAGCAGTTTAGTTATCCCAGGCAATGGACAAAATTAAATATTTTAGCTTGGTTGTGTATATAGTAAGGGTTTCAGAGGAAAAGTATGCCTTCATATGAAAACTACAGCTAGGACTAGTTATTGCTAACACCCTGAAGAATGTAACTGCAGTATCACAACAGTGGCTTTATTATATGGGTAACCAAAACATTGTCCATATGTGCTGTCATCTCAGCGAGTGCCTGGCATTGATCTGTTGGTTCCCATGGCTTCCACTACCGACAGCAAAGTTCCAGAAAGAAAAGCAGTAATTCTCTTTTTCATGTGATTTTTCAGGAGCTATTGACTGAGTTTAGCTTGAGATTTTTGTTCAAATCGCGACCCAGGGCCCAAGCCCCATAAGCGTTTGCCTTAAGACTGTGATGGTACCATGAGCTCACTTCAAATAGAAACTCATGTTACCAAAGAGGTACTGCAGCATCCCTGGACCTTCTTCCCACGTGGCAAACTGAGGGTGCATCAGGCCACCGTGGAGGTCAGAGCTCAGCCAGTCTAATATCTTAATGTCTCTTCGTCAGTGGGATGTGCACCCAGGACTTGTGCAAGAAGTGTTTTCTCATACTAAACGGGAGTCTGTCCTTGACCTTTAGGGTGTTCTACACCACGTGGGCTGTCAGTAATTCACTTCTGCGCTTGCAGCAAGCACACTGGCCAGATGGAAAACCCACGCTCTCAGTCCCCAGCAGCAGTCATATGCCACCAGGCCAGTGCTTTTCACCAACATGGGACAATTTTCAGCATGAGTAAGGACCCACAGCACCTTCTGCTACAATAAAACTATTTGTTCAGTCATACAAATATTTCCTTTCAAAGCAAGTCTAGTGCCATTGTATGAGTCATCTACTTTATTTTATCAGCAAGAAATTGGGCATATATTCACTAAGGCTTAATCTGAAATCTTTTGCTCACAGTGGAAATATTTTCATTGATTTCAAAGGGTCTCAGATGAAGCTTCAAGGTCCTTAATACACTATTAAGTTTTAGTCTGTCAGATTTGTTCATTTGGGGCCTTTATGAATTGCGGAGCAGTTGTGTACAGAACCGAGTCATGTGGAGATTAAATAAACCCCAACGACATCAGTCTCCTGACACAGAATAGCAGCAAGAAATAAATATTGACTTGAAAAACAATGCATGTACAGTGACATTTAGCTTGTAGAAAGTGATAGTCTCTATAAATACAAACAGCACCATTTCCCCAGAGTTGAATAAATTATATTCATCGGTAAATATTTGTGTGTCTTTGACATGTCTCTAAGCAGCAAGATGAGAAATTGAGATGAAAATGCATTCACAGGTGAGAATTCAGTGCAGATTTTTCTTACAGTATTTCTTGACACATTTGGGAGACCTTGAAAAGCAGATGCTTCCTTTCCTAGTTAGTGGTTTAAACAAAAAGCAACAAAACTGTAACAGACCACGGCGTAACCTGCCACTCATGCTGTGCTACACTGCAGGGCTACAAGCCTGAAAACACTTGTCGGAAAGAAAACCTAAAGTAGCTAATTAATTTAGGAGCCTCATACCCATATTCAGAAAGGATTTATGCACCTGTGAGCTAATGTTTCACTATCTTTATGTGAGACTTAGGGATTTTATGGACCAGGGTTTCTTTCTGGTGGAAGTGACCTAAGCATCTTTAATAATGTAGCACCTGTATAATGGGCTTTTTCCTCTGTATGAGGGACAACAGCACAGTTCATCAATATGAGGAATGAGTGCATGGGCTCAGACTCTTCAGGTGGGAAAGAGAAGACTGAGGGTCTGACTGATGACAACAGAGGTCTTTAAAACTATGGGTGACACAGGAAAGGTGGCTGGGCAATAACTGTTCACCACAGGGAACAAGTCTTCCCTACAAGGTGCAGTTTTAGAAACATATTTAGGTTCCCTTTAGGCCATAAAACAATGAAGATAAAGTAGGATTTCAGGCGTGTGCCTAGAGATAAGCCCAGTTCATTGGCAGGTTACAGTGCTGCTGTATTTCTAGTGCTGATTCCGCATTCGGGCACCAGGGGCTCCAGGACAAGTCAACCCCGTTGTCTTCACACCATCTCCCACTCGCAAACTGCATTTCCTTCCCCGAGGTGTTAATAAGTGAGGATTTGGACCATGCCTCCTGCAGGGCCTGTGTGCAGTATGTGAAGTGTGAGGCTTGCAAACTGTGTCAGGATCTTCAACTCAGAGAGTAAAAATAAGAATTGCCAGCTGGGGAGAAAATCCAACTGTTCCTTCAGTAACGTTTTCTAGTTACATTAGATGTAGTCCTCTTATTCTTCAGGGGAATTTTTAAGGTGTTCCAGTGAGGTGCGTTAATAGTTGGCAAGTGAAACAGATTTCTTTCTAATTAAGGGTTTTTTTAGAAATACTTTCCCACATAGGATTTTTCTCCAGCAAAATAGTTTTTATTTACAACAATTTTACAAGTTCCGCATGATTTCTGTTCCAAAAGGACCATGGGAGGAGAGTCACAATGAAGCAGTTTTGTTTCTAGTTACAAAACAAACAAAACATTATATTAGTTCACAGGATACTAACCTTCAAAATAGCCTGTTAGCTAAGTTAACATTCCTGAAGCTTTATGAATAGTTCTTCCATTCTCCACATAACTGCAACCTCTGGGGAAGACAAAAATTTAAAAAAGAAAAGAGTAAACATTAATCAAAATGAGTTTTGAAGAATGAATTTTCTTTTCGTAAGCCCATTCAAAAGGGGAAACAAAGATTTCTTACTTAGAGAGATTAAACAGTTAGTGACCAAGGGGACACTGAAACATTTTGTCCCTCGATCTATTTTTTAAAGCAACAGATTTTTTTTTTCAGAAGATAATAGAGCGAACTTCTCTCCTCCCAAGTCCTCCAGTACCTTGTTGCGTCATTCTCTATTTCCCACAAACACCAGGATGCTATGTTATTCCCAGCCCAGAAATGTGGATCTCTTCAGCACCGGTCTTCCAGTGTCGTGACAGCATGGCCTCTACAGTTAGAAATACTGGCTTTTTTTTTTTTTTTTTTTTTTTTTTTAAGGCAAATGTGACTGTAGTTTATTTTCCTTTGGGAAAATGTTACTGGGACTTGTTATGGATGAATGTGCATCTTAGCTGCTGCCCAGCTGACTGAGCAATGTGGCTGCAGGCAGACCCTGCACTGGGGGTGGACTCACCTGCTCAGGGCTGTTCACATGCCACCAGGAGTGCAAACGTTGCGGGGCTTCAATTTTTACAGTTAAACCTTACTAACTAGCTTTATGAATATCTGTCCCTGGGCCACCCATTGGTCAAGCATCAGCCCAAGCATCGTTCTTCTAAGGAGAGCCATTAGCACTGGAAATAGCACTCTCCTCTGCCCTGCCCCCTTACGAACTACACAGAGCAATCACAGAGCTTAGCTGCCAATGTCTGATACGGTATCTCATTATCCGAGCTGTCCTCCTACCTGTATTTTATCTAATTGCAGGTCTTAGTCATACAGTCAATGAATAAATAGTCTGAATGGAAGTTTGAGCAGTAGGAGGAAGGATTATGGAGAGCCCCACGGATCTGCCAATACTCAGCATGTGCGCTCTTTTTTTTTATGCCCGTGCGCGCGCCTTGCTGAACCATTCAGTAAAACAAAAGGGAAGCGCATAGCAAAAGAGCCAGGCCAAATCCAGCAGTGGGTACTGCAGCAGCACAAAACCCAGGGCAAATGTCTTCCCTTGGGACAGCCGCCCGTTCCACAACAAGAGATTTCGGTCCATCACCAGATCTTTGAAGTTTATGTTTTCCTGAAGCAGGTTTTGTGTTTGTCATCTTTAAAAATCCATAGCAGGAATCAGTGTCATGGTCAACCTTGTGAAACAACATAGGTTAAAAAAATTAAAAGCTTTAAAAATTTAGTTTAAAACACAGGGAGGGGAATGTTGGTAACACAGCATCTTGTAAAGATGGATGTACAAAGACAGGTAAAACAAAATGCAGAGAAAAGGTCTTTGGTGATGAAAAGCATTTAGAAATATGAAGTTCAAGTAAGAGAGTCTTAACCACAAGTTTTCTAAAAAAAAAAAAAATTAATCAGAGAACAACCTCTCTATGTGAGAGTAACTGTTAAGCATGAAGGTTGCAAGGGTCAGCAACCTGTGCAGACCGTATTTTTCTTCCCAGATGAGAGGTTAAGCGTGTAGGTTACATGTCTCCTGGGTCTGGCTATCTACTAAATTAGGAAATCACCAGGGATCAAGAGCCCCTTCTTTGCACAAGATCTGCTGATAAGCACAGCTCTGGAGCAGTCAAGTGCTGCTGTGGGGCAATCAAACAAGTTTGCCTGCCTCTGTTAACAAAGATGTCCCACATATCAGGGAAGAGCATGTCAGCTAGCTTTAATCAGGTTAACTCACATAACAAGGCTGTCCAGCTGCAGGGACCAGGAACTCCATTGCTGAGAATTTGCCCTGATTCTTGTCTGGGTGAATTAACCCATTCAGCACTCCATGCTAATGTACCATGATGTTTCTGGTACCTAAGCTAGCTCATTTCAGCACTTATACAAATACAGTCTGCAAAACAAATGGACATCTTTTCCTTTTCTGCCCTGTCAGGCACAGGTTTACAGTGGAAGAAGGTTTCCATGTCCATAACTTATCTCTGGAGAAAGAGGAGGTACAGGGAGAAGGTCTTCCTGCCACAACTTGGTGGGAAAGGCAGAACTTACATGTTTTGACAGTGTAAGGTTGTACAACTGATTACTATAAATTCTGCCCCCCCCAAATGTTGCAAGATCCAGCTACCCATGTCTCTTGGCTCCATGGTATGGGAAAATACAGCCTCTGGTGTTCATAGGTTAAATATCTCAGGATTTAAGGTAGGGCATGAAAAGGGGAAAGTGAAGTGAAGTGAACTACAAGGAATGAGCTGAACATTACATGGGTATTTTATGTAGTATGAAACAAAAGGGACTTTTTAAATGTACAGTGCTAAGGGTCTAAAGTGTTAAGAGAAGTGATGCATTTTAGAGGTTTTTTTTCATTTGATAGTCTCTTTAAAGCAAATTATTATAAATTTAGAGTATTATTTATTACAAATTATTACAACTAGAGTAAGCACCTAGTCTACTTGTTGATGAGAAATCTGGGTATTTTACCATTCTGGAGAATTTTATTTATGTGTGACTAAAGACAGGATGAAATCTGCATTGAGTCCTAGTTTGTATCAGACTGCAGCTCAGCAGCATCTTATGAGCTTTCACTGCCTAAGATTTACTGTTTTTTTTAATTGAAACTAGCTAAAAATGAGTAATCATCTGTGAATGGTAATTACACCACTGCTTGTGGGAGGAAGCATGGTTTGAAGATCATCACTAATTATTGTTTCTCATTTGCATGTGCCAAGATCCACACCAGAAAACTTTACCTCTGAAGTGTGATCCTGGATGGATTTCTTTAAAAATAGCTTTGCAAAACCACCAGCTTGTGGTCTTTCATTGACTCCAGGTCAGATTGATGCAGGCCCAGGTTGCAGTGGTTAGGCAAAAGGGTGCATTTTCAAATGAGTTAGTTACACCATGGCAAAACTCATCCTGGAGATTCTTAAATGAGTTTAAAATGGGTGTACATCAATTTGGCTTAAGAAGGTGCCTTACAAGTTGAAAATAAATCAATAAACCCACCCTAAAGTGTTCAACTAAGAGTGTACAGTTTCTTATAACAGGAATTTCAGGTTAGAGTATAATTGTTTTTAAATATAATGATCTTGAGCATTGCCAACATGACAGAAGCATTTATGAAGTGGATGGGAAGAGTCTGTAGGAAGCTGCATACCTGTAGCAAATTACATCACTGTATAAATTTTGTTAGCGAAGACCGCAGCCAGGAATTTCAGCAATGAAAAAACAGTTCCTTAGTTTTGAGGGCATAAAGGCTGGGAGCTGGGATGTACTGAGGGAGATGAGTCTTAGTCCTGACCTTACCCTGGGCCAGAGCCTCTCTTGCGCCTCCAGAGAGAAGGATATTGATGGGCTGGCTGCCGATAGCACCATGGCTTTTTGGGAGGCAGTACCTCCCCATCAATTTTCTCCCAGGCTCCTAACTGGCAAGGAAATCCTCTGGGCTGGCACTGTCCACTGGGGAGGGTGGTTGAGCTGCCCTGACAAGCCGGGGGAGATCCACTTTCCGATGCTGAGACAGTTAAAACATCATGGTCCTTCTGGTGGTCATGCTAAGCTCTTCAGCAAAAGAGCTGGAGAGCAACAAAAGAGCAGATCCAATGCCAGAAATAACAGTGCTAAAGCACCGCTTCGCAGCTTGCCATTTCAGAAACCCCACAGACAGCATTCAGTTTTCAATGGATAGTATGCAGAGCCACTAGAGTAAGTGCACACACACAAAACTGGCCTGCATGAGCACTTGGTTTTGCTCCTGCATGGGCGAGAGGACACGGTCACACCTCATCACCCCGAGGAGGTGATGGGTAGCTACCCATGCCGTCAGGTCTGGTGCAGGCATCGACGCAGCAGCACCAGGCTGCTGCATCCCTATGTCCCCTGGGTCCCCATGCCGGCCAGCGTGCCAAAAAGCACCTGTTCCCCTGGGGCTGCCGACCATGGTGGCAGGTTTGACTCTTGTGCTCCGGTCTGAACAACAGGTTGGGTTATTGCCCTGATTTTGGCTGCAGGTGAGAAATGCATACCCCCTTTTATCCTTGTTATCCCTTCTCCCACTTCTCATCCCCTCTTTTCACCAGCCTTGACCATCCCTTTCTCCATTCCCCTCTCCTCCCAGCTGGACAGCTCTGCCCAAATTACCTCCTCCCCATTGGTCCCAGGTTTGCAACATCCATACCCAAATCTGATACTTCTGATACAGTTAATGTAGGCAAGCTCAGCTTTACATGCAGTTACTGATGTGGTGACGGAGGTGCTGTGAGTCTTGCAAGGCTGTGCTCCCAGAAAGTCCCCAGCTCTCTCCTTCCACTTCTCTGTGAATTTTGGCCATTTCTTGCACAACTCCATCTCAACCACCTGCCAAACCCAGCCACCCCTTGGGGCACCATCTGTCACTTCTGTCAGGTACCTGTGCTGGTATCTGTCATGTCCAGTGATTTCTCATGTTGTGCCCAGCAGTGTCCCCTGGGCTGTTCCCTCAGCCCATCCTCTGGCCAGGACTGAGCAGGGGTCTCCCTGCAGCCCTAGCAATCTTCATTACACAAACACACTGGAGAACAGGCTGCAGGCCATTATACCCTTGATTACAACTTATTGTGCTCTAGGTATTTATGTCAGGGTGAGTACACATAGGAGCATTAGTCAGATGCCCACAGATACTAATACAGAAACAGCTATGCCTCCACACACTTTGCTTAGTGCTGAGTTCCTCTGACCTGTCTTTCCATCATGCTGCTCGGTTCGCTGGTATGCACAGGGAAAATCTAACTTGAAGGTCAAATTCATAGCTCAGTTCACACAAACTTCATAGTAATTTTATTCTCAGCCTCATTCAGTCTGTGTAGAAAAAGGTCACATCCCTAAATCTGAGGCCCCATAACGCAGCCAGGAATTTCTCCAAGACAAGTTCTTACAAAATTTCAGATCTCACATAAAAATAGCCATTTCATTTATTGTCTTAGCCCAGTTTACGCTGTTCTAAGGCAACCTCGACCCACCTTCTGATAGTTTGCCTTCATTTTGCCTACAATATAGCTGGCATCAAAATCTCCTGCTGTGAGTGTGAATATGAGCTGCCTGGTGACAGCAAGATTTTATTTTGCTGACAATCCTGCCACAGATTGGTGTGATTCTGACCATCTCCACTTTCTCAGCTTCTGGGTACCGCTTTTCCCGCTATGACATGTTACAAACAGCATCAGTGCCTATATAAATTGTAGTCAATTAAGACTGCTGCCATAACATGACCTCTGCAGCACTGAGATCCTCAGAAGCCCAAAGCAACACCAGCATGCCAGAATACAATACAAAGTACTTGGAAACCTATAATCTTCAAATAAACTAAGGTCTATCAGTTAGCTACCAAGGAGCCATGAAGTCCAAGGATATCAGTTGACTTTAGAAGAGCAGAATGATCTAGAAAGCTGCAAGATCTTGCAAAATAAATTTGAAGTGAAAAGCTTGAATTTCAGTGCTTTGTATATGAACTTGGAAGAAACAACCTCTTTGAGATAACAAGGAAGATTATTGGAAGTTTAGCATCTTTCCACAGTTTGAAATATTAACATTATCATAAATGTGCTAAGTCATATTTTCCATAAGCTAACGATGTGTTTCACAAAGCACGCCACAGATTCTTGCCCTCCACAGCTACGGTCATGGAAATATTGAAAGTGAAAAGCACTCAGACCAATTCAGGGTTTAACAAAGTCAAATTGATTTATAGCTGTCAAGGGCACAAAGATGTATCATTTGCACAGTGCCATAATTGCTTAGAGGAAACGTAAAACTGTGGATATAAAGGAACTAACCTGCCCTGCACATACACATGTGCAATGTCCATTCCCCTTGTTGTCTCCAAGTGATATTATTCAATTTCTTATGAAATGGTGAAAAGTTCAGTGGCCAAGTAATGGGAGTCAGTCTGTCCACCAGAAATTCAGAATATTCTGCTACACAGTGGTCCTCTGCTGAGAAGGTGGAGATATTTTCTGGCAGGAGCAGACATGGACATTGCCATCTCACAACTCAAAGCTGTCCGATTGCTTTTAAGGAACAATTTATCATCCTCTTCCCCCTTTCCTCCTCCCAGACAGCACTCAATGCCATTACCAATAATCAGCTAATATGAAAAGTGATTGATTCCGTTCTGGAGGAATCCAGATTAGTTTCTCCCACCAAATCAGTAAAATTAGTCTGTGCATGTAAAAAATTCACTCTGTGTGAAATGACTGACAGTTTAAAGGGATACAGCTGCAAAACATAAACATGGCAGTGCTTTTAGTGAGAGTACTTTAAATAAGATAACTATGTTATTAGTGTCCCTTCCAAGAAGTCACTTATAAAACCACAATCAATTACTATAGTGATAGTAATACTATATATAACAATAGTACACAAGTGATAGAGATACTGGAAACCAGCTATTATTGACTAGAGAGAGTAAAATTCTTGTTAACTGTCGTGGTTTATATGGCTTTTTCACTGGATCCTTTGTAGCTAGTCTCCTACATGTGTTTGTCATAAATGACCTAAAGCTCAGACTATAAATTTTCCAATACTGTGTTTTCATGAGATCAGACCTCGGAGTCCTCGTGCCCCTTCCCCAGTGCCCCAGGACTGGTACCTCTCCCAGTCATGCCAGCCTTGCCTTTCATGCAGCCTCAGCTGAGAAGCAAAGCATGGAGGTGCCCTGGCCAGACCAGAAAATGAGTGTGAAGAACATGAAGCCACACCAGTTCCCCAAGCTAACCCTGAACTAAGTGACGGGAACCCCTTACAACAGGATTACCCCAGCAGGCTTTGCCTTCCTGAATCACAGCCTGTGTTCTTTTCTTATGTTTCAGACTAGATGGTCCCTGACTCTGCTCAGGGGCTGCCAGGTACCACCACAGACACACAGTAAAAAAAGAATTAAAATATAAGGTCTACAAAATATATGACCACAAACACACCAGCATTTTTAAAGATTACTGATATGTAGCATTTCAATGCTGCCCTGTATTAATAAGCAAGGTCAATCACTGACATCTAGTAAATCACTTCCCATTTTAAAACCTCATCTCTTTTCTGGGCCAAAAAACTCCGTATAGGTGCCTTCTAATTCAAAAACAGAGAGATGAAAGCTGGACAAGCAAGGACGGTGAGGGAAAGGCTGGGGCACAGGCACTGCGGGTGGCTGGACGTGAGCTGTGGCCGAGCTGCCGGAGGTAGTGGCTGCAATGGCAACAGCAGGTCAGGGGAGGCTCAGGCTGCTCCAGCACAGGAGGTGAGCTGGGAGGTGAACAGCAAGGGCTGAGGGACTGCCTGTGCTCTGGGAGGCAGGAGTCAGGATTAGATCATATAGAAACAAGGATGGCTTGGAAAGGGGCACAGCAAGGGAAACAGCAGGAGAAAGGAAACACAATGCCTATAGTCAATGTTACTAATTAGAATCATAGAACGGTTTGGGTCAGAAGGGACCTTACCACTAGACCAGGTTGCTCAAAGCCCCATCCAACCTGGCCTTGAACATTTCCAGGGATGGGGCATCCACAGTTTCTCTGGGCAACCTGTTCCAGTGCCTCACCACCCTCATTTTAAAGAATTTCTTTTTTATGTCCAATCTAAATCTACCCTCTTTCAGTTTAAAGCCATTACCCCTTCTCCTATCACTACATGCCCTTGTAAAAAGTCCCTCTCTGGCTTTCTTGTAGGCCCCCTTTAGGTACTGGAAGGCTGCTATAAGGTCTCCCTGGAGCCTTCTCTTCTCCAGGCTGAACAGCCCCAACTCTCTCAGCCTGTCTTCATAGGATTGGTGCTCCAGCCCCCTGATCATCTTCGTGGCCCTCCTCTGGAGCCCACTCAAGCAAGTCCATGTCCTTCTTATGTTGGGGGCCCCAGAGCTGGACACAGTACTCCAGGTGGGGTCTCACGAGAGTGGAGTAGAGGGGGAGGATCACCTCCCTCGACCTGCTGGTCACGCTTCTTTTGAAGCATGGGAATTAAAACTGAGTAACTCCCCAGTGATGGGTTTTGACATGAAGCGATGGGCCTGCCTGGTCTGGTGTTCTGCAGGGAAGATGCTTTGTTTATATTTTTCCCTGTCTTCAATTATTGCAGTGGTTTTCCAAGGAAAAAATGTTGGCCCTGCTGAGCAGTGAGCAGTCTTAAACAACCAAACTCCCCTTCGTGATCAGCAGCACCTTTCGTCCTAATGGAAACCTGCTGCTTGGGTCTGATAAAGTGTGACAGGGTTTGTTTAAAGACAAGTTCCTTAAGGAAAGGAAGAATTTATTTTTTCAGAGTATCCTTGTAGTGCAGAGAGCAGGTAGAGCTCAGAAAGGATTTTCCTGGAGCTATGTCAGTGTGAAAGGCCATTTGGGAAGAGTACCACAGCAATTCAGTTCCTAGTGGATTAAAGATGCATATAGGCAGTGGTCAGCAGAGAATATGGTGGGGACCACGCAGGATGGGGAGAAATGCCAGGGCCATGAAAATTCAGGGCTCCCAGAGAAGTGAAGGACGAACAGAAAAAAATGCCACTTACATCGAGAAGCAGCAAGAGCGCTCCTGTGCAGGGACCAGATCAATAGGCAGTTGTGGAGGACATGTGAGTCCCATGGTGTTTTCCAGTACCTTTGAGTGTGCTTGTGGACCAGGGGGTACTTGCTAAGTGATGATGCTGAGGAAAGTATATGGATTGCAGTTGCTTCTGGTCCATGCTCCAGGAGTGCAGAGAGGTAGAGAAAGTCTCTTTGCTTTGTCCTCTGGTCAAAGCATTGGACATAATAAGGGTGCAAACTCATGAAATCAAGATCTGGCTTGACAGGGAAGACTCCCATGAGTAATTTGTGAAGAAGGTTTGAGCTGAAGTTTTGGCTTTAGGCCTAAACAACCAAATCAGCATTTCCAATGCAGTTACAACCTGAAGACTGATGAATTTCCATCTGGCTTGTCCAGTTTATTCTTAATAAGCAGGCCTGATATTTTCTCTAAGGCTATTCATACTTTAAAGCAGTCTCTGAAGAGCAGAATCCACTTTGGGGGCAGGGAGGGAGGTGCTTCTGCTATCCCTTGGGTAGAATTCAAAACTCACATTTTGCTAACACAGAGTGCAACAATACAGATCTGCTGTCCTAGGGCCTATCCGCAAAGAATGTTTTTCTTCTAAAGTTTCTAATTTTGATTGTCCTCATTCAGAAGACGGCACTCCAATTTCTGAGTAAGAGCATATCTACACAGAGCTAAGTAGCTGACTAGCTTTAAATTCATAATTCCTCATTCAAATTCTTAATTCCTCATTAGCTTGCATGTGCAAACTCTCTCTCAGAGCCTAATCCAAGTCCCACTGGTGTCAGTGAGGACGGGTTTTACCTCTCAAATTTAGCCATCTAAAAATCAGGCATGTATTCTAAATGCAACTGTGGAGGAGCCACTTGTAGTCAAAATAGGGAAAGATCAGCATTTCCAGGATGTGATTCACACCATCTGCCTTAAAGACTCGTCTTGAGAGGGGACAAGTGTATTTCTGGCAGCTGCTATCTCATTCCCCTGCCTGTTGAGGGAACCTGTACAACTATCCTAGAGGACTCCTTACTCTTCGATAAGTGAATCCAGCGGAAGGAATCTTTCTGTTTATTTTAATGGAAAAGGACTCAGGCTTTCAGTTTTCTACATCCTTTATGCCTAGATAAATTACAAATGAGTAAGCACGTCCCCAGAGGGTGTCCCAAGTTGCATCTCACAGACTGCTAACTCTAGCTTCAGTCAACATTTGGGATGTATGGAAAAGACATATGAACTCCTGAAAAAATTAAACCTTCTTTTTTTTTTTAAATTATTGTTTGTACTTTGCATCACACTGGACTGCCTGACAGGGAGCACAATTTGATAGAAATCTCAAAGCAAAAGCAAAAGCTTTTTGTCTGTCTTCTCTAAAGACACATGCAGTGGGATATGTGAAATATCAGGAATAATTAGACAAAACTATATAAGCTCCTAGCAATACTGATGTGCTGTGTAAAACTAAGTGTTTGCCATAAAACTTTAAACATTGTTTGAAAGCTGCATGTTAAAGGTAACCCGAATAATTTTTACGTACTGTTTCCAATATATTAATACAGACATGGATATGAAAAAGCAGAATAGAAAACTATGAAATGCTGGCATGCCTTCTCCGAGATAGGCTGCTCTGTTTCTTTTTTTTCTAAAGGTGATATATAGAAGTAATTGATCCCTCTCATACAGCAATTAAAATGAATAAGGCAGATTTCCTTAGCTCTTCATCTGCTGGAGCCTATTTAACAAGGAGGAAAAGGACTAGCTCCTAGTATCAATAATTCACAGAGATCATAGAAATGTTTGTTGGAAGTGACCCCTGGACGTCCCTTAGTCCAACTTCCCACTTTAAGTGGGATCTCCAAAACCAAATGAGAAACAACCAGTTCACATCAGCAGGAAATCTTCCCCAAAGGGCCCTTTGGAGAAGAAAAAGAAACAAACTATGAATGAAGAGAAAAAGGGGGAGAGAAAGCAGGAGAGGAGAAGAGAAGGAAAAACAGACCAAAATTTTTATTTGAGGTGGCAATATTAGAAGCATAGGACTTTTTGCCAAAAGGTGGAATTTTTCACTAACAGATGTATTTTTATATTCTAGGAAAACAATGAACAGGAGGAAACCTGGAACCTTTTTGCTGCTCTGTTGAATATGGGATTATAAAACAAAAAAAATAATTGCACCTGAAGCACCTCTGTCCTTCTTTCAAATGGGTGACTTCTGAACCTGGAACTCTTCATTACATGAAGCAGCACCTTCTTCTTTCACTGTGCATCCTGGAGGGGAAAATGAATTTCACAAATTGCACCACTGAAGCCAACGTGGCTACGAAGCCAAAAACAGTAACTGAAAAGATGCTTATTACCCTGACCTTGGCCACAATCACAACCTTGACTATGCTGCTGAATTCTGCTGTAATTGCAGCAATCTCCACAACCAAGAAGCTCCACCAGCCGGCAAATTATTTAATATGTTCACTAGCTGTGACAGATCTCCTTGTTGCTGTTCTCGTCATGCCCTTGAGCATCACTTACATAATGATAGATAAATGGACTTTGGGATACTTCATCTGTGAGATCTGGCTTAGCGTCGACATGACCTGTTGCACGTGTTCAATCCTTCATCTGTGTGTCATTGCTCTGGACAGGTACTGGGCAATCACAGACGCTATCGAATATGCCAGGAAAAGAACAGCAAAAAGGGCTGGGCTGATGATAGTCACTGTGTGGACTATCTCCATTTTCATATCAATGCCCCCTTTGTTTTGGAGGAATCACCACAGCGTCAATATTCCCAGTGAATGTCGCATTCAGCACGATCATGTCATCTACACTATTTATTCCACATTTGGGGCATTTTACATCCCCTTGACTTTGATCCTGATCCTGTACTACAGAATTTACCACGCTGCAAAGAGCCTTTACCAAAAGCGGGGTTCGAGCCGCCATCTCAGCAACAGGAGCACTGACAGCCAAAACTCCTTTGCCAGTTGCAAACTCACACAGACATTCTGCGTCTCGGACTTCTCCACATCTGACCCGACCACAGAGTTCGATAAAATAAATGTGTCTGTGAGGATCCCTCCTTTTGAGAATGACCTGGACCTGGCTGGTGACCGGCAGCAGATCTCCACGACACGGGAACGAAAGGCTGCTCGCATTCTGGGGCTGATTTTAGGTGCTTTCATTTTGTCCTGGTTGCCCTTTTTCATCAAGGAGTTGCTTGTGGGCCTCCATGTTTGTACTGTCTCTCCAGAAGTAGCAGACTTCTTGACCTGGCTTGGATATGTCAACTCCCTTATTAACCCTTTGCTGTACACTAGCTTTAACGAAGATTTCAAGCTGGCCTTTAGAAAGCTCATCAGGTGTCGAGAACATACTTAAAGTACCGGGAGATGATGATGATGATGACAACATGACTCCTGGCCTTAAGAATGAGCAAAATAATTTGACTCTGTCACCATTTCCCTTGATAAAGGGGATTTTTGTCTTTGCTTGACTTATCTTTAGCCTGTAATTCATTCTGCCGTTTTTTACCTCTAGTGTTATTCACAGTAAAGAGTTTGAAATAAATTTATTCTACAAAGGAACAGATTTTTTAGCAACGAAACAACAACAAAAAAGAAACTATTAAATACTCGTGTTTAAGACATTTTGTGTAATCAATAATTCAAGAAGCATACAACAATATTCACTTTTATACTTTTTTCATTTAAGAATCAAATGTCTAAATTATCATGCATTGTAGTAATAGAAAGGCTTATGAACTGAACC
Source organism: Pandion haliaetus (assembly GCA_013401275.1). Taxonomy (NCBI): domain Eukaryota; kingdom Metazoa; phylum Chordata; class Aves; order Accipitriformes; family Pandionidae; genus Pandion; species Pandion haliaetus. The sequence continues at coordinate 68,775 of VYZV01041127.1, read as the reverse complement.
CCATAAAATACATATTCAAAAATTAATAAACACTTCATGGTCATGACAGCTAAACAGCAAATCTTTACTGCGGCATTCTGAGAAAACTGTAACAACCATTTAGAAGGAAAATAACCACCATTTCCAGCTAGGGCTAAGGCAGAATAAACCATTCCTTTCTTCAGCAATACACTCCCAAAACAGAAAGCAAAGTTCAGTTCATTCCATCTAAAAAAGGATCCTATTTTGTACTCCAAAATAATTATGTAAGTGGCTTTTTTTGTCTAAGATTTCAGATTTATATTCAAAGTATTGGGCAGACACCTGTGCAGTTTTTTTGGCAATTGAGAGGACACAGCTAGTGAGTGTCACACTTGTATAACCAGCTGCATGTCTGACTGGTCAGGTTTTTAATACCACTAACCATATTTCTTCAGGGCTCACGCCTTGTGCCTTGGTCAGTTCTGGGGTGGCATTATTCGCTTGTGCCACACTTCACCTGGACCTTGCAGTGCACAACCCCAGGGATCAATTGATCTTACCCTGCAGACTTAAACAACTGGATACCTTCTCAGCAGGCCAGCAATATACAGAAATTCAGAAACATCATCTAAAATGGAATTATTTCCTGTTTGAACAGCAGCAAAAAAAAAAAAAAAAAAAAATTAGGGAATATTATTTTTTTAAACAGAAGTCTGCATGTCTTCCTTCTCATCATCTTACAATTCACAATGTCATTCTTGTCAGCTTAACCTATGATCAGGTCCTCTAACAGGATTTCTTGTTCTAAGAGTCGTCACGGAGTTACTTCCCTTGTCTTGAGAGACAGGCCAAGAGTCCTTTGTATCCTATCTTCTGTGCCTATGAAAGTTAAAATGTCCTGGTTCAGATATTGCGGAAATCAGGCTGGGAAGGGGCAAAATCAAAGCTGAGAATCTGGTATTGTCCATTAGCAACTCCTAAGCACCATTTAAATATTGATTACTTACCTTGCACCATAATTTTCTTCCCTGTCCATTTTTTCGGACACATTCTTTTTGAATTATACTGATATACCATATAGAAAATACCGCATACATCAACCTGACATGCAATAACAGTGAACTACAGCATGGCAGCTCCAAATCCATCAAAACAAATATTATGGGTAGCAAAAGTGTTATAACAGCACTGGAAGCCATCTCTGAAAAATGTTCTGAAAATTTACAAGATGACAATCATTTTTCTTATCAAGAGTCAAGGAAGTGTAAGTAACATGAGTAATAAACTCCAGATGGAGCTGAGAAATTACATCTTTATTTCTGAGAGAAAGCGTTCAGCTGGAAAGATACAGTGCCGCAAGTTGAGTGTAAATCAAGTTTGAAGGTGACAAAAGTGTGACCTACCGCTTACCCATATGCAGTGGGATCCTGCTTTAAGGACTCCCAAGTTTTACATGCCTGAGTTAAGGAGGTTTACCTCCAGCTGCCCTTCTGAAGCTAACATTAATATCTAAAAAGAGGGAAAAAATAACCTCAGCCACTGAAAGTGCCTTCTAGTGAGGAAGCCCAGAGATCTATTATGGTTTTTCCTTTTTGCAGCTTGTTGGAGGTGGAAGCTGTTGGTTAAAGCTGGAGAAGGGTGGCCTGACCCTGCCTATCTATAAAACTTCCAAAGCAGTTCCCCAGAGTATGTATGCTATTAGGAAAAAAAATAGCTGGGAATTAAAAGTAGAACTTGTAAGAACTGCTGCAGAATAATTTTATTTTTTCTTTCAGCAAGCTCAATAGAAATTATTAATAAAGAACAAAGACTGCACATAATTTCCCCAAACAAGGTAACTACTGCAGGGAAGACAGGACACACAGGCAGTTGTTGCTCGAAAGGAGCAGGATTTGGTGTCCCATGAGCAGTTTGCTGCTCTGCTACAAGGGCACCCAGCTACAGTAATGATCAGAAAGGAAAAAGTAAATGTGCAAGACTGCCCCAGCAGACAGTTTGAGTCACCCTAGGGCACTTGGCTAAGATGAGGCAGAAGCTGTGCCCCAGCCATCTTCGCTGGGGCTGTCTCTGGGGCTCAGGTTCAGCTGTGGGGTGGGCTGCACAGGGGTCTTCGCTAGGAGAAGGGAAGAGGTGGGAGTGACAATGCTGGTGAAAGGTGTTTCAGAGGGGAACACCGACAAAATGAGATAGGCCGCCAGCTCTGACTGCTGCTCCTAAGGGCACAACAGCACACAGAATAATTTAGGTTGGAAGGGATCTCTGGGGGCCAACTAGTCTAACCCTCACTAACAACCACCTTCAAAGTAGGACAACCCCCAGCTACACGCTGCTGCTGGCATGCAGTGTGCAGTCACGTTTCTCATGCAAAAGTAATGGCTCAGTTAACTCTGTTGCTTATACTGACGCTCATTTAAAGCCAGAAGTATGGCTGAAGGACCAGGAATTATGAACATGACCTCCACAGCAGCTGTTGTAGGTAGGTAGAAATGTTTCAGACAGGTATGGTAGCTGTAAAATACAGGAGCTGCATCATCTTCATTTCTACTAACGTCTTTCTTTTAGTATCTGATCTCCACTATTACCACTCAAACTACCAATCAAGACGAAGACTGTATTCCATTTTAATATTTAGAGGTAATTAACAGGAAAACACAGATGGAGGGCTAATTTTTGTGCTTCCCTGTTAAATAAAGACTCACCATTCACTGCCAGCTGACTACTGCTTTTCTAATTAAGTCATTAGCTAAACACAGAGCTATGTTTTCCAACAAATGCTACTAGACCGATGAAGACATCCTTTATATTTTCCTCATGCTCAGACTCAAATTCCAGTACAATTTAAAGGATTGTTTTCTTAAAACAATTTAACTTCATCAGAAATTACCTGTTGTCTCATGAAAATAGAAACTTTTGCTATTCTGGCACCATTGTTCAGCAACTTCATTTTTTTGCTGTGTTAAGTATTTTTTACAAAGGGTTTGGAGACATTTCCTAAACTTTGACGACTTGTCCATGGCAACTCCCCATTCATACATATCCTGGATCAGGCCCACCCACACCATGCTCTGCAATGCAATCTCTTCCCAGCAAGCTCTTAATGAGGTATCTAAGACCTTCAGCTTACATCTGCCTTCCTTAGCCTCTTTAAAACATCCTTCCTCCTCAAAGTCTTATCTTCCCTAATGCTCCCTTTGCATAGTTGTCTTCCTACCTTTCTTCCTATATTTCTCAAAAAGTTTTTCCTCCCCTCTCTATAGCAGGGTTCATACTGACCTGCCTATTCAGCCCCTCTTGTCACTTCTATGTATTTTCTCTGAGTGCTATTTCTTCCTATCTTTACACCCCCAAATCACCATCCTGCCTTTGGGTTTCTGACTCTCTCTAATCCCTAAATTTATCATGGACCTACTGGAGCAAGCTCCCACTCTCTCCCCCTGTCCAAGCACTGTTATCAGGATTCCCATGACTGTGGGTGTTCAAGTCTGTCAGGTTTTACTGTCTTACATGTGTCCAGGCCACATCCAGAAGCTTTTCGCTCTGTGGGAGCAGCCAGTGCTTTGGAGTGAGTTCACACATCCCTAGCCCTGAAGACTGCACCCATCAACCTGTTGGCCTCCCCGAAAGACATGCTCTTCAAATGCTATTTTACCTGCTATTTTTATGTTGACACCCTCCTTCTGTACCCTATCTTTGTCGTTCCCTTTCCACCACATTAAAATTGACCCTCACATTATCATTTTACAGACCTGTGTCTTTACTTTTAGGGACCTGTAGCTGCACAGTTAACTGACGTTGCACTCAGCTCCTGCTCTTCTGCCCATGCCAACCTCAGCTCTCCTCTCTACAAGCTGTGTCTTCACCACCTCCATGCAGTGCAACATCTCTCCTATTCCTTGCAGCTGATGGTTGTTTTTTTTCCTTCTCAAACCCACTTCTGACATTACTCCTGAAAGAAAAACAGTCATCGTGGGCAGCGGAGGTATTGTGTGTGTATTGTCTGCCCTTTTTCTCTGTCTTTCCCACATAGATCACATCATCTCCCAAGGTGAGCTCTCTCTCTCTAGAGCATAGCACATCCTAGACACAGCAAAAACACATTAAGAGCTGCGTATGTCCTGAGCCAGTTAGACTTGGTTCATGCCCATCCCTTTAAAGTTGGGGGTTCCCCACCACAATAATGTACCAAGCTGTTTGCAGCACATGAGATTAATTTTGTTGGTCTTCCAGAACGGAGATAGATGATGGGATTGAACTTTCCAAAAAGGTTTAAAACAAAGTCCCTGTTTCACCACGTTTACATAAAAAGCTGCCACTATTCAGACTTCACTGCCATGTACCGGAGCTGTCCAGTTTTCCATAGTCATCACTTCTTATTTCTCTGTACTGCCAGCAGACTCTGTCCTTTGCATGTACCAGGAGGAAACAAACAGAAACAAACAACAACAACAATAAAAGTGGCTTTATTTGGGACGAGATATTAAAAGAATAAGGGAATCTTTCCTAAGGACTCTATTTCCACTCCTCTGGTTTGAACCCCAGTTATCAAAATGTAAAGAGTATTGCAGTGTTGAGGAGAAATACAGGTTTGTAGCACAAGTGCAGAGATTGTCCTTGTGCCCACGTATTGTTTAACCATTGCAAATATCAATAACAGACAGGCTGGTTTATCTTCAACTTTTACACACCCAAATGATTTGTATGAAGAATTATCTTAAATTGCTTTATTGTTTAAGTGGACACAGTAAATATTGTGATATCTTTTATTGGTCTAGCCAATATATTACAAGTTGTATTTCATAAAAGTCCCATACAGCCCATACTCCCTTTGTAATTGCTATCTGTTTTTCTCTTGAGGCCAAAAAGAATAAAATTTTTTTAAATTATCTGAGTTTGGATAAATGCCAGGTTCATCAGCTGTGAAATTATTCTTTAGCATTCTCTGTTTTACACTATGTACATAATATTGCCAACATTGCTCCCTTCCCCCCTGCCACTGACAGATTTTCACTTTTTCATTAATCCCATGCAAGTGATTGCACATAGATGATATTATATGATGAAATTACTTCTTTCCACTCAGTCTAAACTAACCATTTGCTACATTCAAATGAATGTAAACTGGAAATTATCTCCTGCCATGTTTATAAGCCCTGGAGAACAATTTACAAAATTTCTCATGGTTTAATGTGTCCTCACCCAAGTATACAATAACTCCACTGCCAACCACTGCTCAGTGTGACTGGGAAAAATTCTGCTAATTTCTATGAGCACTCAATCAGCCCTTAAAGGTAAACTTTTAGTGTTTTACTGTAAGTAGAAGATGTAACCATGAGCAAGCAGTGGAGAAAAACATATACTAGCAAATGGTATGAACCTCTGCTGAAAGACCTAAGGAAGAGTTATTTGTTTCAACTTTCTTCCTTAATCACTTTTCTTTCTTCCTCATCTCATTTTTTCCTGGTCCATGGCTCCTGTTCATCAATTTTCCCCTCCGTTTTTTATCTCTCCCTCCTTTCCTTTGCAGCCTTCCTCCGCACTGCAGTGGCATCTAGTAACCTGTATCAAGAACCAAGGCTACCTTGTGCTATGCTGATACACACCACCTAAGTATCACTCTGCTCTTGAATTTAGGAAATCAGGTTGCAGGCTTTGTTCCATGGCACTACTCTCCACAGCCTCTGCTACTGTTTCATTGCAGTTTTACAACAAATCAGATTTCTAATGTCCGTCAAGATTCTTCCAAATGAAAGATACTGTGTAATACACCACCCATGTGTCATGATTTTTTAAGATCTTTTTTTAATAATTCCCTCTCTTCTCCTCTCCCATGCAGCTTCTATCAGTAGAAACTAAAGCCACAGCTAGCATGGTTCCCAGATGCAATAAGCAGTGTTGGAAATGCCCCCCTGCACCACTCCACTCCTCCCACCCCACCCCCATATTTCACCCTCTTCCAGTTGCTTGTACTGCATTCTTAAAATACATTAGCATATAGATCAGTTCTCTGAAGTTTTCGTGGATTAATTTCCTGCATGAAAAATTCTCACCCTCATTTCTATCTGGTGCAAGATCCCATGTCATTGGGGTACTCAAGTCTTCTAAACCACTATGTCTCCAATACTCATTTCATACACCACATGACTGCAAATGGACACATTTCTGTACGGTGAGGCAGAAAACACTGCCTCCTTTCAACTATGCTTTATAAAAGATGCACGTTTGTCAATTAGGAAACAAAATGTAACTTCTAGGAAGAGGGAGGACAGAATTCCTATTCCTTTGTAAAGTTTTGTTTTGCATGTAATTTCAAATGACTCAGCTCCTGGCTATTAATTTTAAAGGAGCACAAAGAAGAAAAACATGAAATCACACGTGCATGCGTGAACTACCTCCAACGAGCAGAGTGACCTTCCAGTGGATTTTACTATAAAAAATTGTTTCTATCCAAAGCTTTCTACAACAACCTTTTCAGGGAAATAGAAAGTTCCACACAAATGACTTCCACATTTGTGACGCCACTAGAAATAATATCTCAGTCCTTATAGGAGGAACAGCCTGACAAGCTGCTAAAGTGCTGGGAGAAGCCTCAACAAGCTTATTTCTCCAATAAACAAAAGAATCAGGCTAAGACCTCCATCTTGAAAGTTTTTAAATTGGAGAATTTGACCACTAAAATCAAGCCTATCAGCTAGAGCTTTATTTTTATTCATATATATTCCAGTGCAATTCCTCATTCTTGTATTGCTACATCTGAATATGAGAAATAAAGAGAACCACTTTTTAAATTTAGAGTAACAAGAAAATACTCTACCTCTTATTTTTTGCAATTTCAGGAGAACATTTTTGTATTATGATTGGACAGTCATTCTGAAGCAGGCAGAAAGACAAAATTAATCCAATTAGGTCACAGAAGTTAATCTAGGATTGCAAAATTAAGCATGGTTGTCTTGGTCCGATGCTTGCATATACACACAAGTCACAGATCATAATCCTTTAATTTTTCACTACAGCAGTTTCACTCCTTGCTAAAGAGCAGGTTACCCATGGTTTTAATTAAGATTGGTAGGAGGCCGTACCCCTTCCTACCATGCATGCAGAGCCCGTGGGCAAGAAGGGAGTTGAGGTCTGGGGCTTCACGGCTGGCAGAGGCTGTGTCTTGCTTTCCCCTGCGCGCTGGGGACACAATGTCACCGCTGTCACCTGCCTTCCTCAGAGCCCAGCCTGCCCCCAGCGAAACTGCTGCTTCCACCTTCACCCAGGGGACTCGGGGCACCCCTGACCAAAATAGAAGTGGGGGCTGTGAAGGACAGGACCACTGTCTCCCCGGGGCTGTGCACCAAGCAAGCGGCTGGAGTTGTGTCCCCCAACCCCATTGCACCAGCAGGCGGGTGACAGAGCAGGACAGGCGTCTGGAGAGGCAACAGACACCAAACAAGACTCCTACATCAGCATCGCACCCTGGGCTCCTCTCAGCAAGGCACAGCCCCAAGGCAGCCGCTGTCCCTCTCCCTGCAACACGGCCCAGCACACCAAACCTGCTCCGCGCCAGTGGCTCCACTCAGACCTGCAGCAGAAACCCCTGCAGGAGACCTGTGTGGACTGAGCACATGCTACTATATCCCTGCTACTTTAATACAGCCTGTATGGCACGTTACACACAGCAGATGACACCAAGGGCTGAGCATTGCCTCTCGCTGGGGTTGTACTCCTGCGTCAACCCACGCAAAACCTCGGCCCACAGCATCTTGACCAGCAGTACCCCAGTTAATGTAGAAAGGACATGCTAGCCTGTGTTGCAGGGATGCCTTCATTTTGCTCAGCTGACCTGCTTTCTGCCACCAAACTCTTCTTCATGCTGCAGGGAGGCACATACCCTCAGGACAATGACAGACCAACTCAGGGGGTAAAACAGCCACACCGGGGACAGCTTCTAAACCTCCCCATTCCCTAAAGCAGACTTACAAGTCCTGATTTTCTCCTGAGCAAAGCACTACCAAGCAGGAGAGTCAAACCCACTGTAAAAGAGAGCATTGCTGTTCCCTACATCCACCGGTCCTGGCTGGAAACAAGCTGTTTCTTTTGTACAGACACCACAGGGACTGTTCAGGCTAACAGACATACTGACAGTGCATATACTGCTGAGACCGCACCTAGCCCACACACAAAGAGAGCCAAGGCACAGGCCAGCCATTACTTGTCACCAAGGAAATTAGAAGGTTTCCTTGCCAAAACCCAAGGAGGGGCTGATGACACCATTAACCCCCAAGCACCGCAGCTGGGCTTCCCAGCACCTCACACAGCGGCTGCCAATGTTCACAACAGCAACCATTGCCACAGTCTTACCAGTCTTTAAAGGGTCTGTTCTGGTGACAGCAACTTCTCAGCTCAGAGCCCAGCTTGAACAGCTGAGGAAACACAATGGAAAAGACCAAATGTCCTTTCTGCCCCCAGGCTGAGGAACAGCAAGCTGGTGCCATTGCAGCCACAGACCAGTGGCCTTGCTACTCTCCACCCTCCAAGTGGGCACAAGTATGGGATAAAGTAGTTTCAATCACAGCTGATTGCTTAGCTCACCCTTAAATGTGCCATGTGGCAACCATCAAGAGCAGCTGTGGCACTCAGCAGCAGCTAGGCATGTAAAAGTGTATGAAATAGCTCATGGGCTCTCCTGGCTAATTGATATCCTCTCTCCTCTTTCCATATCCCTGTTTGCTCCTTTTCTTCTTTGGAAAATTAGTCATTAATGATTTTCACAGCACAGCCACCCCGAGTCAATGGTGGTGACTAACAGCACACAAAGCCTGGAAGTCCTCTGGGCCAACTGCACTCCCTTTGGCGATGACAGGTATTTCTATATTGAAGAAACAGTTTGTCTTCTAAAGAAGAATTGTTTAAAGAGGAGAAAGTTTTGAGAAGTTCTGGAGCATGGTGATCTGCTCATCATGTTAATTTTTTATGTATTTGTCGTGGTTTCGGTTTCAGCTCAGTCGGTAACAAAGCACCACGAAGCCGCTCACTCACCCCCAACCCCTGCCCCTAGCCACGGTGGGATGAGGAGAAAATCCAAAGGCAGGCTCGTGGGTCGAGACAAGGACTGGGAGGGATCACTCCCCACTTATGGTCACGGGCAAAAGACAGGCTCAACTTGGGGAAGAAACAAAATCAATTTAATTGGCTACCAATCAAATCAAAACCAAGGATATTAGGAAGGAAAACCAAATATCAGAACACCTCTCCCACACCCCTCCCGCCTTCCCAGCTCAGCTCCATTCCCAGTTCTTTCTACCTCCTCCCCCCGGCAGCACAGGGGAAGAGGGGATGGGGGTTGAGGTCAGCTCGCTGCACATGGTCTCTGCCGCTCCTTTCCTCAGGGGGAAGATTCCTCACTCGTCCCCTGCTCCACCGTGGGGTCCCTCCCATGGGAGACAGTCCTTCACCAACTTCTCCAACATGGTTCCTTTCCGCGGGCTGCAGTTCCTCACAAACTTCCCTGGCGTGGGTCCTTTCCGTGGGCTTCAGTTCTTCCTGAACTTCCCTGGCGCGGGTCCTTTCCACGGGCTGCTCTCCAGTCACACACTGCTCCAGCGCGGTTTTTACCATGGAGTTACCGCCATCTTTGGGAGCCTCCGCTCCACCATTCACCCCCATGGGCTGCAGGGGGACAGCCTGCCGTCTCACCACGGGTTGCAGGGCCATCATCCTCAGGCGCCCCCTCCTCCTTCACTGACTCCAGTATTGGCAGAGGTGTTCCTCTCACGTTCCAACCCCCACACACTGCTGGTTCCCCTTCTTAAATATGTTCTCCCAGAGGCACTCCCACTGTCACTGATGGGGTCCGCCTGGACCAGAGGCGGGTCCAACTTTGGAGCCGGGGGAGCTTCTAGCAGTTTCTTACAGGAGCCACCTCTGCAGCCCCCTCCCCCACTACCAAAGAAAACCATGCCACACAAACCCATAACAGTATTGCACATCCATAAAATTTTAGGAACTGGATCCAAAGTCACACATCAGTGGTAGACCTGGTACTGTCTTCATCTGCCTTTGAATCAGTCTCCTGATGCATAAAATTTGGAGCTACTTTTGTAGGTTGTTTGAAAACTTGACTTAAAATCTGCCTTTCAGAGTTACAATAACCAATGATGTCTAAATGCTGATTATTTTAGATGAGAGATCTTGTCTTGATTCGATCTATTTCCCCCTTATGCTGTTGGACAAATATTTTACTGTGAACTATTACCTTAGATCCAGTGGGTCAGTTTGACTTCAGCAGCAGCACACAGGTTAGCTTGTGCGTTTCCCGAACAGTTAACCAAAAGCCACAGCAAACATGAGCAGCAGGACATGGAATACTAGCAGTGGAAGAATGTGCCCAGGATGAGGGTCGATTTTCCCTCCTGGTTTGCTCCCTACGTGTCCTCCCTGTATTTCTCAGCAATTCTGTATCTCTGCAAGAGCACTCTGCACTATGTGGTACTCTGAGATCAACGCTTCTGTCATTAGAGTGACAGGGAAAAAGCTAAGCAAGATGAAGAAGTGACAGGTGAAATGTATTATGCTTTTACATAAATATGTGCACCATTAGGGACAGAACTACTGTCAGCAGCATGAAAACCAAGGGCTGCTGTCTTCTGAACTAAAAGGCATACTTTTCTAATAAGGAGTCTTGCCTCCTTGGCAGGCCAGCAGCTGGAGGCAGGCATAATTTCACACCCCCACACATCCCCGTAGCGCAGGAGGCAGGGGTGGGCTGCCCAGCCCCAGCCCCGATATTAGGCTGTCACAGAGCAGACACACACTGCACTGCCACGTCCATGGCACTTGTCAGGGACGCTCCGCTCACCTTGAACATCGACACAGCTGAAGTCTGGGTTTAATTCATAGTTGTCAAGTATTGTCTTCCTCTGCACAGGAGTGTGATTGCAGAGTGGAGATGATATGTTGCCGGGAAAACAGAGGTATGGGAGTAAACCTCCTGCCAAAGCCTGTTCCTCATTCATCCAGCTGCAATGGACTTTGCCATGCAGCTGGGGACCCCAAGGAAGCTGGATGTGGGGCTGTGCATCCTGCTCTCTCATGTGCTATAAGCTAGAGAAACAGCACTTTTACCTATACCGAGTTTGACTTTGTTTTCCCCCTTGCAACTGACATCACATATTTTTTATAACATCGCTGAAGAGTTTGATTTAAAGAGGCAGCTGGCGACCAACCCCACCAGCACAGCCACCAGCCCCAGGAGCATGTCAGTGTCATGGATGTCACTGCCCTGCGCCAGGGCAGGCAGTGGGAAGGCAGCGGCTGCATGCGCGGCACCCACAGCTGAAAACTTCCAGTTCTCAGGATGGCCATGAGACAGTCACCTTCGGAAACACTCCTAAACACCCAGCTTGCTTTGTAGTGTGAACAAGTGCCTGTGTCAGAGCTACAGGACCCCAGGGGAGTTTGGGCTGAAAAAGAAAAGCTACTGTTTATTAAGTTAACTATTAAGTTCTGTTTATTAGGAGGGTTTATTTCACAAATAGGCTTCAAACGTAATTTATTAGGCATATAATTTGCCAAAACATTACCAAAAACTAACATACACGAGCCTAAAACTCAGGCAAATCCCATTTAAAATGCTCGTTGAAAGCAGCAGAAAAATTATATTTTTTAAGGGCACTTTGAGCTAAGTAGAAGAAAACAGCCGGGGGTGCTCCAGAGATGAATCTGTTCCTGTAGGCCTTCACTTACGTTGATGTACTGCCTCTGTGCTCTAACCTTCCCAGTTACTTTACACTGAATACTTGCCAATGGCAGTTTTCTGTCTTTTAACCGTCTTAGTACACATGTTTTCACAGCTCATCAGGTGTGTTAGGCACACAGTTCTTCATATTAGTCTTTTCATTTTTCCTGGTAACCCACAATTTCATGATCTTTTTAACCTATCTACCATTTTATGTAAGGTGATTGACAAGTGAGCTTCTTGAGAAGCCACATTAATTAAAGAGCAAAAATCAAAAGCTTCCATAGTTGTAAGACCTCTCATTGGCTCTAAGGCAGCTTTGCCACCTATTTTTCTAATTCCTGCCAGCTTAATTGCTACATTATGGCTTACATGAAGCTCATTTTCTTGCTAGAACAGGAAATGTAGTACTTGGCTTTCTGGGGTATAGAAATGTCAATGATCCGAAGCTTTTTGGTGCTCTATTCATGAACACTTTGTTTTCTAAAGGCAAAAATGAAAGTTCTGATTATTTCACGTAACCCTCTGCTTAAAAATGAGAGAGCATAGAGCTCAGTTGCTCTTTGCCAGCAGATGCAAAATGAATTGAAATCCTAAATGGTCAAGGCTGCGTCATATCCCCAACCTAATGAGGCTGAAACTGGGAGCACAAGAGGGATATCAGGGAGTGTCTGGAATGGAAACAGACAGGACGGTATCTGGCTGCATATGAAAACACCCAAATTTAGATGTATTCTGAGAAGTACCTACATGTGTGCTGCGTTTGTCTCCTCCCATTATAGTCAAGAGAGAACTGTCCAATGCAGCCTTTGCAGTCAGGGGTTGTGATTCATCTCATTCTGGAAGAGACCCCTAAACCCAGGCATGACACAGGCCTCACAGATCTGTACCCTTGCAAAGCAACCGCAGGACACTTCAGGGCACCTCGATATCACCAGATGCCTACCTGTGGGCAACTGGAGTAAGCTCTAGATTCTCACTGGCTCCAGTGGGAGCTTGGACTCCTGCCTTGTCTGTAGGCAACTGCACATACACACTTGAATACTGAAACATGGTCATCCAAGAATAAGTCTTCTAGTTTGACCTTTTTAAAATAAAGTCTTTAAAAAACACACTCCTTGTGAGCAGCCCACCTTCTAGGGAGAGATAGTTTTCTTCTTTTTCCCACTGAGCACTTGCTTTGGTCTTTCTTTGTCACATAAAAGTATTTTCTACTTCTTCAAGATAGCCATGTAGATCAACAGGGTGCTGGAAACAGCAAGGCAACCCAAGGAAATAAAGGTGAGAATATATGTTCAGATGAAGGAAAAGCTGCCCTTTTGCAGTGAATACATAAGGACGCAGGGGAAAAGGGATGCAAACAAAGCCAGTCTTACGGGTCACCTAATTCCAAGCAAAAGACATGAAAACCTGGAGATAATAAGTTTCTGCACGCACACACACACAAAAGGCTTAAAAATAATTGTTGCAACCAAGGCAGCACAGTTTCTCTGATCACAAGCTCACGTGCTACATGTGGCTGTGTTAACACAATTTTCCTTGTGGGTATTTTTTTTTTTAACTGATAGTGTATCTGTGTCGTTAAAATATTTGCTAACGGACTGTATAAAAACATCCTTTGGTCTTTAGGCAGAGAAAGGAATCGCAAACATGGTGGAAACTCCTTGCCTTGGCAATAGCCATAAATCCATGTGTGAGCTTGCAGCCTCATGCAGCTGCTCTCCAGGAGAGTCTGGCTTGCACAGCTGCACAAAAGAGAAGCACCTGAGCTTTGAGGAGCAGCATGGTTGGGGGATTAATCTCCAGGACCATGGCTTCACTGCTCTGTCAGGTTGTCATGACCACATGGACACTGCTGGACAGACAGGGTAATAACAGTCACAGCAGCTACCCGACAGGCAGTTTTAACACTCCTGCTAGGTTCCCATCCTCTTCTCATCTCCAGTTGGAGGCTTCTGCTCTCCCACAGGCTCCTGATCTTGCTATGTCAGCCTCCCCCACCTGTTCAAGAAGGGAGAGAAAAGCAGCAGGAGATCCTTGCACACTCCAGGCACATGGGATCATGCCACAATGCTCTCTGTCATCTCTACTGCAGATATCCCAGGGGTATCTTAGGAGCTGGAGCTCCAGCACGGACACCAGCAACAGCCAGTCTTTCACACACCAAAAATACGGCCCGTTGCCAGGAGCTGTTGCCATGAGTTGTAGACCTATGTGTTGACCATTATGGACATGTCACAAGCACACTGTTGGGACTACCCTATACTTCTGATTTGGGAGAGTGCTAGGCCACTAATTTAAGGATGTGGATCTTCATGGTCCTGGGTTCAGAGCAGCCACCAGCTTTGTAGTGGCAACTCACCAATGTCCTGCCCTCAATCCCCACACAGATATGGGTAATTGCTCTCTTCTGAAAGCTGGTCACATCAGTTTCCTATCCCCTCTGCCTCATATTAGGAGCTAACCATCAGCAAGTTCATGGTGGCCATCCTTATCATGGAAGCCTACAAGTCATACTGTCATCTGCTGCCTCTTCAGCTCGTTCCCTCCCTGTCCAAGCCTGGGCCTCACCACCCCTTCCCATGTGAGCAGTATGCCCAACTACTTTGGAGCCACTGACCGGACACCTATATCCCATCCAGTATCCCTCAAAGCAAAGTAGTGGTTATCACAATCACGGGAGGAGCAACTTCTTCATACACTGAAGTCCCACCAGGCACTGCCGCAATTCACACACAACATCATTTGCAAGTATGATGCTGGTATACTCTGGAGCCCTGGTTTTTCTCTAAGACATGTACCTATACTGACACCTAGGGTGTAATGATGATGACACTTGCTGATTTTACCACCATTTTTACCACTGCTCTGCAGTCCCAGCAATCACAGTGGTCACTGGGACACTGACCATGTTGTCATTTCCCACCTGATGCTGTCAAGCACAGATTTTGGTGGCCAAAGGCTACAAAACCAGCCAGAACCAAGGAGGCTGCCTAGATCACTGTGACAAAACCATGCTTTTCACACGCCATGGGGACATGGTTGGAAGCAGATGCTGAGTGGATGGAAACAGACTGGACACTGTGAAGGGCCCTTGCCCAGCCAGCTGACCACCTTGGACACAGCTTTGGTCCACGTGGCTCCTGTAAGGGACGTGTATCATGTCACCTGAGGCTCTGTTCAAAAGCCCAACGAAATGGGGAGAGCCAGGAAGGGAAGCACAGGGGACACACAGGGAAGGGGCACCATGCACAGGGCAGTGTCAGGAAGTTGCTGTAATTCACACAGGTCTGTCTTACACCACTCAGGTCCTACCTGAATCAAGAATAACTCATATTTCAAAAGTAACCAACAAACCCCGCAGTTCTTTAGTGCTGTATGACCCAGTCTGCAATATTAGAAGCAGCAAGTCTTACACTCAGACCTTTTAAAGTAGGCTTCCTAAACAGATTCCCCAATCCCTCACTTCATTTTGGGAAATTAACCCCAATTAAACACGAAGCATTAAACTTGTGGCTGTTTGTTAGGCTTGCTGTTTGTATTCGCGGTGGTCTAACAGCCTGACAAACACATTGCTGTGGTGTTGATGCCAACAGTCTTGTCCATAGTAGATAATCCACCTCAGACAGACAGCGGATCATACGGCTGGAATGGCCTCATCCATTCCCTAGCCTCAAAGCAGGGTCACCTACAGCCTCGTCAGTTCTGACAAATGTTTGTTCAATCTGTTCTTGAAGTCCTCCAGTGATGGAGATGCCTCATCTTCCTCAGATAGCCTATTTCCCTGCTTCATTTCTTTCGGAAACAGAAAGCTTTATTCATTATCTAACCTGAACCTCCCTTGCTGCAATTGGAGCATGTTGCTTTTCATCCCATCTACTACAGACAAAGAGAAAAAAAAATGCACTATTCTTTGCAGCAGCTTCTGAACACTTATCACCTGACAAATCTTCCTTCCTATTCTGCTTATGTCTTGCCCATAAACACACTGCACCTATTCAGACATTATGGTCGGAAAAGTTTCCCTCAAAATGTCATGT
This sequence comes from Pandion haliaetus, assembly GCA_013401275.1. Taxonomy (NCBI): domain Eukaryota; kingdom Metazoa; phylum Chordata; class Aves; order Accipitriformes; family Pandionidae; genus Pandion; species Pandion haliaetus. Next base: position 53,055 of record VYZV01041127.1, on the reverse strand, counting down.
GTTTTTAAGGCTTCCAATCTGAAGACTGCTGCTTCGCTGCAATTGCTTCACAGACCCCCTGAGACCTCTTCTGTTCGGTTCAGCCATGGAAGAAGGCACTAATATTTACACTCCAGCTTCTGCTGAGAGTATTTGCTGAAAGCAAATTTCAAATTTGCTTAATATTAATATTTGCTGAGTAAACTTTGGCTGCACAAAAATATATGGGAAGCAAGCCAAAAAATTTGGCTGTAGACAGACATTCAGTGTTCAGTGCAGGAAGCCACACACTGCAAAAGAAAGTATTTAACACCAGTCTTCACCATCACTTCCTACCTGCACCCTCGCCCAGGGTCTGCCTCCTGGGGTTCTCAGTGGTCTGCCTGTCTGGACCCATCAGCCTCCTCTTTGAGGCACCTCTAGCCACCTTTTCTTCCTCAGTGTCCTCTTCTCTGCCTCAGGCCCCAGCAGTGCCACTGCAGAGCCCAAACCAGCAAGCTGAGCACGGCTCAACAGGGTGGAGGCTGCTTTACCATCATGATGTATAATGGCGGCAGCATTTTGAGGTTCATCTCACCAGTTAGCAACTGGTGCTGTAGGAAACACTCAGGTGGGATTTGTTTCACCTAGTTTTGGCCATCCAGAAATTATGCACATGAGCTACACATGTAGTCTTCTTCACTACACAACAAGGACACAAATGACCCCCATATAGGGATGTGTCTCTCTCTGCTGGTTATGAGGTAGCCCTAATTCCTAGGTGATTTAACAAATTCCACTCCTAGTGAAGAGAAGTAGTTTCCATCATCAATGCCAAAGCCATTGGATTTCACATGGTTTCCAACAAAGCTCAAACAAGGAGCAGAGTTTGAACAAAATATGACTGTCTCACACCTAATAATGAAGAGGTCAAGGTCAGTATCAAAGCCTCACTGCACAATTACCTTTTCTTAAGATGCTTGTTTTCTGCAGATCTCAGTGCACAAGGAGCCCAAGACCCATGAATTGTAAGCGAAAAGGAAGACCACCAATTTCTCCTCAAGTCACCAGAAGTAGAAGACGAGAAACCAGCCCATATTCAATAAGTGTTTCAGAATGGCACACTTTCTTTTTATTCCTCTTTAGCTGAGTGCCTATTACAAGAAGTACTTACAAGTATGAAATGCCCCATACAGTGTACATTTAACTATCAGAATACTCTTCAGCAACTCCTATCTGAGGAGAGAAGTATTCCGGGAAGCACACCACTTAAACAAGCATGTGTTTACCAGAAAAAGAAATGACCTTTAGCAGCAAGAGAGATCTGTTATGCATACCTCTGAGCTCTAGGCTTTACAGCCAATTGCTTTCCATATGCCTCACATATATGCATGAAAAAGTTGCTTTTCAGTGAAGTACATAAGCCCTGTATATAAAACAACCATTTATCCTCAGGTGGCATTCTCAAATATCCCTGGCATGCGTTGACTAGGGAAAGAGAGCACAAGCGATTCCCTGCTCAGCTAGCAGATGGGATGGCAATCCAGGCATCTAGCAGGTCTAGGACCAACTTGTACAGTAGTGCCAGCCCTTCTCACTTGAGTCCATCTCCCTCCTCACTCCACATACACTGGGTAGCAGACCCAGTCTGAGGTAAGAGAGAGCATATCCACACACCTAGAGCTGGATGGGATGTCCGTGTCTCTGCCCTGATGTTGTCCCCCAAAGGCTGTGTCATACCGTCTCTTTTACAAACAGACCACATGCCACCTTAGTCTAGTTACCCTATTTCTTTGCCCACCTCAGAACAGGAGTTTCTTCCAAAATCCCACTGATTTGACAGTGTGAGCTGGCGGGAGCTTGAAGCTCAGTGCTCTTCATGCCCATGCACTGGGAAGGGGCTGCTCCTCAGCAGCTGTCTGGTGGCATTATGGATCTGGGCTTACCTGTACATTATGAATTTCTGATATATCAAAATGTTGCTGCTTGGACAAATGTGACAGTTTACTATTCAGTTTCTAGGTCTTCCAGGGGCTCTGAGTACAGCAGTGCTTGCTTTATCACCGCTGCAGAGGGCATATGTCTACATAATGCCGCTGCGAAAGCTAGGGGACTGAGCTGTCTGTGATACATCCTTCTTCTAAGAAATTTGAGACAGTTCCCCCAAATCAGGTCCCAGAAGTTAGTACTCAAGCACATGAAGATACCCATTCTTCCAAAGCATAATACCCTTACAATTGCACTGGGCAGCCACTTCTTCCTTCCAGCCCAGATACAAATCAAGGCAACTGCAAGGACTACTGCATGATGCCAGCGCACCATGACTTCCATTGCATTGTGTTGACATACCGCAAGGACCTCTCTCCTACCTCTGTCCCAAGGGACAGTAAGATTCTGTCATGTATATACGTGACAATGGAAAAAAAACCTACATTTTTCTCTCCCCAGCCCTGAGCCACAGAACTGACGCAGGGCAAAAACTCAGGTCCATTTGCTAGCAACCCAGGGGAAAGTTGCAGTTTTGTCACTTTTCTGAGCTTTTCTGCAAAGATATAAATGAAATCACAGCACATAAGGCAGCAAAGAGTCACAACCTTCAGGTTCCCTCTCTCTGCAGAAGAGCAAGAATTTATGGCCCCACATGCCTGACATAAGCTTTGTCTTGTAGTGATCAACACTTAAATTAGCACAGGCTTCAAAATATTCTGAGTCTACCCTGACTATGATTTCTGTGTAAATAATAATGTCTCACTTCTCCTTGCTTCTGCACCCACACCACGTCCTACTTCAGAGACCAGCAGTAAATCCACTCTCAATCCCCAGTGTATTGAGCTTTCTGAATGTAGATATCAACCTTGTTCATGGCCTCAGACCATTCTGAAAAAGTAATTCTTTTTTTCTTTTGGCTATGAATTATATGAAGAGAAAAGCTCTAGTTTCTTTTCCAGATCGTGGGACAGGGAATGCCTTTTATTATTCTTCAATACAACCACCACTGCACTTGGTTATTACTGGTAGCAGATTTGACCGTAAGAGCTAGCAATGGCACAGAATTAGTAAGGCATGCTAAGATTTCACAGGTTGTCCTAAACATGCTGTTTAATAAAAAAATTCTGTGCCTACCTCAGTGTGTATTTTAGCTGAACTCTGTGATAATAACTACAGTATTTTAGTTGAAATACAAAAATACGGGCGTGACCATCCTTCTCACTTGAACTTACAATTTGGACATAGAATTTCATCTTCTCTCCATCTTTTAACTCTGTCATAAGATACCAGTGTGATAATCAAAATCTCAGCCTGGAGAAACCAGCCTCCTCATCTTCTAAACTTTTTAACGGTATTCACTGACTGATTTTGGGTGGTGAGTTCAGCTGGTACAGCTGTAGCTCCCACATGTGTTCCCCACCTCTCTTCCCCTGGTTACCATTCCTGATGCAGGGATGGCTTAAGAGGACAAATATCTCCTCTTGAGCAGTTTACAGTTCAGTGATTTAATAATTTATATAACACAGCATTAATGTAACTATATACATTCTCCTTTTCTTCCTACATGGCTGCACAGTGCAGTGGCAGCTGCAACCACTGGGAATTTAAAAGGACATCAAAGACAGACTAGAATGACCATGTTGCTTGAAGTCCACTTTCAAATATTTAATTCCTCCCTTGAAGAAAAATTAGACAAAGGAATCCATTTCAGGAGATCTTCAATACAAACCAGAGTATGGCTGTCAGCTTTGGGCACCTTGAAACAGCAGTCTTCCCAATTAGCCTTAGTGTTAAATCACTAATGGTTAGGTGTCAGATCATAACAATTCCTTGAAAAGAGTTTCCATGAAACAAGTAGTAGAAATACCGTGAAAATGTGTTTTCAAAACTGGCAGAGTCCCCAGAAAATCAAAGTCCAGGCAGCAGAAGCAACAGGAAAGCAACAGCCTTTATTTGCGGCTGTAGAAGCAACAGGAAAGCAAATGACTTCATGAAGTATCACCTAAAGTTTCCATTCATTTGCATTGCAGTAGAGCATTGACAGGTGGCACTTGTTGGAGAGGCTCTGCAGATGATTTCTAAACAAGTGTATTGATGCACTTTCCAGTAAGGCAGGAGGAAAAGTTTCCTAGTTAAAAATTTAACAGGCAGCCACAAACCAGTAACTTCTCATGCAAGTTCCCCCATCCATCCTTGATGGACTGAACTCTGCCAAACTCATCTTCTACAGGGAAGGTGTAGTCTCATTTGGCTTATTGTCCTGTGGGGTTCAGATGCCCCCAGTCCTGGGCATCTCTGATGCTGACTCTCTAGCCTACTGACATTTAAAGCTCCTGGTTCCCAAGAGCATTCCCAAACCACCAGGGTGGAGCCTCAGCTCTGCACTGACTGGAGTCAGACTTCTCTCTCTCCTGCTGGATTTGGATTACTTTGCAGTCCCAGTTCTTTATCTGCTATCCATCCACTCCAGCCATGTATTCAGATAATTCACCACCACAAGTCTTCAGGAGAACAGCTGAGTTGCATTGTCATAATGATGGAAAAGGTCAGTCCACAGACGAGCAATAAAACCCCTTCAGCTGACTTCCGGTTGGATTCACATGAATGGGACATAAGCAAAACTCAAGTGCCACTGAAGGACACTCAATGAATTCGGTATTGCTTCTGGGAACACAGGTGGGACAGGGCTGTGCAGCTCCCAAGTGAGAAAGGATCTCCTCTACCCTGCACAGCCACTGCCCCAAGCACCCCTTGGCGACTTGCAGAGGTATGCTTGGCCTCTTCTCCTCAGTGATGACCAAAGCAGCCTGCTCCAGCTGCCTTTGTACCTGCAGAGTTTCCCCCCTGATTTTTTTTACCTATATCTTCATGGTTGTACATTAAGCTGATTTTTTTTCCCTTGTTCCATCCCACCACTCTTTCTACTGATGTCTATATAAAAATTTTCTGTCTGCTAGGAGACTATTAAGTTCCATCCAGTCCTCTCTTTCCTGGGCTAAACAAGACCACATCCTGCAGCTTTCCTTCACAGTTCATGTGTCCTGCACCCCTGATGAGACACAGTCTGCCCACAAATGCCTTCTCCCCCAGAGCTGAACAGAGCCAAGTAAATACCTTTTTCTCTTACAGACTCCTGTCCAGCTAATTCAGTACAAGGTGTCATTTGACTTTTTTTTTTTTTGAGTCAGCAATGCCAGTTTTACTCCGTGCAGCTTGCGACAAGAGGCTTCTATTCTGTTTCTGCAATGCTTTTGTATAGATAATTATTTTAAAATATGTGCTATGCATTAGACTTCCTAAGTGTTGTGGTTTCACTTTCCATTGTTTTTATTTAATTTCCTTGATTTTGGAACGTTTGCCCAATTTATCAAAATCAGTGTGAATTTTTCTCCTCCAAGGTACATAAAACCACTGACCACTTAATGTCATCTGCAAACTCTGCAAATATCCCATCTAGTTTATCATCTAAGTCATCAATAAAAATAATGATTAGAGCTGCCCTCAGGTCTTGTCCCACAGGACTGCATTTGTAAAGTCCTCCTTCTTTGACAGTGAATCCTTGAAAATTATTTATCAGCACAGTTTTTCAACTAGTTGTGCACTCATCTAGGAATGAAAATTTTCTCTAGACCCAGACACGATTTGAAAATAATATATCCAATAGCTGTACCAGAATTTTTACTTAAATGCAACGTAAATTACATTTCTCACTTCCCCTCAAAGAGTAGGCCATTATCCTGTCAAAGAACAAAACTAGTTTTCTTTGACACAATTTATTTTCAACAAATCTATGCTATTTCTTTTTACTTGAGGAGGTGTACACAGATTGATTGCTTAAAAGTGTGTCCTACATCTTCTGATGTGTCAGAGTTAGTCTGGCTGGGCCTATAGAAGGTTTTTCTTTTTAGGAATGATATTACTCAAGCCCTGTTTGCACTTTTCTGAATGCAGGCACATTAAGCCTCCCCACACTCCTTTAATTCTCTGTGATAGTTGTTAATTACACAGAGGTGGCTTTGACTAGTTCTTTCCATACTTGTTTAATCAGATGCGGTCAGCCTGAAGACGTCAAACTTACATGTTCTTTAACCTGTTCTTTGAATTATTTTTAGTGTATTCTTTAATCACTCCTTCCCCTTTCTGGCCTTGTTGCGGAGAAGAGAGGACAAAGCGGAAGAGAAGCAGATCTGTCCTCCCCTCGTGAACCTTTAGCTTCTTGCATTTGATTAGTTTTGATGGCATCTGCTGGCAGACATGGGATACACTGCTGCGAAGTAGAGAGGAGCCAGCAGACAGACACAGTCTGTCAACAGGAATAGTTGCACCCACATGACAGAAAACAGAGTGAGACAGAACTGTAAGGATAGGTCTTGGTGAAACTGGGGATGTTTTGTGAGGAAATTATCTCTACCCAGCATCCAAGCTTGTTCCTGTGCTGCTGGAAACAAGACTTTAACTACACTACATGCAAATAGAGAGGAACACATCAAACAGTGCAACACTACCCAAACTCAGAAATACTAGGAGAGGCTCCAGGTAGAAGCCCTGTTGCAAGGCTGAAAACATGTTTGTGTGGCATTAGGATAGCACGGGTCTCAACATAGCTGCACAATGTACCTGTCAGCTTCTTCAGACATGAGAGCCACGGCCTCTGATTGTGCAGGACTGACAGAAAAGCAGGTGTATGGCACAAACTGGGCCAGCTTTGCCAGGACTGGAGACCTGTGCTGCCTGCTGGTATCGCCGCCGTCCTGAGCACCAGTAGGACATGTGGCAATGACTGCAGGGTACCGTGCAGGCAGGCACAAACACCCATGCAAATGGTACCTGTGTCAGGATTAACTCAGTGGAGAACTCACATTCCCCCTCTGCTCCTTGAATCAGCTCCCTTTATCCCTCTACCAGGAATTGGTGGCTAACCCCCAAAATATAGGGAGACACTGAACCCCCTGGGCAGCCTGAAGAGGACAGTCAGAAGTGGGGAGCAGAGGCAGATGCTGGAAGGACCAGGCACCATGGACTGCAGGTATCCCTGCCTGCCTCTACGTGTCTCTCTCCACTTGGGTGCCTTCCTCCAAGATGTGGAGGTACAAGGAAGGCAGGGAAGCTTGAAAATATGGTACCACTAAAGGCTGTAAAACTAGCAGGCAAATAAACTTACAATCTGTTGCTGCTAATAATTTCATTACTTTTACGCTAGGGTCTTAACTTTTGAGGCTTGATTCGTGCTTGTTTTTCAGCACTTGGCAAACTGCTATGAATCCTGGTTTCCAAGAGCACTTTGTTCCTTGCGAGACGCGGCCGATACAAGAGAGATGTGATTTGCCTCAACAAGAGAAGTGTATGCAGGCTCTTCATGAAACAGGCATTGAGAATATGCCTGTCAAAGCAAAGGGTAAAGAAAAATAACACCAACAGAACTGAGTGATACCTCTTTCCTGGGATTAGTGTCCAGAGGCAGGCAGACGCAGAGTGTTAATCCCAAAATGTATGCCACTGTTGCAATAGCTTTCCTGAAAATTATCCCTAGGTATGGCAGTGGTATTGCTGATCCCATAGTCCCCATCCCACAGCAGTCCTCCTGAATATGCAAATTGTTTAAACACTCAGGATGAAATGAAAACAGGAGTAGGCACCATTTTGTGCCTCACCACAACAGCTAAGGACTGAGTACCTCTTAATGCCAAACATAACTACAAACAGTGTCTGGGATTCAGGAGATACTTGAGTACTATATTCTAGAAACCCAGGACTTGTATGCAAAAGGTACAGACACTCAGCCAACTAACAGTACAAGTCCTTGCTCAAGAGCTCTCTGTCCTTCTCCAAACTTGTCCTTCAAAACTGGAGTCACACTGGAACAGTCCCCAACGCTCTCTCTTGAACTAGGTCTGGGATTTGTGCTAGATGGCATAAACCGACACGGTGTCATGGAGTGTACTAACAGGTCACCAGTATGAATGACCAAGTAGCTGGGGATGTCCCCTGGCCCTGTCTGATAGTAGCCAGGAAGAGGGGAGCTGTTAGGTGGAAACAGCATGAACATCCATTCATCTCTGCACTCCAAATCCTTGCAAGGCAATTGGTGAGGAAGGGTCCATGTAGGAGCCTGAGGCTTCAGGACAAGGGCTGACCCTCATTGTCAAATCGGTGGTCTAGCACCAGGTAGCATAAGTGGTCCCAGCTCAGGGTCAAGTGGGGAATCTTGCTGGAGGGCAAGAAATCATAGTTTGACATGAATCTCACTGAAAAGCAGAGGTGACTGGGCAGAAAATATTTTAAATAGGAAAATTTGCCCCAAATGATATGAGTTTTAAAAGACTGAAAAACAAATTTTTGCAGAGATATAAAAACAAAGATGCTCTTCTTTGGAAGAAGAAATAAGCAAATAAAGAATTATTCTTTTTTGTTGTTGTTTTGGGATGGTTTTTCAATTGTTTCTTTCTGTTTTCTGGCCATTTACCTCTTTGCTCATTCTATATTGCCATCATTAAGTGGCAGGGCTGGGGAAAAGCAGAAACTGGGTGAGGAGAGAAAAGAGTGAAAACCTGACATTTTAAATTGTGGTTTAAGAACTGAGCAATGATAACCATTTGAAGGACTGTGCTTATTCTGTATGTTTCTTGTTTGGTTTTTTTTTATCAAAAACAAACTTTTCAAAAAATAGTATATATTTTTAACTTCCAGACAAACCTGCTGTTTATTGGACAGGCTGAACTGACAGAGTTTGTCGTTACCTGCAGTCTCTGTTTTTGTAATTCCATAGAATCGAATCCTTACTGAATCCACACCATAGGAAAGCCAGAAAGTACTTTTGCTTAAGTAACAATGTACTCTCAATAAGGTATATTTTGCAATCTCTGCATGTCAACTTTCTGAAATACCCATTTATTCCAAAGCCCTGCATGCAAATGGTTAACGAAGCAGTCTCCCTCCACGTGAGCTCACATTTTACCTCTCCTGATCTAGCAAATCCCAAGGGAAAATTCTGCCAAAAAAGATTGCGATGAGGATGAAAGAGCTAGCCCTTGCAGTTGTTTAAATCTTGAGCTTTAAAGCTAGACAAATTCAAATTATAAATAGAGTATATTTCTGTCTCACATTTTAAAGAACTGTGAAACACCAGCTGGCTTTTCTGTTGCTGTGACCTGCCATATAAAATATATTTTTACGGTTTCTGATTTCACTACAAATAGGGCACAAGAATGATATGCTGTTAATGTAAAAATAATTTTACACATGAACTTGCCGTGGATGGATGTGGTTTATCAGCAGGCTGGGAGATGGATGCCCTGCCTTTCCACCACTTGATGGCATTCAAGGTCCATAAATACTCACATCAGGAATTCCAGCAAAAGAAAATGCCTCTTAGAAAATTAAAACACAAAGTGTCCAAAGCCTTTGGATTCTTGGTAGTGCTTCTGTAATATATTCGTGTTTTCGAAGTTCCAAGGAAATAAATCCGGAAAAATGAAAAAACAGTTTCTGAGGAGAAAGGAGCTTTCCTCTGAGATGCAACTAAACATGCATGTAGGACATGGGATAGGAGGTCTGAAAGCAGTATTTCAATTAGGAGAATCCAACAGCCATATCTAGGCAACTCAGTCTACATCAACATTAATAGGGGTTGGCCAGAGGCTTTTGTTTTTCCTTCCAGGTATGGGCCCAACAGGGATAGAAAAAGTGAGATGTATTCATTTGACCTTGGTACTACACAGACACGACGCCCTGGTTGTGCAACAACTGCACACACAAAAAGCTCTATAAAGCACTTCTGCCTTTGTTTTTCCTTCTTTAAAGCTCAGACTCACCCTACCGCCAGGCAGCATCATTAAAACCACCCCATCTAACATCTGAGCCTGCTCTGAGTAGGAGGTCGGGCTGGAGACCTCTTGGGGTCCCTCCCCACCTGAACCGCCCTGCACTTCCATGGCCTCATTAAGAATAAAGACAGCTTGTCCTTTTTTTTATAGATAAAAAGAGCACCCCGCAGCGGTAACAGTATTTGTGGTGGTGTAGCTGTAAGGGTCTGGGAGTGCGAGTAGGATCAGGTTAGCAGAGAGGTGACTGCTTTTACACACCAGCTGAAATACCTGGGAAAGAGGGGTGAGCTCTGGAACAGACGAGTATCTCCTCAGGTCTGAAAGAGCACAGCAAGCTTCAGGCTAGTGGCAGGCAGGCGATATTTGCTATGTTTCACCAATTAAAAAAAAAGGGTAGTTTGCAGCTCTGTGGAACAAAGAAAGGTTCAGAAGAGGAGAGACGACAGAGCCACGGCCTCTGCGGTGTAAAGATGGGGTACAAGCAGGGAAAGACTCATCGGGAAAAGCTGTGGTATTCTGGGAAACCAGTGTTCCTGCCAAGTCTGTAATTTTTGCTACAAACCCTAACTATGAATTTTAGTTCCCTCTTTAATTTTTGTAAGTCTGCCTTGGGAAGCCACTGTTCCTGCCGCTTGCAGAGAGTGTGACTGGTGGTGGTGGTCTGGTCTCACTTGCACAAAGGTGTCTGGTGAGCTGCGTTTCTCAGGCTGTACTACCTGGGGTACTTCTTGCAGTGCATCTGCTGATGTGCTCAGGACTCTCTGCCTTGCTGCAGTTTAGTTCCATTTGGGGTATGATGGCTATGGGATACCTTTGCTTCTGGTGAGGATTTTGCCATGGCTCAGTGGATAGATGCCTGAGGGCAAAAGACAGGGATCTGAGAATACCTAAATTGGAAAGTGATCTACTCCAGTTATTATATAGGGCACTTTGCAACAAAGAGAAGTGTACAGTTGATGGGACTTCATCTTCCTATTGCAGTTAATGTGTATGTAGTATTCAAGTAGCTCATTATATATATATATATATATATATATATATATTCATGTACCTGGAGATGTGTCCTTTGTTCAGAGAAGATCCCCAGTGGCGCATGGGGTGGCCTTCTCACAACAGACTGGTGATACCTTAAAATCCAGCTATACACAGTTTTTAGGGGTGTTTTGTTGCTGGTTTTCTGGAGAGGCTCATGTTGGTCTCTTGGTCTTTGATACATGATAACATGTAATTATCTCTCTGCTATAGGTTATGAGGCCTAGAAAGAAGATAATGGAGTTACAACAGTCCTGCACGTACAACCTTGTTCTCCCAGCCTGTGCACTATTCTTCACATCAGGGCTTGAGGGCAGGGAGAGGCTCTCAGAGAGCAATCTTCTGGTCTTTTACACCATCTGCTCAGAGGACTCCTTATGAGATGATACAGACCTTGTCCAAACCCTCTTCCCTGCAAGGCTCATTTTATGTTACCTGAAGAGGTGGAAGTAGGTGCAGTGGTTTTCAGTGTTAAACTACTATCTACCATGCACAAGATTTTCTGCCCAGCCCACTGAAATGATGTTTTAAAATAACAAAAGCAGAAAAAGACACTTTTTTTTTTCCTGGAAGAAAACAGTAACAATTTTACTTGACAATACTACAGTGTAATATAAGCCAGAAGAAATAGGAAACATCAAGGGCAGAGTTTTAACTGTAAGTATCAAAACAGTGACTGTAAATTGGGTTTTAGAAACTACAAAGCACAGTTCAAATATATGATCATTTCTCAACACAGATTATGTATACAACAAAGGCATTATGTTCTAACACATTCCTTATTTAAGATTCCTGACATTATCTTAGCCACTCTCTAATCAAACAGCTCAAAAGGAAAAAAACCCTTCATCATTACCTGTACTACGCTCACAGCCACATGGACACCCAGAATCACATCAGCTAATGAGATTGTTGTTCCACGGTCATCAGCTTATGCCTGTAGAGCCCTAGCATCCAGTTCAACAGCCAGGAACTCAAGTCCCTCCTGAGCTGATCCACAAAGCAACCACTGGACTGATCCAGAGCATAACCCATGGACTGATTTGTATCACCACCCTTTCTCTTCCCAAGCACTTCACAGAAATCTACTGCACCCATGGCACCAACAAAAAGCCAATGGGCTGGTGCTGCCCGGGGATGGAAAAACTGCAGAGTGCAGAAAGGCTAGTTGTTATAGTAAATAGCTTTACACTGCCTCCACGGGCTGCTTTATTATTGCGAGCACTCTACTGTTTTTCAGTCTCCCCGCTGCCTGACAACATATCCAGAGCAAGGTTATGTTTTCTCTTCTGCTTGGGATAGAAAATATAAGAATGTCTCACGCCCAAGGAAAGGTAAAAAAAATTAAAATAAAGAAAACCTATCATGAACAAGTATTTGATCTGAACAAAACACAATGAAGAAAAACATTGTTCCTAATGCCTACAAGGCCAACTTACTTCTTGAAGCACTGGACTTGTTTATAATTGCCATTATCTTTGCATCATAGCTGCAAATATTACGAATGGCCATGCAATTACCCATCTCTTTTAAACGCTAAACCCCGGGCCCCAAGGAAACTGCATGCCCTTACGTCTTTTCAAGAATACATGGCTCAATGTTTTGCACTTTAATTTATTTGGTGACTTTTCAGAATTGCTTTGTTGTTGTATCCTCCTCTGGGAGTATATTTGCATGAAAGGAACATTATGAACTGCTTAGTATAAAGACGTAAAACAAATGAAATAACAAACACATGCAAAAACATAGCTATTCCTAATCAAGCTAACTCAAAAACTTGCAGGGGAAAAAAAGTAATTCTCCCTTCATGCCCTCATCTGGCCCTACCTTACTTGGCAAATTAATGAGTGTACACTCGTGTTAAGGAGTGAGAATAAGGAAGAACATCCTCCATCCCTGTCTGCTGAGGATGAGAGCTGATGGGCCTCTGCACTCACTCAAGTATCACTATGGAGAAGATGGGCAGAGAATGATGAGGCGGAAGAAAATGGAAAGAAAAAAAAAGAGAGAGTAAAAGACCATGTTGGCTCTTCCTCTTTAAACACTGGTTGCTTAGCTGTGACCATGCGGTAGAAGTTACTGTGTTGATACAGGCTAGCAGTGACTTACTATAATCATTTCTGGAAGGAGGAGAAACAGGGGTAGGAGCTGTGGTCAGAGTGGTGGTTTTATTTCTGGACCAATTCTTCTCCAGGCTCTCCCCGTGCAGAGGTGTAGGAAGTGGCGATGCAGCCAGGAAGCTCAAGCCTTGCTGTCTCTGAGCCTAACTATAGCTAGGCTTGCTCCAAAAGAAAATATCCTTATGAAATTTTCAAGAAAAGAAAACTGGCTCAGCTGTAAGGAGACCTGACTCCAAACCCAGCAGCAGAGTAAAGGAAGTCTTAGCAGCTACCAGGCAGTTGTTCAATTGCTATCAAGCAGTAGCTTGAGCTGGATACTAAGATTTGGGGTGGTTTACAATTATAATTGCAGAAAATGGAGATGTGCCAAAATAATGCTGAGTGTTTTTAAAGAAACTTAAGTTGGCACAGGGTTGGAGGAAAGGTTTCTCTTACAAATTAAAAGCTCACTAAAGGATAGGGAACAAAGGATAAGACTTAATGGGGCTTTTTATATTCAAGGAAAAATTATGGAATCAGTTTTATTCAACACATTCATCAGAGACCTAGTGAAGGAAATCCAGAGTGAAATTTCCAAATTTACAGACTGTACTACACTCTTTTTCAGGCAGCCAACTCTTATGCTGATGGTGAAGAACCAGAAAGACTACAAAAAACAAAATGGGCAAACAGGTGTCAGAAAAGCTTCAGAGTATATAAATGTAAGTTAATGCATATAGCGAAAAATAAGCGAAACTACAGCTACATGATGCTGAATATAGAACTGACAGCGGCATGTCAGAAAAAAAGGTCTTGAGAGTCATCATTGACAAGTCTCTGGTCATCAATAAAAGCTGAGAACAAGACAGAGGGCATCATTTTGTTGCTACATATAACTTTGGTATAACCACACTTGAGTACAATTCATGCTCTGCTCTCTGCATCTCAGGAAGCATGCAATAGGGTTAAAGGAGGTATGGAGAAAACCAACCAAAATGGTCAAGTAGCTGCCTGACATGGGAAGACCTAAAAATGCTGGGCTCTTTGCGATGGAAAGGAAAATGCTAAGAGGAACAGTTGAGTACTACAAAATAACAAAGACAATATCTAGGAAATTATTTTTAAACAGATTAAAGTATTTTTTCTACTTCTCTAACTTATTGTGACGAGGTTATGGAGGCAGATAGTATCAGCAGGTTCAAACCAGACTAGATAAATTCATAGAAAAGAAGTGCATGGGTAGATACAAAAAGAACAAGGCAGAGAAGTACCCTCTAATACACTCCAGTAAACAAATGTGGGTACTGGGAGTGGCACAAGGGGAACTGACTGCAAGAAGTGGCAAGACTCATGCGCTCCCATAAACAGCATCTGATCTTGCCAGAGTCAGAAACAGAGTACTTGGGCTAGAAGGAAGATTGCTTTGACCAGAAAGGCGTTTCTTATGCTTTTAGGCCATCCAAATCATGGAGAGACACAGATGACTTTAAAAACAAATTATCAAATAAATAAAAAACAAATTCCCAGGAAATTGCACTGAGATGAAATCCTCTCCCAAAGCAAATTTGCTGGCTTTTTTGTTTCCCTCAACCAAAAGAATACTGGTTTCTGTCACACCTCAACACCCAGAATGGTTTGGCAGGAGAGTAACTGTTAGATTTACTGCTTACATGTGTGCATATAATGAGATGGCATCCTATTCCAACCTGACCACGGGCCAAGTGCTGGGTTAACATATGCCAGAGACGTGGGAAACTGCAGAGCAACAGGGAAACCCCTTAAATGGGGAAATCCTCCAGAGACTAATGAAGTGATTAACTGTTAGTTTTATTCCATCATCAAATCTGTTTACATGCTTCCTGACATCATCTTCAAATCTCTCTTTTTTCATGGCAATCTGCTTTGACACAACCAAATGCCCTTCCCTCTACTGCAAGAGGCTCCTGCTGTATATGAATATATTTAGATGGTTTCCAAGTTAGTAAGGAGCTTTCACCCAGCTGTAAAGGGGAGACACATAGCTGTACTTATCCAACACAAGCCCTGGGATAACCTTCTTTCTCCCTTACCACTATTTAAAATCATTGTTTAGGCAGGGTGACAGGGAGAGAAAAAGAAGGCTGCTGCTCACTTGGAGCTTCTCAGACTTGCTAGGAGTAAGAAGCCTGGCCTGAAATTTCAGTTCATTAAAATCCCTACAGCTCAAGAGCTTTATCTTTCTGCCGAGAAGACACTCTTCCCGCACTCACCAGCTGTGGACTGGAAATCGCAATACCTATGAATCATCAGAAGGATTTTTAGCCTGGCACCTCAAAACAGTGAGGCACTCATGCTAGCTGTCTGTCCACACAGCTGTCTGACAGACATTCCTCAGCAACTGTTTAACCCTTTCGTCGGTCTTGAGCATTTTTGGGTGATGGGTAATGAACTCAGCTCTTGGAAGGTCTTACCAGTTTTGTGAAAAATCAACACCTGCTAAGGGCAAAATATAAAACTTGGGGTCTGATTGAAAAGAAGTCAAGAGCAGCCCTAAGAAAACATGCTGGATGGACAAACAGGGGCACGGACCTGGCTCTGGCTGATGGCTCTGCAGCAGCTCGGGAGGGCACCCGGTGGGGCTGCCCAGGGAGGAGGGAAAGGGTTTGCTGAGGACATGACAAAACAGAACTTGGGTGAGGCAGGGCACAGATCATCAGGAAATCAAGCTTCACTAGTCCCTCCACTCACAGAATGAAGTTGTTATTAGGACTATGGTGATGTAGGTTTATATAGGTCACTGTGACAGTAAAAACGTATCATTTTTATCTTCAGCCTTCTTGATCTTCAGCACTTTTAATCCGCAGTATCAGCCTGACTGATTTATTACTACACACTGACAAGGACTTCATTTTGTCTCCATGCACAAATAGCCTGTTCCTAAAATATAGAAGATGCATGTTGGCTATCTGTGTAAACAAGAGATTAGTCTCTCTTCTGATTTTGTGACATTGTCTCTCCATGTCCTCTCGAATATATATGACCGATCTAGCCTCTGTCTCAGCCATTTTCTAATGTAAGGAAACTTTATTGTACTTTTTTTGCTGTTTTCCATTCATACTGGAAGTCTGGTATTTAATCCCTACAGATGTAAATCTAGATTGTCTTCCAGCATATATTCCCATTCATATCCCATTTATTCTCTATTATGGTAAACTGTATTAGCTTCCTAATGACACGTAGCATTGTTTTTCCTAATCCTGACTGTGTATGACCTCACTGACCTACTACCACCACTCTTCTGACTATGGCCTGAGTTTTTACGCTCACTTTCAAACATAAACAATTAAATTCTGACCTGATTCTAACAGCTATAATGTCAAAAATATATTTGGATAATATATGTTAAGGATGTAAATGTTGGCTGCTGAATCCTGTGGACTCCAGGACCCAGGGATCCCTCCTCGCTGACTGCTGCAGCCCAGCCAGAGGCATGCAGGGACTCAGGAGGTCTCTCCATCCCAGCCTGATGGACACGTCTCCCGTCCCTGTGTGCAGGTTTGGCCAGCAGCACATCTGAGCATCTGTCTAAGACAGACAGACAGACAGACACACACACACACACACACACACACACATACGCACAGAGGGCACCAAGGCAGCCAGACATGCAGACTACCTGACAGACCACTGCCTTTAGCCACACTCACGTAAAAACCAACAACCCTCACTTAAATGTAAGTAAACCCAGTCCTGTTCCTCTTCTCTGGCTGATCAGGATCGAAGTCCTCTGTGAAAACAGATGTGCCCTCAACTTTCTAGATTCACAAGCACAACCACATTCACATATCCTTGAGTATCAGCCCAGCCTGTAAAGCCCTCTAATACCCATGCTCAGGCTCCCTTACCTGGTAAGGGTACCCTTATCCTACTCTCTAGCCAGTCCAGCTTGAAGTTTGCTAGCAAGCAGATGCGTGTGCTACACACTTGTCTCACAAGTGTCCCCACAATGATGGATTCCTTGAACATTAGCACAGCTGCTCAGTCCACCCGTGCCCATACCCCGGGCCCCCTTAGCCAGCATGGGCTCAGACCTCAAGTCCTTCCAGATGCAGGGTTCCTCCTGCTCACCAACTAATCCAGCTTAGAATTTGCTGTACGATTACACGTACACATGCACAGAGGATTACATTAACTGGGGGGAAAAATGAACACACTTTGGTATTTACAGGTGATGCTATTTAGGCCTCTCCCACATAAACATACACACTGGTCCCTCCAGTTGCTGACACCTAGACAGACCTACAAGCCTTATGGGCCACGGTCCCACCAGTTGGGCCCACCTATGCCTCTCTTGCATATTGGTCTCTCTACTTGCTGGCACCAAGACCTGTGGGTCCCTTCTCCAGTTGCTAGCACTTAGGCCTTGCAGCACTCACACATGGGATGCAAAGTGAGATTACACAGGAAAAAAAAAAGTTAAGGATTTAATAAGAAGATAGGGCAGACTGCAGTGATCAAGCAGAGGCTCAGTCAGACAAGCATTCTGACTGGCAGCTTGCACACATGACCGGCCCCTTTAACTCCCCTCTCCTCTGTTTTCCCACACTTGCCCCTCCCCAGTCCACCCTGATCCCCACCACCACCTTCCTCCACCTTTGGCCCTTCCTCTAAACACCCCATAACAAGTTCCACCACAGTCCCACAAGCCCTTTCTGATACACCATAATGAGTTTTGCACAGTCCCCTGTGCCTCCGCCAAACAACACCCCCCTGACACCCCGCACCGAGGGCAGCCTTCCCCCCCTCCCACCGGTTAGCAAGCTGAGTCCTGCCCGAGGACCATGCTAATGGCCCATCCATCAATGGCTGAAGAGGTCTGGTCTTTCTTATTGTCTCCCTTACCACCTGCTGTTAGGTTTGTGTATCTGCATGTTTATTTTATCACTTTCCTTGTTATGTGTTATTTCTTCCAAACTGAAGAGTTGGAGCCAGTTAACTTAATGAGGCGGATGCTCCCGCATTCCACATACCCTCACAATACACACTTTTAGAGCTCCTGATGCCTTAGGGGGGAGAGGGATCCATGAGTTGAGAAGTTCATGACTAAATGGCTTTGTACAAGCAAGAGGGAAAAGCCGCAGAAAAATAGACTAGGCATCCTAGAATGACAGAGGGCTACAACATCTCACGTCATCTTTAAAGCACGGGTTTCACTCTAATTGGTTTCTGGTTTTCAACGTTTCTATGGTTTTACAATGCAAAATATGGAAGTTGATTCAGAAGAAGCAAACAGAAGTTTATCATATCGCCAACCTGCTATTGTGGGCAGCACAGGCATAGCTAGACAAGGAAGTACTTGATACTGCCAGTGGAGCTCACTTGAGTAAGAGGTCATCCAAGAAGTTTGGCAAGATGAAAAGGCACATCTCCCCTGCAGGTGAACTTCAGAGAATGTGTTTCTCTGCTCTCCCTTTCAGTCCTGTCAAAGTTACGAGAAAATGCAATACCATTCCCAAATGTAATCATCTTGCAGCTTCAAATCACTCCTCTCTCGTTGCCCAGAAATCCCAGGCAGGACCTGGCTCTCCTGCAAAAGTACCCGCATCAATCACACTTAATAAAACTGTACAACAACTTGGAATTGTGAGTCAGCTATAGCAGCTGCTGACATGTATTCCTGTAATATCTTGAGTGATGATCCGGAATAAGAAATTAGACTTCTCACTGTGAAAACCTGTGCTACTGATGTTATTAAACTCATCCTAAAGACCACCCTACTGGACTACCTCCCCTTTGACGAAAAGTACTGTCAAAGCAAATGAGACATAGATAAAACGTTAAGGAAAAACTTTCCAGAAGGTTGAAGTTTTCCAGCATAGTAAGAATAGTGAAGCAACAAGATCAGATCAGTCTCCTTGGCAGATTCTGGAATAACCACTGGAGTTTTTTTTCAAGAGCAAGTCAAGCAAAACACCTCCCAGGAATGGCACAGTGCAGCTGATTCTGCACTAGGACATGGGACTGGACCAGATCAGTGGTTCCCAGAGGGGAGAGATTGAATCAGGGGTTTAAGGTATGGAGATCAGGCTAACAAGGTTTACTGGACATATGCTGAATAATGCTTCTCTAAGAACCTCATCTCCCCTATCTATGAGAAGTCTTTTCTTCTCCACAAAGCCCCATGATTGTATTCTTAGAAAATAGCACTGAATGTGCACTCCAGTAGACAGAAGGGTGGGGGAAATCCCCCACAAATATACCTGAGGCTTTCTGAGTCAGTACATTTAAACACTTGCAGCCAGCAACCATAGGAAGGCTGATGTTCTCACCCCAGAAATTAGGGTGAAGAGCAGGGGAATTCATTCACTTCAGTTCCCATGGGCAGGCTCCAGACCTGCAAGCAGTTCCTTCAGAGACCCTGAGCCAACCCACTGCAACTGAACAAGTACTATCTCTAAAATCCCAGTTTATGATATTAAGGTCATGTATTCTGAGTATATATTCTATGGTCCTCTTCTCACCTAACATATTCCCTACCTTTCTAATCTGTATATCTGGGTCCAGCACATTGCATTTGGGAATTACTAAAGCCCTATACCGTGCTGCTCAGGCATACCTTAAACAGCTAATAACTGTTGTACCACTCCTCTGTTCCACCATTGCTACATGAAACGGCACAATTCTTTATAACGTCTGACTCTGCATCCATTTATCTATCTATATGGGAGGAGATTAAATTCAAAGAAAAACAAAAGATGGCACAGAAAGACAGAGCACCGTGCATAGATGTTATACTGTTATAGTTTCTGTCCACAAGGTAAAAAAAAAAAACAGAAGAGAAACAGGAGAAACAAAATGTTAAGTCTTGAAAAAAATCTGATCACTAAATGAATAAGGGGAAATTATTGCTTCTTTTTCTGTGCACTTTCCCATCCCTCCCTTCCTCCTTCCCTCCCTCTCCCATAGAAAAAAAGAAATCTAGAAATTAACCACAGCAGAATCTTTTTTTTGTTTTAAGCTATTAAATCATCATTTTTCCTCAAGAAACATTGATGATTTAACTGACAGTTAATTTTAAAAATAGATCAAGCATTCGGTTGTCATGCAAGTGCTGTATTTTATCCCTAATGGAAATAATTAAACTTACTTAAATGCATGAAGAAGCAAAGAGGAAGTAAAACAGCCATCCATCTTACTCAAAGGTCTACCCAGTGTCCTGACCAGAAAACATAAGATTTTACACAGCGGTGCTATAAAAGCTGAAAAACAAATAATCCATTCACCGTTGTCCTTGATCATTAACAAAGGGACAGGCTTTAGGATTTATGATAGTAGCAGGTGCTGCAGTGACAATCTGTATGGTTCTCTATCTTCACATTGTCCTTAAGGGTAATCTTAAAAAAAGAAAACACACACATACAACAAATAATTAGGATTAGCTACACAGTAAAAACAGCATTCTCAAGTAAAAGATGTCTGGGGCCTTTTTCTTAACCACAAGATTCATAGGCTCTTTGGGATTCGTGTACTAGAACGGCCTCTGAACGCCAGCTTGTAAAGCTGCACCATCAGTGGTTTTCAGAGCCATAAAGAGAAAGTTTTCAATAGTGACATGCATAGTAACATAGTTTGGTGTCCTTAATTTGGCACTTCTCTAGAGTGTCTAATTTTCAAAAACGGTTAAGTAACCAATATATGAAAAAACAGGAAGTGTCCTTAAAATATTTCACATAGGGATTGTAAAAATGGAGACCACAAACACAACGAGTCATCTTTATTTTTAATCTCAACCAAATTCTAGTTGCTGCCTCAGGGCAAGTATAGTCTTGGTGGTCTAGAAAAAGATCTATGCTCTACTCAGATGAAGAGCCAGGATGGGTTCAGCTGTAGGTGTCTATAGGTAAGTCAGGTATCTGGGCTCTTATCACGGCCAGTGGAGACCCAGCGCTCTGTTCAGCTGCGCACACAGAGCTGTCAATTTCCATTTGAGACATCAGAGGGGATCTCACCAAGCCTCCAGCTGCAACTCTAAAAGGTCTTTCATGGGTCCTGTGTCTGGCAGCCATACACAGATGGCTTCAGTACCCTAGGGCATCACAAATGGTACCACATTTATGAATGGGTAACTGAACTGAGCCTCTAGTCGACAAACTTCAGCTCACTATAGGATAGACGCCTTAGCTTGTTTCAACTAGCTCACCATTTATTACATCAAATTTAAGGTTTCTTCACCTGGAGCTGAAACACTCCCAAAATAATCAGCTTTTGCAGAATCCCTCTTTAAAAGAACCTTCCAGATGAGAGTGTTAAATGCTCAAAGTAGTTGCACACTTTTACAGTTCCCTCCTGGTTATACTATTAAAACACAGTCTCAATTAATCTAACAAGCACAGATGGTTTTGGTCCCTCATTCCCATATATGTAATTGATAATATTGACCAGCCACCTTCCCAGAGAACTCTTGTCTATGCAGGAAAGAAGCAAGAAAAATGACTTATTAAAATCAAATACCCACTGCATAGCATTTAAGGGGGAGGTGCACATCCAGGAGAGTTGCAGATAGGGGGACAACAAGTCCACCACCAGAACCGCAGGTGTCATGAGTCAAAGCATTTTCACTGAAGTCAGTGGCACTGCACCAATTTCCACATCCCAGCTGAATATCAGACTCAGTACTGGTTGACACTTTAATTTCTTCTTTAGAAAAAAGAAAGAACCCAAGCGCAAAGGATATAAATGCCAAGAATGCTTCCCTCAAATTGTTCTCCAATGTCCTCCAGCAAAAACATATTCTTTTCTATTCACTGCTTCAGCTAAACATTGCAACCCAAAAGAAGCTTAAATAGGTCTCATTCACACCCTCACCTTGGTAAAAGCCTTTGCTACGCAGCACGTTGCTTCTGATGTAATATTCTTTGGAACAAGCATGGTCTTCTTGGACCTCATCGGAGTGGGATAAGCCCGAGAGAAACAGCACCCAGTGCACTGGTAAATAGGCGCTCCTGGCTTGGAAAAGAATCTGTTCTCCCCTAGCTTGCACTCCGGACAACCTGCCATAAAAATATAAGGAAAAGACTTTTACTTGGTCTCCAGCTGCATTTTCATTTTCAAAAAAGAAGGGAAAGTGCAGGAGGTAAGAGGAAGCACCGGCCGCATTCTGCTGCTTGACGTCTGCAGAACAGAAAAGCACAGACACAAAAGCTCCCCTCTTTAGGGTCCTTCAATCCTGCAACAGGCACTGGCTGTAAAACTAGATCATGGCTTTCTCGGTAAGGCACAAGCATTATTTTACCTTTTCTGGGTTTCTTTTCAATTCCGTTGACAGTTGTGAAGGGTTTTTTGTATGTCTACTGCACCAGCAGTCCCTAGAAGACTTCCTACTAGCTATAGATAGTTAAATAGCACCAGCAGGATTTGTAGTGCTTCTTAGACATTGCCTGTTTTCAGGCAAGACTCTCTTATGAAGAGTTTTAAAAATGCCCAGTCGTCCTGAGATTTTTGTAGCTCACATTTTTCTATATTCAGTTCGAGGCTGAATAAAAAAACCCACAACGTCCAAAACACCCCTAAAATCTTCCTAATACACCTCTTTAGTAGAATGCTACACCACCAACATCCCATACTCTGGGATCTACAGAGGAAAAATATTCTGTGTATTATGAGGAGAAGCTATAGTTCTGCTGTTCCTGATGTTACGTTGCCATTTAAGATCTCAAGAGTACAAGAAACCAAAATGTTTCTATTCGATAATGTTTCAAGATTAAGATCACCCACGTCAACATGAGGACATGGTCATCTGGGAGACTCTTGACCTGGAGAAATCAAGTTTAGAGAGGAAATAGGAAGTATACTCATAGCAAAATTATATTGATTTATTATACCTTCATATCTCAGTGTCAATAAATGCAATTGAATGGTAAGATTTATGACCACATTTATAAAACATGTGAAAGTTTAATTGATACTCTACGAATAATTGAGCTATTTCTGAATGCTGAAAGCAGCTTACCCTGCATGAGAAACTCTCCATCTGGGAAAGCATGAAGAAGATGCAGAAATACAGACAAAATGGTCAAAGTAACAGCTGCATACTTCCCGTAGGAATCCATGATCTGTCTGGAAATACAAATACACACATTTTTAAGGGACTGTTTTGCACTGGGTACAATACCGGTATCTAGGCTACACACTGATACAGCATTCAGTGCAAGTAACAGAGACAATTTAGAACCAGGATTGGAAACTGAAAATGCAGTGTACTGATGTGCATTTTATAGGCTCAGAAAATTGAATTCATCACAATAACAGAAATGTGCCTTTCTTTCTGGCCTTAACAATTTTTTTTCTGAATATTAATATAAGCCACAGCACATAAACTTCAAATGTCATAACTGCCTAATATTTATGTTAGACTGGATACAGCCAGCAAATGCTTATGGAGAAGACGAAAGAATCTGCAGAATCTGGGACATGGAAAAACTAATTTCAAGGAAAATAATTTCACATCAGGACATAATTTCCTGAATCAAGAGCCAGATTATTTGTCCACACATTGAAATGGCCTGAAGTTGTGCCAGGGGAGGTTTAGATTGGATATTAGGAAAAATTTCTTCACCGAAAGGGTTGTCAAACATTGGAACAGGCTGCCCAGGGAAGTGGTGGAGTCACCGTCCCTGGAGGTATTTAAAAGACATGTAGATGTGGCAGTTGGGGACATGGTTTAGTGGTGGACTTGGCAGTGCTAGGTTAATGGTTGGACTCGATGATCATAAAGGTCTTTTCCAACCAAAATGATTCTAGGATTCTATGACTTCTTTAGTGCCAAAGCCCCCATAAACAGATTTTCACAGTCCTGTCCCTCAGTGGGAGAAAGCTCCTCTGATCTCTGTAACGAGAGAGGCATTACATGCTGTGCTCCAGAGTGCCTGAGGAGAAACGGTGCTGAGACTGAGCTCAGGAGGGCTTGAAAAAACCCCAGGGCTACCTGCATCACCCAGGGTCAGGGGAGTCCCAGGGAGCCCAGCATCCCTGCAAACTTCTGGACTGACATTTCTTTTAGGCTTTGTTTTACTGATGCAGCAACTTGGCTTTTGGGTTCTGAGTAACAGAAAGAAGGTTTGGTATAAACACATCCTGGTCAGTTTGAACTTTTAAAAATCTTTTCAATAGATTAATTTTGTGCAAGAAGGCTACATGTGGCACTGCACATCTGTCCTTCTACAGCTAGCGCAGGAGATAAAGTGGCCATAAATAGCACACCGTTTGTTCCCAGGGTAATTCAACAGAAATGCAGTTTTGTGGCTATATTTGATCCAGATCAAATCTATACCACACAGTAATGCATAACTCTGATATGAATAACTGGGGGAACTACAATATTAAAGATGCAGAATATATCAAATTCTCTTCTTGATTTTTTAAAATTAATTTACTTTTTTCACTATTATTCACAATAAGATTTCATGGCGGGTGGGGGGACAGGACATGAAACCTCAGTTCTCTCCATATCCAAACATCAGATGTGCTAAATAAGGGCTACACACAGATCGGCAGGATGCTTTTCGGTAACAACCATAGGACCTTTAAAACTATTCTGAAGCATTTTGTACCAGCCTGGTCAGAGACAAAAAACTGGTCATAAACTGCTCCTAAGAAATTGGTGTTTCTTTGAGCCAGAGAACTGCTATGTGCCTATGGCATGGCCTGGGAGGACCCTCACTCCCTGAGCTAGGCTAAAGATGCCACACGTATTTTCAGATCTTCATGTTATAAATATCTGGTCAACTAATGCTACTTTTAAAAATACTGGATTCACCTGAGCTATGAACACATAAAACAAAATACTGAACCTCACTTCTGCTCGTCAGCATTAAAATGTAGTATTTTAGGCATGAAGTTTGTAACCTTCCTTCTCAAGCACTAAACCTCTGTATTGTACTGACAATTTCATTGTGCCCAATCACAGACCGTTTTGCCCAGTCTCTCACTCAGAAAACAGATTTTCCCCCTTAAAAATTATTGTTTTCTAAAGCATAGCCTGAGCCCTTCCTTTAGAAATGAACAGGAATGACATGTCCCATGGTGAAGTAATTGGGTCCATGGAGAAAAGGATGTATAAGGACGCTGAAGTATGAAATTCCCCATCCGGGGCAGCCTGTGCAGGTGAACAGAGACAGCAGCACTCCTTTACCCAACCAGGCTGGCTGGGGACAGCCTTGTCTTGAAGGATTGAGTCTCAAGCTCTTTTTATTGCCGAGACGCAGAGTACATTTCAAATTACCCTGTGAGGGATTCTGGGCTGAGCACAGCTCACCTTCACCCTAAAGAGAGGGTGTTTGGCTGTGGCTATGCAGCAGTGCCTGGTTCACTGGCCCCAGTTGCTCCTGACTGGCTTCAGCCAAGCACCCCAGGCAGCATCCCAAGCCCGCAGCTCCTAACCCCCAAACTATTCACCTGCCTTCTCAGAAACATTATCTGATCATGCAAATCTCTCCACCTCTGCAGTCACCAAGCCCCTTCCCCAGGGCATGTCTGGAGCTAACTGACAGCTTGTTTGGGCTGTGTCTGAACTGCAGTGCTGACGGCATCTCCAGAGTCTTGCAACTGGATATTTTGAACAGTTTCTTCTGTGCCTGCATAGACCACCTGATCCCTTGACTTTAAAAGACTGAAACTGTCACACAAGAGCGTGATGTGCTAATGACTGATGTGCGGGATAAGCCCCCAAGCTGACAACACTGATATATATACTTTATATACTGAAAAAAAAAAAGCATTCAGTCCTTAAAAGCTTCTTTTCCTCCAAATACACCAGTCAATGCTGCTACTCCATGATAAATATTCTCCAGGGGCAGATCAAATTGTAGCCCCATATATTTCTAAAAATGAGGTGGCAATGAGAAGGGCAATAATGCCAGCTACAAAGAAATTGATCTTGAGTTTTGGTGTAGAGGTTATTTAAGCATGCTATACTGATCAGAGGAGGCACTGCCAACCTTGCCCAGGAAAGATGGTAGAAAATCAAGTATAATTAAACAAAGATAGCTTTCAAATAATGGAAACTTATTTCTTTGCAGATTTTGCACGTATTCAGCAGAACCCCTGCAAGGGCTGCCACAATGATGCAAACGTTCAGGTAACGCCTGCTCACAACTGGAGGGAAAGGCAAACCTGAGGTGGTCCAAGGAATGAAGCCACTTGCCTGGTATCATTACCTGAGAATTAATCTGGAGCACTGGGTTGTGTGCAAAGAGGGTATTGATTAGCAGACGGATGCTCCATCACTGCACAAATTCCCAGAGATATATGGGGATGTGAGGCTGCTACGCACAGGTCAGCCAGTCTTGGTTCATTGATTAAACACACATACAATGCAGTCATCAAAGGTAGCAGTTCAGATGGCAGCAGAGCACAGGCCCTACAAGGTAGCTTTGAAACCAAGAAACAAAATCAAAGAGAGCTCCATTCTTGCAGCAATCAGAAAAAGATCGTGCCCAGGCAGATGAGGCTGAGACCAAAGGCAGGATGACAAGAACATGGCCCTTGCCTGACTGGGGTTAGCAAAGTGGAAAGAAATAAAGTTTATGAGCAAGACCAATGTGCAGTGCTCTCCGGTGCAATGAATGAAGGCACTAAGTGGAAGCAAGCCTCTTTCTGATTAAGACAGCAAAAACTAGAGGTAAGAGACTGATCTGAAGCCCAGCTAAACTGAACGGCTAAGAGGCCAATGAGGTTGTAATTAACAGGTGGCAAGGGTTGGGCACTGGGTACAAATAACTTCACCTCCTCCCTCCCACCTGCCCACTGAGTCAGTTCATGCTGGCAGATAACAGAGGATAAAGGAGTTAAAAGCAGCCAGTAATGAACAGGAAGAAAAACCATTGGTAGCAATTGTGGAAGCACTGGAAAGAAGCATTTGGAAGAGGTATCAAAAAGCCAGTTCAATGTATGTATGCATGCAGGCTGAACACAACCTGTAATTACTCATCTCTGCTTGGGCTTTTACCAAAAAAAACCCATCCAAGTACAAGAAATAGTCTTCTGATGTTAGTCAACAGGTGGCAAAGGAAAGGGGGGATGATGTTAACATGGTAGCCCCATGGAAGCTTTGAACATGGCTCTCAGGTTTCTGAGAAGCAGCTGCCAGTTCTCTGTGCCCTGTTCCTCGACAAGAATAACCTGTGTCCGCAGGAGAAAGGTGGTCCTTCACACCATTTAGATCCACAGCCTCCTATGGTCCTGCCAAATGTTTTGGGAACTGAACTGAGTTCAGCCGCATCTATGGAGTCACGCTGAATAAATTGGCTGGATCCTGCCCTCCAGCAAATATTTTTTTTAAGGTTGTTTACTGTACTTGCTCTTTCCAGCCCCATAGAGGGGGTGTGACTGCTGGCAGACTTGACTGCACTGGGACACAATTCCACACTTCAACGTCAAGCCCTGCTCCAAGGGGACATTCCCCAGAGTGCAAGAAGCCGGCTGGAGGGGCCCATGCAGCAGCAGGAGAAGACAGACAACCTTTTCCAAATGACCTATTTCCACATAATCCTGAGCATTTTCATAGCCTGGATACTCCAATGGCTCCAGTAAGATGCCAGCCACATGAATAATACGACAACCTTTGACTGATTATTCTGTGATTTCATGCTCTTTGCTGAACACACAGTGGCATTCCCCATCCTAACTTTTCTAAGAACACATAATGCTATGATTTGGTACATTATAAGGGTTTGAGGCAATCCCAGAGGGAAGTTGTTTAAAAAATACATTAACCAAAAGGGGAATTGAAATTACAGTTTTGCACTTCCTCTATTGAGCAGACTGCCAGGCTCATACCAAAACCACTGAAGATACCTGTCAATAAAACCTAGGTGTGATCTTCTCTACTCTTCCAATGCAACAAGCATTTTGCCTGATGGTCTTACTTGGTTTTCTGACTGTGCTCATGCTGCTCACCCTGTTAGTGTCTACATCACTCACTTCATCTCACCACCAAATCAAAGGAAACTTTTACTTTAATCTATTAAATATTATCTTTCTTAAGCTATTGGAACATTATATAATGCATGAATTTCAGCAGCTCTTTGGAAAGATGGTATTTTTAAGTCTTCCCCAGCAGTTAAAGTCTCATCTTTATTTACAATATCTTGTCTTTTTCTGTAAATAAGTTATCATGTTACCCATTACCATCACAAAGACAGGTAATCACCTGTATTTGCAAACAGGTCTTCTGTTCAGGTATGTGTGGGACTCTGTGGATGCCTTTACATTCATGTGAAGCTCCACTGGATCAGAATCCCTAGTCTAACTCTGTGGTCCATGTCCTGGCACAGATATGCCAGCAAGCTCTATTCAATGGGCATCCTTTGTACCGATTGTACAAAAAAACCTAATGTTTTCAGCATAAACTTGGGACATCCCTCTATACTTTTCCATAGGGTGACGGTGGTGCTGTCATACCCAACAGCAGTTAAACACTTTGCACATTGTGTTCATTTCTTTCTAGGATGCTTGGCCATGAGGTACAGCTGTGTCACAGCAACAATGAACTACAACTGCCAGCTCTCCACTTGCAGCCCACTGTCATGTACACAGTAACCTGCTAGCAAACCACTGAAGATTGAGAAATCTTCACTAACATTTTTTTTTTTCCTTCTCTTAACACATTTAATCATGACTGGTAATTTAAAAGATGTGTTAGTACCACAGGTTGTGTAACATTTGACATTTGACAGCAACACCATTGATGACAAGAAAAACACAAAGTTACTGATGAAGAATTACCAGACCCGATCAGAAATCACAAAATATTGAGATTTAGCTGCAATACAATTCTAGAACCTTGTTTTCTCTTACTTACAAAGCTAGTTTAACCCCAAGTACAGATGTTTTAGTCACAAAGCAACATTTAAGTTAATTTTCAAAGTAAAAACTTTGACAGAATGGAAGAAGAAAACTTTCAGAGAGAAGGGAAAGAGACTGTAAAAAAATATGTAATTGTTCCTCTTTAACAGTAACAAAAATTTAAAAATATATTACCTCCCTTGTTCAACAAGAATAAATCAGACAGCTGAGAAACTGCAGGATGGTGTTTGAAGGTGAGCTGTCCTTGATGCTTGGATGTACGTTCCCGAAACTGATGTATGAAAAAGTTGCATCTTTCTTTTATACCAGTAAAGCTAGATTATATTCATCGCCCACATCTAAGCCATAGGATCAACTGTACATTTTATCTAATGACTGAACATTACTTTATGTAATTACCAGCCCACCATGCTGATCTTATCTTCAACTTGACTTTCAAAAAGATTATTTTTTTTCTTATATAATGAAAGAAAGGTCAGCTTGCGAGCACAAACTCCGTGCTGTATGAGTTTCCTGGGGAACTCAAATATTGAGCATCCAGTCATTTGCTGCAGTTTTCAGTAAACAGACTCTCATTTTTAAAAAGGAAGAGTTACTAAGCTTTCCTAATATTTCTTATTAAAGTGGAGAATAATTTTTTAAAAAATAAACATAAAACACTTCTACACCAATGGCATTGTTTTAGCAAAGAATAACAAAATAAAGAACAGCAGAGATCTATACAAACATTTAAAAGAATAATCTCTATTTGAATTTAATATCAAAAGAATGAATGCGTGAATTACCTTTATAAAGATAAGATTTCTGGCAAGATCTCCTCTTGTTTTTAGAGTAAAGCTAATGCAGTGGAGGCACTTCTGAAAACTGCACCAGGGTGCAGATTTTTAAGGCTTAGGGACTTGTAAGTGCTTGATTTCAAGTGGCAGAGTCTGTGTTGATGCTGGTTAAATAAGACAGGTCCCACTCTGCCTTCTGGCACCGAGACCAAGTGGCACAGCAAGGCTTGCATCCACTCAACTCTTTCCTTCCACTTCTCAGAGGGGAGGCACACATCCAAACGCCTACTGGGAACAGCGCCTGGCAATGCAGACAGTCCTGGGTCAGTGCTCAAGGCCATTCCTACAACCCTATGGCGTTTTCAAGTCCTGGAGACTTGAAGGAGATTCACTTCAGATGTCAGAAGTTCACTTCAGAAGTTAACTGCCTAAACCTGAGTTACTTGCTCTAGACTGCCTTTGTATCAATGGAGAGAAATAGCCCTAAACGTCTGTTTTGATACAAGACTAAGTCACTTTTCCAGTGCGCCTATTTTTCACCATTGAGAGCCCAGGGTAACTAGCTTGGACTGCTCACTGTCCTACCCTTAGAGATTCACAAATATTTTACAGCTTTAAGAAACTCCTTAACATCCAAAGGCTCAAAATTACTTTTTAAGCACCTACTTTTTGCCACTCGCTGTTGGAGATGCGATATTGAAAGAGACCCCTATAGCTTCTTGTGTTCCTATGAAATGAGGTTTTGATTTGCGATTCGATCAGTCTCGTCCAAAATGTTTATTGGTGAATCACACCTGTCCAGATTTCTGCCGTTCAGTTTTCTTGTCCTTTGCCTTGACTCTCTTTTTAATAACAGCAGCACCCCCGGACTCTGCTAGCTATTTCAGACACATTTATCGCAACCTTATCACCTCTGACTTCACTAACATCCTCATCTGCTTCAAGGTGTCAGACACCTTTTTCTCTTCTATTTGTTCAGCTGAACACTATAAACTCAAAACAATTGTCCCCAGTCTACATTTGGCTTGAAATAGGCTTCTGTTTCAAAACTGAAGATGGATTTCTGCACCTGGAAGCTTGTCTGGTTTTTATACAACAATATGAGCTGGTCTAATAAAAGATAAATAAAATAAAGTCTCTCTCCCTACAATCTTGCTTCATTTAATAGCAAAAGCATAAGGTTGAAATTTGAAAGCTATTGGTAAACATAGTTTACTGAGAAATATTCCCCTGGAAGACAGAAGCTTAATATTTCTTGTCATTCAAAGCAAAATTGATGAAAATTGCTGAAGTTTATAGAATGCCTCTGACTTGTCTCTGTCCTGCCCATTTCATACTCACCCCAGCTTGCAGTCCTACAGGAAACCCAGGATAACTTGTGATGCTTCACAAAAAC
The DNA here is from genome assembly GCA_013401275.1 of Pandion haliaetus. Lineage (NCBI taxonomy): Eukaryota > Metazoa > Chordata > Aves > Accipitriformes > Pandionidae > Pandion > Pandion haliaetus. The sequence goes on along the minus strand of VYZV01041127.1, from coordinate 22,139 downwards.
CAGAAAACTATCTTCATCATCAGGAAAATAAGCAATGATTCTACTGTATATTCATATTTGGTACTTATTTACCTAGGTACTGTAGCGTGTCATCAACTAGTAAAAAGGAAATGCTATACAAAATAGTTCTGCCTTTGGAAGGACTCGAGCACAGTGACAATGTTACCCCCACAGTATAAAAGAAAATTAAAAGTGCCCACAACCTGGTACACTTTTCCTATCAGAATGTATTAGGAATAAATCTTGTGAAGTCAATGGAATTACACTGGTATAAAAGATAGTTTAAAAAAAGCTCCTATTTTTATTAAGAGGATTTCTTACTTTAGCCGCTCCAAATCTCCAACTAAAAATACTTGGTCAAATCTGTCTTAATGTGTGACTGAATGAGAAATGAGAGAATGTAGCTCACTGTTTTAGAGGGGGGAAAAATACCCCTCTAGTTTATTAAACAGGGTATTCTTAAATCACTTAGCAATACTGTCACAGGTTGTTGCTACACTCCAATATTGTGATTTTATGGTCTATATAAGTATATGGATGAAAAGACAGGTAAATATATAGACCAAACTGGACCATCAAATATGCTTTGCCAAGATCAGTATTTTGTTTCCTATTTGCAGGAGCAGAAAAAGCCATTCTGTGGTGGAAAAAGGCAACAAACTGCTGAAATTTTCAAGTTTCTTTGAGGCCACTCTGTTCCTAATTTGGACTGGGAGTCTATTAAGGAACAGAAGTGAAACTAAATATAGCATTTGTTAAGACAAATCAGTGTGAGCTCAGCACCTAAATATTATTGAGTTTCAGAACTTTTGGCTCTTTTCTAGGAGCTGGGTCCCTCCAGCTCCTTCTGTGGCTTTCTCTGGAAAGGAGAGTTCACGTCTCTTCCCTTGCTCTGACAGATGCTGTCTCAGGGTATCTGTCCTACTTCCCTACTTAGCGATATCTGCTTATCTACAGGCTGCTTCGTGATGCTGCTGCTTCCTCGCTAGAGGAAAGCTTTTCTAGTTTACCACTCAACACTGGCAGTGCTGGGCATCCCCCAGCACTGCCAGTGAAAGAATGGGAAAGGACTCCCTTTCTTCAGAAAATAAACTCTTCTATTCAAAAATAACTCCACTCAATAAACAGACACCCCCCCCCCAAGTGTGGTCACAGATTAGCACTATTAAACAGAATCTACTTACTTTTAATAAGGGCAATACAAGGTTTGCTACACCTCATCCCAGCAGAAAAGACAGTACAGAGCCCACCTAATTTTTTTTTTTTTTATTTGCTGCTGCATTCATCAGAACCATTCCCACCTTCTTCCCTGATTTTCCAATTCTTTGTAGATAAGCAAATAAGAAGAAACAACCTTTAAAATGAAGTTCTGATAGCATTTTTGGCTTGGATGGACAAGCAGGTTGAGTTCTGGAGGATTTTTTTTTTTAATAATAATTAAATCACAGTTCAGACCTTCCTCCAAATGCAGCCAAAATCTACCCTTCATCATTCTGCAAATTCAGAAAACAGCAGCCCCCAATCTGAGAATGGAATGGCTCACCAGCTGCCAGAAACTCCTCTTTCCTTCTCCCTTGCAATCTTTGAATACCTCCTTGGCTTCTTTGTCCAGCCCTGCCCTACAAGCTGACCCAGGACCCACAAGTCTGAGCCTGCACAAGACCCTGCACCAGATGGCGTCCTGAAGCACTGGTATTCTCTCTTGTATTTTGGGTATCACTTCCTTATTTCTCACGTTATCTTCAAGGAGTCCCAGGAGGAGGGAGACTCCCCACATACCACAAGCTGCTCTGCACTGACACAGGCAAAATATCAGAGTTGCTGAAGAGAGATAACAATGAAAGGCCCCATGAGAATGAGTAAGAGCATATCCTGCAGAGAAAAATTTTCTGGAGATTCAAGGAAAAAAAATCTTAGTGTCCTTACTCCTTCCCAGTTTGCTCATAACTTTTCCCATTGCCATCTGTCTACTCCCAGAGACAGTAACACCAGCTCAGTAGATACACACTTAAACAAGGCTCCCCAAGGCAACAGAAAATACACATATACACCATTTTAAAGTCAAGAGCTCCTGCCTGCCGAAATACTTCATACCGCATTATGCGAAGAGTGAAAGTCAAGTTTTCTGTTCTTTTACAGATGTTTTCAACTGATTATCTAAAATTATCTCTCAAAGTAATACTTTTTGGCCTCATCCTCCTTCACTTAAAATCAATGGGAGTTCTGCCATTATTTCAAATGACACTGGATCAGGACTTTTAAGATTAGCTATTAGTGTTCTCAAGCTCCAGCCAACATTGATTATTCTGAGATAATACGGCTTTCAGTACTTATTGCACATAAATAATTGACTGCAAAGCCTCTCCTATTCTAAAACCATAGTGTAAAGAGGGTTCACTAATACATATCTTTTTTTGGTTTTTAAAGGAATTAATATTACAGAAAATGGCACTTCAGAAATATGTGCAAAAATCATTATTTCACCAAAGCTAAGTAAAAATTGTGCCTCTGAAGAAAAATAGTAAGATTATAAGGAATACATAGACTTTTTTCCCCTTTTTTACTGTAACTCGTCAAGGTCAAAATGTTTAATCATGGCATGTTATTAGGTAACTTATGGTACTAACAGGATGATGGCTTCTGTTTAGCTCTGGTTTCATGCTTCTTTTTGGAATAGGTTTATCTGAAATCCAATTCCTTTGAGCAAAATCAGGATAGGTAATATTACAACTGTCACACCATTGTGGAACAGCAAACAAAATGTCATTAATGTGTAGGTTTGACCTCCATGGCTTCAGAGATTTTATTTCAATATTCTGTTTCTCTACTTTTAATTACTAAAAGTAACTAAACCTCATATAATGACTAAAGCAGCTCACAAGGTCAGTCAGGAAGGACTATTCCTGTTACGTATAATGTTGCTCAGTTGAAGTAACCAGGTTTGTTAGACTCCTGAAACATTAAGTGCTTATTATCAGACAGAGGTAAAACACTAGACTAGATAGACTACTGATCAAACTGATTATGTCAATGAGTATGTTCCTACACCATAAGAGTAGCCCATGAGAGATAGATAATGCAGCCTTACTTTAAACGTATTTCAGTATTTAGCTTTTTTCATGAAAAAAAAATTACCATATGAATGAATCATTGCATGTCAGGTTTAGATCTGATAAATAGCCGTGTAAAAGTGAAATGCATACTTCCAGTGCAGCTAAAACAAAGAAGCCTGATCAATAATGCAGGATGTCTCATTTATACAACTAGCAATTTCAGCAACTCTCATTATCTAATACAGAGATAATTGTTCAGACAATTAGCTATTATCTTTCTCTAGCCACAAATCTGAAGACTCTCATGTGCTCACTGTATCACCTCTTCTATTAGTAGAGATTTCTATTATGAATTGCTTTCACATTTCATAGAACTGTATTTCTTGCTTTTTACAAATGAAAGCAGAAAAAACGCTTAAGTTCATCAAATTCCGATCAAACTGCAGCAAGCAAGAAGTAGCCTACAGTGCTGATAATAAAAAAATGCACTGACATAGAAATGTAGCTGGAAGAGAGATTCTGAAGAAAACAGCTTATTTCTATCACATTACCTACCAAAAGGCTTGTTACCAAGCTGCTGTTACCCTTCTCTACTGTCACTGCACAGAGAAACCTGTCTGCCAGGCCATTCAGCTGAATAAAAAATTCACCATACTTATGATCCGTATTGCAGCAGCACCTAAGAAATCCACAACGAGACCAAGCAGAGATGGTCCCCTGCCCTGGAGAACTCACCATCTCATAGAGGGTTTAGAGGAGTAAAGTCATTCCCCCAAACACCTCCTGTTTCACCCACCTGGGCATTTTTCTGAAGACATCAGATCTCAAACTTATGTTCTGGGCTTCACCAAAATTTCCAGACGAGGTTCTAGGTCTGCATAGTGCATCAGGCCAGTTCCCACACTCACAGTGATCTCTTCTGATCACACATCTGAGCAATCCCTTCACACAACCACCCGCCCCTCCGGAGGAACTGTGTGTAGCATATGTTTCACATTTGCCAGAGACTTTCAGAGCAACGAATGAAGGGAATTATATATGGTATTTCGTTATCAGTGTGACTCAGTGCATGGAAAATGAGCTAGTGGGTTATAATTAATGCCATATTAGAAAGTAAAGCAGGTCAATGTTGCCCACCTCCATACAGTTGTCTTTCAGAAATAAAAAGGGCTTACATTTACATAACACTTCAACATAGATCTTACAGTGTTTTGAAAGCTGAATATTGAGAGTTGATTTCCCACGTCGTTGAAATATAGCCACTCTCAAGAGGCAGAGCAGTAACCATTCGCTGCCAGCAACGTTACACGGATGTCCTCAGAGGGCCAGCAATGAATCATAGTTACGTCTCAAATTTAAGCTAAATGTCTATCCAAGTAGACTGTAAAGGTCTAAGCTGTAAATTTAGGGGGAGGGAGAGCGCAGGGAGGCGGTCCGAAAGCCAGTAAAAATTTAAGAGATGCTATTTCACATTATTTTGTGGTCCAGGTTATTTCTTAAGCTAAGCTTAGATTATAAAATGAAAGAGCTGAGACAGGACTAAATAAAATCTCCTAGTTCAAATGGTCTAGATGGTGCATGTGTCCTCTTTCCAGACATGAGAAACACAGTGGGAAATGCTTCAAGGGATCACTCCCTGCTTCAACACTCTGGAATGATTTTGTTCATGCAAACTTCTGTGTGCATTTCAATAACAAGCTGTCAAAAAGTACAGGTTATTGATATTTTACCCTTGCACAAGTGCACAGAAGGAGAAAAGATACCACAGTGGGATTCAATTCCCCTGAACTTTAGACATCTGCAGTACAGATGGCCAATGTCCAAGCTGGTTGCTCTGGCTACCTTCACAGTCAATGGGAAGACACTGGCATTTTCAGGGTGCAGTCCATCTAATCTATTTTAGCACTCTCCTTAGAATGAAACGGGTGATGTCCTACAATTGCTTGTTTCTCTCTACTGGTTATAGACTGGTCAAGAAAACTGGCTTAGATAGGCATATCCATTTTTTTAAGATATCTGCCCCTGACCAGATGAATCCAAAGCATCTTTCATTTTATGGCTAATATGCCAGGAATAGATACAATCATGCTTTTTTTTTACAGTTAGACAATCTTAGGTCCATGCTGTTTCCCAAGTTCTCTGTAACTTCCTACAGCCCATCCAGGAGGTTAGGAAGAGGAGGAAGGGGAGAACTGATCTTACCTGTTAATTGCCTCCTTCATTTTTTCCCTTTGTCTGTGCTCATTTACCATCTCTTGTCTTACTTGGTGTTTAGCTTGAAACTTCTCTGAAGCAAAGGCTATCCTTTTACTCAAACTATTTTTACCCATGATGAGGGCTCCCAGGCAGTGTAACTATTACACACCAACACTCTGCTTGCTTGACACTAAGAAGGGAGTGCACCACATCCTTTTAAAAGATGGTGCTGCAAGTGCTGCTGCTGTGATGACAGTAAGCAGACTTTCAGAAACCTAATCACCTTCCCAGAGCTATTCCCAGGTTGGGGTAACTTCACAGAGACCTAGAGCCTGATAGGCACAGAGAAGCCCACAGAGTAACACAAAATGCATTTAACAGTACTTGTTATGATTTCACAGAAATACACATTGAGGTCCTTCAGGTTTTGGAGTCTTTGGTACAGGCAGATACTCACAGACTGGAGAAAAACTACGCTGGTAGGTACCACACAAGGTCCTGCAAGCAAACCCTCAGCTCCAACTTTGGGATGTTAATGTCTTTTTCAGGAGTGCACTGTACACTAAGAAGGCAGCCAGAGCTCTTGGCTAGCAAGCTAGTAAAAACACTTCAATGCCACCATTCATTAACTGACTGTATTTTTTCCTGGGAATATCTTTTAGAGCTGTTTTGGTATTTTTTCTAAACATTTAAAATGCCATATCTAAATGTTAGATGGGAAATTCAGAGATAGCACAACTTTGCTACTTCTACTGGCTAGTATCCGGTGAAGTACTACCAGGTGAAATACTACCAGGTGAAGTATGGCTAGGTAACAAATGTTAATATTTGATATGCCTTATCAAGCTGAAACATGCATTTTTTATTTTAAACAGAGCTTCACTGCAGCACCAAAGCAGGCAAAGTGCACTGGCCAGTGAAACCAGATTTGCTGCTGTTTGATATGCTGCAGAACATGGCAATACAACTGATTCATTACAGCAAATAAGGTCACGAATTTGCCGTTGATTTATTGGTTTAAAGGGTCTTGTGTGTGAAATCAGCTCACTCTGACAGGGAAACGTAAAGCTTAGTGCCAATGTCTTTGTGTTTTAACAGTTTGCTGGCTGTCTGCTTTAGCTCTTCCACAAATGTTGCAGTGAAACGGAGGAAACAATGTCCTTGGGAATTTTTTCAGCCCTGATACCCACAGTAGTGTGTTTTAAAAAGCTGTATTAAGCAAATAATGAATTAGGAATCATAGACATGTGACCAGTAGTCTTCAGAGCACAACTTACAGAACTGCTCTGTGCAAACGGGCAGGACAGGGAATGTATTGAGTGATGGGTTCAGTTTCCTGGTGTGTACAGAAGAGTCCTCTGTGCCTACCTTCAATTTATGTTAGACTTACTCATCCTGCTGTCTGCGAACCACTGCTGGGTCACAAGATATCTGAATGGTGGTCTAGAATATGTTTCCAAGAAGTTTAAATCCTATGCACATGCTTCCCCTCCCACTCAGCCAAATCCTACATACAATGTTGCAATCAGTACCATCTACAAATGGGGAATAAACAAGCACTAACCATGGAGAAAGTGATTCATCAGTCTAGCAAATTAAAGTCTAACAAAATAAAATTGAATGCAGAGGTAAGAGTGGGGAAGAGAAATGAGAAAAAAAGTAGGCATGGATATGAACTGATGCTTTCATTATTTACCATATTTGGTATGTATCTTTGAGGGTATGGCTACACATATTCTGCAAAATTCACTTGAATAAGCCTGAGATTTGTCTGATTGAACACAGCCAACTGCAATGCTATATAGATACCTGAGCTGACTGTCTAGATTCCCTCAGAATCAAAAGAGAAAAAAGGCACTTTTTGACCTATTTTTGACAACTATCTCAGGACAAGATAAACTGACCAGTCTCCTTGGTTATAAGAGGAACCTAGACAGCTAGCTCAGATGTAGGCATCTACAGCTGCACCACAAATTCTTACATTTGGCCAGATAAAGCTCACAGCAAGCCCCAAAAGACCAAAACCTCACTTTTTAGCAGCCTGCCTAAATTTACTGTATCTATTCCCTATTTCAACCACTACAGCTTTTCTCAGAGCATCACTACGGATACTGAGGTTAAAAAAGGCCAAGGAAGGTATCAATCAACACAGGATCTAGAAGGCATTCTGCAGGCACTGTATGGCGCCAGGACATCCACTGGAGTGGTATGGCCCCATATGAAGCTCAGTCCCAAAAGAAGTAGGGACACAGCAGCGTGCTGCCACATCTGAATTACTAAGGTCAGCTGATAAGCAAGGCTTGTCACCAGAGTCACAGAGATATCCCGGTGCAGCTGTACTACTCCTGTACCTGGGACCAGCACAGCTTAGGCACCTCTGCACATGCTTCCCTGCTCAGCGTGGAGCTCACCTGATCAATCTGCCTGAGGCCAAAGACAAGACTCAGTGCTTGAGGGTAGGCTGGAACACACCCTAGTTTAACACCTTGGCATGCAACCCACTCATGCCCAGCGGTGACTATGCTCACTTCTGCTCTCCTTCCCCACCAGTACAGTCTCCTTCTATCCTGGTGTGCAGAGAGAGAATTTCCAACAGCAAGTAGACATTCAAATACAATTTAGGGCAGGGGATCACACCAGGTCCCACCTGAGCAGCCTGCGGTTGTTTGCAGAGCAGCCACTGGTGTGAAGTCTCATTAACTTCAGTAATGTAGCAGGTCCCAGTGATTTCAGAAGCATTTAATCATGTACTTACATGTTGGCTGAGCAGGGGTGTACATAAGCACACATGCTTTGCTGATTACAACAATTTTTTGACACTAAGCACACACACTGCAGAATGGTATCGGGATTGTCAAGTACAAGCTCAGAGAGCCCAGCCCTTGATCCCATGATACTGGGGAAAAAAAAGAGGTGTTTAAGTTAGTGGGCTGTAACGAACTTCACCATGAATGCTCAGAGGACTAGCTGAAGCAATGTTTTTATCACTGATGATCAAGAAATAACAGCAAGCAAGGAAGGTTCAGACCCTAGAAAAGAATAAATGCAATAGTTATTTTTAAAAAGTGACGATAGAGCATTTCAGGCTAACTTTTATCCCTTGAAACAACAAATTATTAAATGAAGAATTTGTAAATACCTGGAAGATGATGATAATTATTAAAAAAGTCAAAATGGGTTTGTCATGAAAAGAATCCTATCAATTGATGCTAATCTCCTTCTCTGACAGGATAATTGCTCTTGCAAATAAGTGCAAGTAGCAGATATGATGCATCTTGACAATGACAAGCTTTTGACACTGTCCTACACAGCATTTTCCTAAGTAAGCCATGACACTGCGTTCCAGAGGTAATCCAGAGGAGAGCCACAGGACTTTGTCCTGAGGCCAGTTTTATGCCCTGCATCCATTAACAGCCTGGGCAATGGCACATGGGTGTGCTGCCACAGTTTTGCGGTGACATGAGGTTGAGGAAAGTGGCAAAGTGCTTTGAAGGATGGAAACAGCACTAAAGATGGGCCTCAAAAATTCAAGAAGCAGCCTAAAATCAACCAGACAAAATACAAACCAGATAACGCTTTGGAAAGAGAAATCTAATGAATGAAGAAAGTTAAATATAGCATAGGAAATGACTGCGTAGGCAGAAAACAATGTGGGAGATCACAAACTAAGGAGTCAACAATGTCATAGATGACACAAAGAGTAATTATTCCACTCAGCTCTGGCAAAGTCCCAGCAAGTGTGGCACTGGGTTCGGCATTGGTCACTGTACTCCAAGAAAGATAATGGCAATCCATTGCAGGGGAAGTATGACAGCAAAGAGAGTTTAGGAAATATCAACTGTGATGAAAGCTGAAGGAATGGAGTTTATGTGGCTTAGAAATAGAGTCGTAAACTGAGAAATGAAGAGATCAAGGTGGAACATTATAGCAGCACTCCAAAATGTAGAAAGCTGCCATAAAGGATTTGTGGCCATTGTTCCACAGCGACAACTAGAGGAAGGACAAAGATCAGATGAATTTGCAGCAGAGATTTAAGTTGGGTATTATGAATCCATTCAGTTAGGATTGCAAAGCATTGAAACGGGCTATTTCAGAGGCTGTGAAATCTTCCCTCCAGAAGTCCTGATCCTACTTCTTTTGAAATATCACATAGCAAATTTGTTTGTATAACTAATAAAAATAAGGTGTATGTGGTCATCAGTGAGTTTGAAAGGCCTGTTTGGTCTGTGCAAGCCAAAAGCTACTCAATTCCTAATAACTCTACATCATTTGCAACTCCGCATCGCAATGATTCAATTTTTCTGTAGGCATGGGCTTGAATGACAACAGGATCAGACCTATATTTTTCCTTACACAATGGTGCCTAAGTAATGGAATGCATGTCTGAGATCTTTTAATGTAACATAATTTAATGCAGTTTTTGTATTTGAATAGTATACCTAAATCACTGCAAAAAGAACTGCTATCTCACTGTAAGAAGAGAGCTACTAAACTGTGTGTCCTAGACAAAGGAAATATTTTTCAAGTGGTTTGCCTCAGGGGGGATTTAACAGAGGAAGTTAATGCATTCCAGCAAGAATCTCCATCACTATAATACCAGTGGATTAATTGTAAGTAAATCTAAAGCTGTGTGTGAGGAAAATTTGCAGCATAAGGAATGTTGATGAAAAGTGTGGGATGGCTGTTGAAGATAAATACATAATTTTAAATGAATTTTATTTTAAAATGGTTATATTTTTTCAGGATTTTGTTATTCCCATTACTAACTCTCAGCTGTAAGAATGAGTTTCTCATTTTATTCCAAGAAATCATTTTTTAATCAAGAATTCATTACATTTCCATCTTTTCATTTTCACTGCAGTGGTTTCTTTCTCTGTGCAATGATTTTATCATTTGATTGCAATCAATATTGCTGTAACAGGCAGTACGTGTAGTTCATCATCAGTCAAAGAATGGTAAGGGATTAGAGCATTTATACTACCCATGCTTAAAATCCATCCCTCTACCTGCCCCTCCTGCCCTTTGCAGGCTGTACCTTTTTTTTTCCTTCTATTGACACTGGGATCTGTATTACACTAAAGGTTTTCAGTATTAATTTGCTGAAAAATTCAATGAAATACTCTTTTTTAAAATAAATAGGTTGCTGTAAAACATATTCTGGAGAAGCATTTTTATCCTTTATCACAGCAAAGAGCTGTGTGCCACTACTAGGTAATAAACTGATTATAAACCAGCCAAATCACAAAGAGTCAGGAATGCAGAATGCAGATCAACATGAAAAACATAATCTTCTTTTAATTGACCTCACACCTACCAGCAAATTCTTCCTTTACCTCCTAGCAGGATATCTGCAGTTGTTAATTTAAATAAACTCTCTCCCCACCCTCCCCGAGTTGTTCACAACAACTGCCCTATCCTGATGCCGAATTCCTTTTTTCTGTGCTCATGAAAAAGAACCAGTTCTTAGACACAAAATTAAAAACAAAAAAAGGGTTTCTGTGGAATCCTCCTAATTTAAACGCCTATCTTGTCAAATGGGGAAAGGAATGAAGACAAGAATGCCATGATGAGAAAACATATCCATCCCATATCCATCTCAGCAAGAATAAAGCTGTTGAGGATTAAGGCAGTGTGCATTGGGAAGAGAACAAAAGAAAATGCTAACAAGAAAAGACAAATAGAAAGGTAGAAAGGCACCATTAATTACAGGTAATAGTACTGTGGTTTGTATTATATTATATAAAAAGAGAACACAACCACTCCCCTGCTTTTAAGATAGCTCTGAAACTATTTTGTAAGATTCCCTTTTGAGAAAACAGCTCAAGTCATGACCCAGGCTGTATTTTCAAATGTGCTGTCCTCCCTCATCATTAATTTGCTCCCTCTAAAATACAAAGATTCTTCACGCAACCTTAAAGTGGATGTTGCAAAAACTTTCTCCTTTGCTCCTCCTGGCTCATGCAGAAGACCTACAGACCACACTCCACACAGTTGTTTTTTTTCTTGCTGAGGGAAATTTAGATCACTTTGATTACTGAGCGATATATAGCCCTACATCAGTGATTTTGAATATGGGTGAAAATGGCCCCAGCCTTGACAGAAGCCAGTAGTATCATTAAGAACGATGTGACTACATGGGATTAATTTTCTTCCCCGTTTTGGAATTCACGTTTCATTTGCAATCAATTTTCATGATCAGATCCCCTTGCACAAATGTACCATTTTACTGTTTTCATAAAGTTTCTTTTCTAATGTTGTGGAGGAACACATAAGTGCCTTAGAAATAGCACTATTTATTGTCTAACATGATAGCTATGTCTGTTGCAACATATTCAGCAAGCAGTTAACACCCATTTTTCTTCACACAGTAGCACCCTTTAGCTTGAAAAGCTTTTGTCCTAACTGATGCTTACTTTTAGTGTTTCTAGACTGAATTCACACTTCTTTTCACCTTCTGTTTCACTAAGCTAAACGAACCATTTTTATTCTCCTCTCATAAAACAGATTCTCTGTTTTACTGATCCTCCTCCGAGTCCTCTGTACCTCCTGCAGTGCAATCTAATCTTTTCTGAATAATAGTGACCAGAATTGCACAAATTGTTTCAAATGTGACAAGACCAATGTTTTTATCTGCAGTATCTAATGGAAATAGCTGACCTGTCATATCGTGTGATGTTAGTAACTTTTTTTGCAGCTGGATCATATCTGATTTGGTCATCATCGACTAATACAATGAGCACTTCCTACCTACTGTCACTTCCAACTAATGAAGTTCCCACCCTAGCAGAAAGTACTGCTATCGGTCTCCTTGCACATTGTGTTATTAAAATTAATCCATTCCATTATTTAGGTTTTCAAGGTCATCCAGTCTTGATCCCTCTCATATTGAAAGTGTCTCACTATTTTGTGACATCAGCACATTTCATTGTTACAGTTCATATTTTTGTACCTACATCATTAATGGAAATTTCTGGCTGAATAAAGATCTTATGATGTTTCAGATGAGTATGCGATAGGTTTTTGCTTTCATCTCAAATGTTGAAACATTTGTTTTCGTATCTTCTTTCTCATTAGCCCCTGCTTCAATTTCCTTTGTAAGGAAACTCAGCGGGGCTTCCGACAATTCTCACTTTATTCTTACCCTTCTTAATATTTTTCAAGCAATCATTTTGTTCCATTCCTTTCAAGCTTTTGATTGTCCCCACTAACCCTTTTTAAGTGGCTATTTATCCAGCTGGGACTGACTGTCCCTCTTGTTTGAGATATGAATTCCTGATACTTTTTTGCAGAGAGACTTGACAGTCCCAAGCCTTCTCCACATGAAAGCCCTCGACCATCTAGATGCAGTTGTCATCCCTCATTCCCTTGATTTCTTGAAGTTTGACCTTTGAAATCAAGAACTTATTTATCAACCTATTTTGCTCCAAGTGGTATTTTTCCTAATAATCTTAAAAAAAAACATTTCTCTCCAGACTTGAACCCAAACATCTCTTATATACCTTCATGCCAACAGAAGCTCTTTACCACATTTCCCCAATACTAACTCAAACAGGTTCTACTTTATCTTTCTTATTGCTGTTTCTTTCTTTAATATCTCTCACACTGCACATTCTAGTTCTCCATCAATCCCCTTTGCCTCCCAAACAGTATGAGTGTTTTAATATTTGTGTGTTCCTGTACTAATTTCTATTGTCATATCTTCTGTTATCTCTAAAGGATCTAGTTTTGTTGTCTGAGCTCCAATGATATACAAACATCACAGTTGTTTCTTGCTAACACAACATTCTCCCTGGAAGAGTTAGTACTTGTCCTTCCACCAATTGGCTACGTACAGTCTAAGCAACACTCTCATCACTATTCCAACTCTTTCTCCTTGCTGTCCATTGTCCTAACCTCTTGTACTCCTGTTGCTATTCACTTGATTTTCCTCTTACAGCATCTTAAAACCAATAGTGGGACATCACGTAACTTGTTTCTTTTTTTACAAGCTATTTCAAACCACTGATAGGTAAATAACCCACATACAGGTGGCCTTAGATCATGAAGAGTCCTTTTTCTCTTATGCAACTCTAGCCAGGCCCAGCATCCCAAAACACACAACCAGAGTATCTGAAGAGCCATAGGATATGCCTCCCCGTAATGACAAATTTATTTGAGACATGAGAATCGAAGTGTGGAGCTAGGAAAACACCAGACTGTGGAAATACCGAGTCAGTCAAGGAAGTGGCGAAAGAGAGGTGAAGAGTGTATCGAATCCCAAAGGAATTTTTGATGATGAGGAATCTTTACTGCCACAAGCCCTTATCTTAAATCTTTATTTCTGACACACTCTAGTAATGCACGTCAACTCCTCTTAACAAGAAATTCCATCTTTGTATTGGTGTAAAACTGCAGTCTTCCCCTTCCAGTCTTCCATTCTTCTTCTGTTCTCAGTTTCCACCCTCTTTTTATTCCCTGGACTGTTTTGGTTGGGTTTCCTTGGGGTTTTTTCCCTCATGGGATTCATTGTCATTCCCCATACATGCATCTTTCTCCTCTGCTTCTTTCTTCTCTATATTTCCCAGCACAGCAAATGCCTTGACTGTATTTCCCCTGCAACAGTAAGCCTCCTCTCTCTTATATTCACATTCTTTCACTGTTGCATAGTCTGCCCCACAAGTGCATGGAGAAAACAGGTATCTGAAAAGACTGTCTTCTCTGTGCAATCTCTTTCTCTTCTGCCACCGTCAGGCACCAGCTCTTCTCTTCCATGAGCTCTACCCACCACAGTGTAGTTTCTGTCAGGATTCAAAGACAGGATGAATACCACAGGTTTGTATCTGGTTGTGCCCAGCATTTTTTTTCCTCAGGCCACTGCCACACTTGCCTCAGTAACTGTCATCATATTTTCACTGTTGTCAAACAAGAAAAAAAGAGCGCCCTTATTCATCACTGTTTGTGGTCATTCCTTCTACATACTAATTCCTTCCTTGGTCTCTTAGGTGTAAGCTTAGCAATTAACTGCCTTTGAACCATGATTAAAGACAGGAATCCTCCCTTGCACAAAGCCCCTGGAGGCCTAAGTGCAAGTCCTCTTCACGGTAGGTGTCATGGACAGGCTCCTTTCCACTTGATCCTGATGAGAACAAAACAAACAACCCTTACCCTACCATCGCCAAGTGCTACCGTTTTGCATGAGCAAGAAACTCATGCTCCACATTTCTCTTTCCTTCCTGGCCTGGGCTCAATTCAGAAAACCCTCTGGGCAAGGAGGAAACAAGACAACAAGCTGAAACAAGGACAGACTATGAATATGAATTTGGCTATTGTGGTTTACCCTTAAGTGAAAATAATTACAAATAGCACAATATAGGACTGAAAGAGTTATCCAGAGGAGAAGCTATTTTAGCTCCTACAGATAAATTAAGTGATTGAGAAAGAATAAATGGGTCTTTGTGCAGTTGTTCCTAGTATTTGCATCACTCATTAGTACTGGTGTAATAGACAGATTGGTGGTGAGGAATACATGCAAACCCGTCAGATTTTTCTGGTACTACATTAAGCCTTAAATGGGAAAGCTGAAAGTTTTCTCTTCTGCTTGGAACAGAATGGTTTTCATGTACGGTAAAAATCAGAAGCTCAAAAGGTTTCAGGCTTACAATGGCAAATAACATATTTACTTGGCTACTTGTATGGGAAATTACAAACATACCACTTTGGGTTTACTGCTATGACCTGAAATGCGGTCATTTTTAGACCAGACCCCCAGGCCTGTCTCCAAAATGTTGTGTATTCAATACTATCACTGTGAATGTCTACACTTGCAGACTAACGTTTCTGCAATCTTGGAGGAACCTCTTCTCTTTCCATTTCCAATTCAGTGTTCATTCCATCCCACACCTCAGGTTTCAACTGTATGCAAGNAAAAAAAAAAAAAAAAAAAAGAAACATAATCATCAAATCAGTCCAATGGTCATACAAGAGAAGTTAGCAAGTGTAAGATATTGTATTAAACCCGGATCTGAGCAAGACTGACTGACATACTGAGGAGTCTGCAGCTACAGTCTCTTCCAGCCAAAAAAAGTGTTACACAATATTTAAGTCAGTGCAAAATACCAGAGTGCTCCTCATTTTCCAGGTGCTGTGAAATGCCCAGCTTAACACAGTGCATCTTCTCTCGCTGCTTGCTACGAGAAATGATCCAAACAGGCAGTGCTCTCGCTGCAGTAACACTTTTCCTCCTCGCTTCCTCAATGAACAGTGGCAACACAAAGAGAGTGAAGCTGTCAACCTGTGCCAACCCATACAGCCTAGAAGACTGCAAAACACGTATCCGTGCCAATTCAGTGCCCATCAGGTCCATGTTTTCCCCTTCATGAGATTCAACGCCTCAGGTCAATCTCCAGTATTTCCAATACTTGTGACAGGTAAAGAGTCTCTTCAGCTTCTCAGACGGATGCAGGGGAGGTCAATGCCCATCACTGGAGCTTTCCACCGTTCTAAGGACATCACCAGTGTGCGTGAGGGAGCTCGGCCCAGCACGAGGACCGCACGGGCAACAAAGCTCTCCAGAACCTCCAGATCTGAATTCCTTCATTTGAAGAGCAAAGCTGTACTTCTCACTTCCAATTATATTAAAAGTAGGATGCTCCAGGCATGAAGAAGACAACTCAGTGGCATCCTTGAGGCTAACACACCCCGTTACTTCCTACAGAGGAAGAAAGAAGAGGGAACGACAAGAGGGTGTTGACTGCGACTGACCCAGCAGCGGTTGGTGCCACCCGGCGCTCTCAGGCAGGAGCGGGGAGAAAATAACCTATTCAGGCCCCTGGGGAGAGCTGCAGCCTCGCTCTGCGCAAGGACGGCCAGCGAGAGGGATGCAGCCCTGGTACAACCAGGCCGCACATAAGCTGTCCCCACCTTCAGAGCTCGAGGGACAGCGGCGAGGGCCGCCCCGGCGAGGCCCTTCCACGGCAGCCCCGGGAGGCAGGGCCCCCCCCCATACGCCCAAGCCACCGCCATTTGCTGCCATTTGCCGCCAAAAACCCGTCGGCGGGAGTGCGGAGAGGGCCGTCACGTGGCCGCGCGGCCGGCGGGCGCGTGGCGTCGCGTCACGTGACGCGCGGAGGCGCGCCCCCTTCCCGCTCTCGCCCCTCCCC
>VYZV01041126.1:360312-378270 GCA_013401275.1 Pandion haliaetus | reverse complement strand
GAGGGGTCGCCGCCCCGCGCCGGGAAGGCGCCGCCGGACCCGCTTACTGTACGCGGTGCCGCCGGGGCCGAGAAGGCCGCAGTTCGCAGGGCCCGCGGCTTTTGGGAGAAGCCCCTGGACCCAGGTGGGTGTGGCGCGGTGCCGGAGAGCCCGGCGTGAGGAGGAGGAGGAGGAGGAGGCGTGGGGGGGGGCTTCGCCTTCGGGGCACCCGCGGAGCGAGGCTGTGGGAGGAGGAGCTCGCCGCGCCCCGCTTAGGCAGAGTCTCCGTCCGCGCCCGCCCGCCGATCGTTCCCGGCGGGCGCAGGCAGAGAGCTGCGGGACCCTCTGTGGGAAGCCTGCGGCCCTCAGGCCCGCGGTCCGGCACAGCCTGCCGCTTGATGCTTGGGCCCGCTTCCAGGTTTCAAAACAAACCCCAGGTTTTTTAGGGTGTCTCGTTCGCACTGATAAGCCAGACATCGTGTAAATGTATCAGAAGGGGTTACAGAAGTAGAGCGATGGTAGTCTTAAGTTGCAACCTTAAAACGGGTCATTCATCTGCACTTGTGAAAGGTTTTGCATCTGATTATTAAAATAGTATTGTGTGGTAAGGCTTAAAGAATCTGTGTGGTTCTGTACGTGTGGGTTCTTGAATAATATTCTCCAAGTGCTAAAAACAGGTGGGCTGTCAGGTGTATTTTGAGAAGGCAGCTGAACAAAGCCCTTCCATTTGATGTAGTCTTAATTGCTGTGCTCAGCCTGCTACTGGATTACTTTCATTTGTTACTGTGTAGAGAGCAAGAATTCCTTAATATTTGCTATGCAAGTCAGAAAGGTGAACTTTTCAGAATTAAAAGATTACTTTGGTTAAGGCCATCTAATAGTGTGGACTTCCCCTATATTCTGATCTCCACCCATCATGTTCCAGCATGGGTAGACAATGGCATCACAAATCTCGAATACTCCCATGCCGCACAACATCTTATTGTTTAGGCAAGCTTCCCTCACTTGGCTTTCAAAAACCTTACTGTACAAATGCTGGTACAGATAACTTGTGTTGTAAAGCAACTGCCTGGCTTTTCACTTGATTCTGTTAGTGTACTGTGAGTACTGTCAGCAGAGCGGGAGCAGGTATGCCAGCACCCGTGACCACGTAACAAAGGGAGTTGCATTCACTTCATACTCTTTCATGTCAGGTTGATTACAGAGGTCATCACTTGAGGTGGCAAGCAGGTTGCAGCCTATAGACTGTCAGCATGAGTGGAGTAAGAACCATTTCCCAAGGCAGAATATTTTTCCTTCACACAGTACTATATAGGGATGATACTGATGATTAACCCTCTAAAACATGAGATGCTACAGGTGTAGCACAGTGGCGTAATACTGCATTCTGGTCCTTGTGCATCAGCATGAGTAGTGGGCAGTTCCAGGATTTCATTCTGTGTTGGTAGGTGTTCACAACCAGCAGCTGAGGTAATGGGGAAGGGGTCTCATGAGCAACACCTTCTGCAGCAGATAGTAAGATTTTATAATATCTATCAGTAACCAAAAAATATGGTTCCTTAAGCCTTTTATAAGAACTACTGTTTGGTCTAACAAAAATCAACAGTCAGTTAATTGCTCATTGCTACCCCTACATTAGTTTCTTCCCCTTGTCTCCCGAAGTCCCTCCCTTTTACATAGAATACAGCTGCAACATGCCTTTGTAGCTGCACTGTGTTGGTGTGCATAGTATTTCCTTTGATCTGCCCTCCCTAGCGAAACATCATCAGCTGTGCAAACTACTGGCCTTAGGAAACACGCACAGCATCTGGTTGAACTGTGTCACTGCCGAGTTCAATCTGGTAATTGAATGACTGAGAATCTCAAGACTGCAATACAAAAATATAAAAGAACTTTATCCTAAGAACTTGCAAAATGTCATGCTGGTGAAAGCACATGCACTTGCCNNNNCTGGTAGGCAACTGGCAGGTCAGCTGGTGAGCCCTGCTAACATACTGCACAGGTGGAATTGAACTTCATTGCTTCTTTCTAGCTAATGACAGAACATGGTTCCAGATAACTTTTTCTAGTGCTGTGTGGAGGTCACAGGAATCCTTTCTGTTACCCAACATTGAACACAACTTTGGGTATCTAGTGGAGTTTCCAGAATTTCTTCCATCTTTACCAACGGAAAGAACAACCACCACCCACACACTCAGTCCAGTGGATTCTTCGTGTCTTCTGCTTCCATGTTTTAAATCTCATTTCCTTTCCAAAGACTGTAGCTATTTTTCTTAAAATCTTGTATAAGTAGTCTTTTATTCCTCCCTGGTTGAAGGGTGTTCTTTTACTTTTTTTCCTTCCGCTTTCACATTTGGAGAATTAATACAGCATGTGAATTCTTTCATTTTTCTCTCATTCAAGGAGGGGCAAACGAGACCACCAAAACCAGAGAATGGGTTCTGTTACTGCTGCCTTAACCAGGTTAAGGAATGTGTTGACTGTTGCTCATTTTTCATTTAACTCACCACCCGGTACTCTTACAGTCCAAAATACTAACCAGGATTGAAACTGTAGAATTTTAAGTGTTTAATTATTTGACAGGTTAGTGTCAGCTGCCCAGAATTACTATTAGTAACCCTCTGCTATTGAGGATTGAGAATAATGGGAATTATGTCCTGTTAATATTTGTTACCTAAAATACTCAATACTACCAGTAAAAGCAAGCACAGGGTAGTATCTGCAGCTGTTCAAGAACAGAAAAGAGAACTTGGGTATATTAATTCTTACACTATTCTGGAACTCTTCCATAGTGGTCATCTTCATAGTGGCAGGACTGTGATGAGGATTATCATTGTGAAAATATTTTGTATATAGTAAACAACTACATGTAACAAATATTGCAGAACCTGTATTTCTAGTTGAGACATTTGAAGTTTGAAATGTTCAAATTTCAACAAAGCCTGAAGTAACACAAGATGAGAATTTTTTTTAATCATTTATCTTAATACAATGATTGCCACACCTTTTCGATGTAAAACCCAGGACCATAAAGCCTCATGTAACTGATGAATGAAGTGGGTAAGATGAAATAACCATTACTTTTCTCTTTTACTTCAAATATTTCAGTTCTATAGCTGCCTACAGTGTTCAATTTAAAATTAAACTGGTGTATCAGATTTGTAGTATGCAATAAGGATCATGTAAATTATTCTTTTCTAGTCAAGTGATTGGCAGACTGCTACATGTTGCATCAAAATGACTGACATAATTGTCTGTGGAACATCACTAACGATCTCCAACAAATGGGAAACTGTTGAGGTCCATGTTCTGCTCATGAGACAAGACATCACGATTTTCACGTACAGATGGAATGAATGGGGTGAAAAGCAACAAATGCCCCTGTCCAGCTTTATGAATGGGAGGAGTCTGGCATTCTAGAGCTTTGGTTTTGTATACGTGAAAGTTTCAAACATGGCAGGTCTAAAACTATGTTTCCCTTCAACACAATTACACAATCCTATCAGTTACATACAAAAACATGAATAATTGTAGCACATGATAGTTCATAATGCATGCAAAATCTTCATTTATGTTCAATGTATACTGTAAAAATAGCTGCCTGCTTTCATACTAGGTTAGAATGAGGCAATCCTATACAAACTAGAATACAGCTTTGTTATTGTAGTTGAGCAAACAGCTTAGTTACAGACTGGTATATTAAAATGAGTCGGCCTTTGCATCAAAGTGTAATAAACTGTCTCTCTCATGTCTCTAGAGAAATGCCACATCATGCCAGATACCTGCCCTGCTACGAGGCATATGGCTATTAGAAACACCGGCATGACCTTTCAGAAGAGCATTCAGCAACTTTAAATTACAGATATTTCAACCCATGTACTATTTTCTTATATGCATAGTGTTCCATACCACTTACATAGAAGACTTTTTCATGCTTATTGGGTGACTGCTTCACTCATGACTTGTATTTATTTATCAAATCTACTTTTCCATTTGTATGCAATTCAATGATTTGATTTTATAAATTTAGTAATGTAGAAGGAATAGCAAGTTTTACACACAAATTATGTATTTATCTTGCTCTCAGAACGACCAACAGTAACACTACTTGTTTAACAACACATCAAGGAACTTCAGAGAGCCTGCTGAAATAAAGGTGGGGCACAAACAAACTATATGAGAGAATCATTATGCAGGGAAATCTGTAGATACAAAATTTGACTCAGAAGAGGGAGAACAGTTTAAGGAAGTACTGCTAATCAGAATATCAAAACAAACTAAATATAGAATAAAATATAAATAATACAATTGAGCTCGTATCTTATCACATTAATTGTGGTAATAATGTAAGTTCCACAGCAGACTGTAGAAGAGGCAGACACAATATGGTCTCAGGTCACATGTTCACATTTCCTAATTTACACTGAAATTTATGTATGTGTATACACATAAAGCATTTGCCATATTTTACAAGCATATGTATTGTGTCAATATGCAGTCATTTTTTTTAAAAAAAATTATCTTCGAGAAATACCTCAATTTCACACAGATTAGTTATTAAAAGTAGCTGATGCACTGCAATAAGGTCCAAGAAGGATCTGTCAATCAAATAACTAGTTTTACATACTATACTTAGCCATGTATTAAACTGCTGTGGTATATTCAGTCTTCTCCCAACTGCATACCTTGGCTGTATTGAATAAATTTGTACAGGAAGTGGTTTCTTGTTGCTGTTCATTTTTAGTGGAGTACTACTGCCATTTGAGTCAGGTTTGGGTTTTTCTGTAACATAAAAAGGAATTTTTCACATTTTTCCTGGTCACTGAATGGTAGTAAAGAGTGTTAGACTTAAAAAGAACCACTTCTTACTGAACCTATCAGATTTTTTTACACAACACAGCTTGGGTCACCTTTCCTGTTTTGTTTTGTTTGTTTGTTTGTTTTAATTCCAGTTAAACATAACATGCTATAAAGTTCTGTCAGATAATCTCCTTTCAGTTTGTTTCCTTGTGCATTTGCCAGGCTTATAATTGTCAGTTTTGCTGCTTCTCCAGTGAGTCACTTTACAGTCTACAGAATAATTTTTCTTACAATTTAGAATTATGATTATGCTTTGCAGTAGTTAAAAGTGGTAAGTTAGATACTCTTAATTGCTGTTGCTTTCTCCATTTTTTAAAGAAGTATTAGAGTGTTCATCATTTTACTGAGATTAAAGTTATTTTATTATTTTCAGACAGTTCATGCTATATTACAAAAATTCTTAGAGGTCAGCTCGAACTCCAAAACCTGGTCCTTTGGGTGGTTCAGTCAGAGAAGTAAGGCCACCAGCTGGCTCACAAGAAAAACGTCCACTCCTGAAAAATGAAAGCATTTTTATTCATGGCAGGTATTGTTATAACCTCAGATACTGTTTAATCACTGGATAGAAGACAGGTACAAATCTGACTTAAGGCTACTTTTTTTTTTTTCCATTCTTTGTATTCATTCTTCAGAAATGTGTGGTGCTACTCCTAAATCAAAAGGATTCCAAATTCAAGTAGTAACAAATAGTTTCATAACTGAAATGCAAGATAAGACCACTAGTTTTCTTTTTATTTCAAAGCGATGTTGATCCCAGTAATACTAAAGGCAGTATCTAATTTTATGACTTACATTTTGTTAAAGATGCTTCCCTGTGTTTGGAAACTATAACTGTTTTAAAGATTATTGTTCTTGTATTAAAAAAAATCATTATAGAAACAATAGGAATAGGTAACTGTCATGGTTTAACCCCAGCTGGTTACTAAGCACGACGCAGCTGCTCACCCACTGTCCCTCCCACCATCCAGTGGGATGGGGGAGAAAACTGGGGAGAAAAAAAAAAAAAGTAAAACTGGTGGGTTGAGGTAAGAACAGTTTAGTAGAACAGAAAGGAAGAAAATAATAATGATGATAATAATAATAATAATAAAAGGATTGGAATATACAAAACAGGTGATGCACACCTGATGCAACTGCTCACCACTTGCTGACTGATGCCCAGTTAGTTCCCAAGCCACACCCCCCGGCCACATCCCCCCGCCCACAGNCCAGCCTTCTTGCTGGCTGGGCATGAAAAGCTGAAAAATCCTTGACCTTAGTATAAACACTACTTAGCAATAACTGAAAAAAAACATCAGTGTGTTACCAACATTATTCTCATACTGAACCCAAAACATAACACTATACCAGCTACCAGAAAGAAAATTAACTCTTATCCCAGGACAGTAACACACCCGAATCAAATTAATTCCTCCATTCACACCAACATACATGTAGTTGCACTAACAAAGAACAGTGGGAAATAATAGGTAAGAAAGGTTCAGAAATAATAAGCCTTTCACAAACTTGTGATCTGTTTTTTGTCAGAAATAAAAAAAAAAAAAAAAAATCAAACAACCAACAGGGATTTGTTGATTTACATGATCTAGACAAAAAAATTCAACAGGTGATATCATTCACCTATGAGGTACTAAGCCAAATCAGAATTGATGTTTTCACATTTCATGCACATCCTCTCTAGTCATCAAGAAAACGAAAATTCTCTTCTCAGTTCTTTCCAGTTCTTTTTGGCTTTGCATATATAGAAAGGCACTGAATGCATGCCATTGTGTTCAGTAAACTAATTAATGCTTTTTAGCTGTAGGCTGTGAACTCAAATCACTGGAACAGACTGACTCAAAAGGATCAGCCTTCAAGTAGTTGGCCAGTATTATACCAGCAGAGCATACCTTGGGCCAGGTTTGGGAACTTTGCCAGCTTTTAGCTCATCAATTATGTCTTCAATATCTTTGGGTGTCAAATCTTCCTGTTAAAAAAAAAAAAAAATCACAGACAAAACAGAAAAAAGTCAGCAATTATGCGAATTGCAGCATTCAAAATTCATCAGATTAGTGGCTCTCTTAGGTGTGATCCTAGCATAGATAATCTTGATCCTGTCTATAAACACACATACTGGTTTAAAGAATTAGGACAATTAAAAAGCCTACTATCATTTTAATGTTAAAATTTGTTTTACATACATGTTTTCAGCTTCCTTGATATATTAGTGAGCTAGATCTCTGCCCACCCACTATACACATGCCATTGCACATACTGCAAAACTGTGTCAGCTGTGAAAAAAAAATTGTGGGTACAGTTCAAGACAACAGTTCTCAAAAAATTAATCAGACTGTGATAACAAAATATTTTAAAAATAAGTTTTTTTTAAAAAGCTGGATTCAG
The DNA here is from genome assembly GCA_013401275.1 of Pandion haliaetus. Taxonomy (NCBI): domain Eukaryota; kingdom Metazoa; phylum Chordata; class Aves; order Accipitriformes; family Pandionidae; genus Pandion; species Pandion haliaetus. Next base: position 371,049 of record VYZV01041126.1, on the reverse strand, counting down.
TCAATACATTAATTCCTTTGGTCTGATGGCATCCCAAGTAAACTATAATTCAGAAGTCTAAAAGTTCAAAAATAGCATTAAACAGGAAACCAGTCCAGGCTTTCCAACAGACTCCTTTAAAGTGCTTTTAAAAGCTTATCAAATACCTCTTTACAAACGCCAGAATTATGGGCAGACCACTATCACAAAAACACATCACCCTACTTGTATAAATCAAGACACTAACTGAAAGGAAAAATACACCAATACATTGTAATACAGATGAAGTGTGGCAGCAAGAGGCCAAGAAACTAAAAGATGCTCTGGGTTGTAAGTTGTCCCTGCCAATAGGAATTTAAAGTAACTGACCAAAACTTCAGAATTTAGAAGAAGTGAAAATACAAGTAACCCAGAAAAGAAGTTTATTCTTTTAAAAAGGGAATGTAATACTTACATAGTAATTGTCATTTATTTGTACCATCGGTGCATTTACACAAGCACCTAAACATTCCACTTCTATCAGTGTGAAGAGTTTATCAGGTGTTGTTTCCCCAACTTTTATACCTAAACCAATAAAGAATACTAGGTTCAGCAGTGGTTATTGAACATGATTAATAAAGCATGAATCTAAATACTCCACAGTCTTCTCATTACTTGTATTTTGGCCTTAAAAACATTTGCATAGTTAAATCCTCTTAAATGAGTCCAAAATGTCTCCATTAAACAAAAGAACTGTGAAGTCAGTCATGTGACTGTGAAGAAACATAACAGCTCTACTCAGGAACATTTTTACTTATCAATACAATAGAAAACGCAGCTTTCTTCTGCTGATACAAAATGTGTTAATATACAGCAGTGAGTACTGAATTCCCAAATTAACCAAGATCCAAGCATTAACACCGTTAGCTACAAATTCATAAGCAACTTCCAAGTTTATACACAAAGGCTTATTTCCTGAACAACTCTGTACACATACTTAGTTTCTATGACACATTATTGTTCTAGTGATACATATAGATACCTTCCCCAGAGGGCGTGTTAGCCAAAGTAACATCTTGGAGTCTGATCTTTGACAAAATTCTCCATGGAATGAAGAATGCTGAAAAGCATTTCTCCTCCATAGTTATTAGAAAGGGGGGGGGGGAAACTAATAAAGTCTAAGTAAGGCCTGTGTCTCAGTAAGAGCTACAAAATCATCCTTAATGCTCTGATTTCTCAAGCTAAGAGTTTCAGTTAAATTAAGCTATCTTTACAGTAACAGACAAATTGCATCCAAAGAAGTTCGTTACTGTGAGGGTGGTGAGGCACTGGGACAGGTTGCCCAGAGAGACTGTGGATGCCCCATCCCTGGAAGTGTTCAAGGCCAGGTTGGATGGGGCCTTGAGCAACCTGGTCTAGTGGAAGATGTCCCTGCCCATGGCAGGGTGATTGGAACTACATGAACTTTAAGGTCCCTTCCAGCCCAAACCATTCTATGATTCTATCACCTTACTTAAGGAAAAAAAACCCTCACAAACAACCTTCATATAGCATATATCTTAAAAATCTTATTTTGCTTATAAAAAAGTGCCATAGCATTCAGAGTTCTCTCATATATATAAGATAGGGCTTAATTTCTCAATTCAAGAGTCATACTAGAATAATACATTTCCTGGCAAATTACCTTTAAAACCATGTTTAAGACCACTAAACAGCACTCCAGTCAATGGCCTTTTCTGCTCTACTGTACTGAAACCCTTAAAAATAAAGAATAAATGCAAAATCTGAAATTTGAACTGCTTAGTGCCTATTCGCCAATGATTTCACTCCGTATTTTCAATACTATTGCTCTGTCCCCGTCATATGAAAAATTTTACTTCAGTATCATTAAACAAAGGTTAAAAAAATGTAAAAAGTATATTACAAATTTGTATCCTACCAAGTTTCTTCTTAATGGCTTCTAAAATACTATCAGAGTCTCGCAGCATGCAAGGCGTGGTAGTGCAGACCTGAATGTGGTATTTCCCAACAGGTTTGCGATTATACATTGTATAGAAGGTTGCTACTTCATACACTCTCATGGAAGGCATTTCTAAAATTTCAGCAACCTGTAACAAGGGGAAAAACAGACACTATATTGAATTCTTACAGGATGTCAGTAAAGCCATTTAACAAACCATTTCAATAGTCACCTGTCCTCTGTCTGCAGTAACAGATAAGTAACGGGGAGGGGATGGGTGTCAAAGCACAGCTGCTTTCATATGCCAAGAAAAGACACCTGAGTTACTCTTGATTGGAGTCGCCCTGCTCAAGCACAAACTCCAGTAACACATATTAGCACAGCAAGGAGTTCAAGTCAATTCCCTCGCAGCATCTAGCATCGCACACAAGCTAGATGCAAGGAGTCAGCTGGGTTCCAGCTTTCGTTGTCGTTTCCAGCTCATACTGCTCTCCTGCTGTATGAATGAATGAACTTTTACACATCTGCCCATGCTAACCCACATAAGCCTTTCGGTAAGGGAATACTTGTAGGCTGGTACTATGCTCACCTAATACAGATAAAGCAAGTCTGTCTCAGGTTCTGTGACATACCAGGGCTGGCCTTAGAAATGCCATGGCTACATCTGCAGATTGGTGTCACAGCTAGTAAACAGGGAGTGAAGCATGATCTCCATGGAGCCAGTTCTGGTGCAAGTATCCCTGACCTCATTAACCTGGAACCCTGGCAAACTGCTAAGGTTGAGAACTGGCTCTGTTTTCTGAAGTGTAACTGTTTTATGTTCCAGTCTCTATTGCAGGCAAATAAAAAAACATGGAAAATATTTGTTCATTTAAAAATCTTAAGATAATTTTAAACATAGTATCAATCTGAAACTTATGGTAACCAAAAATACTTTTCCCATTCAGTATTAATGGAGATTTGAGGCTTTATGCTACACTGTACAGAGGTTAAGTTGCCCTTCTCTAAATGTGCACTTGAATCCTTCAGTAATTTCTGTAACACTCACAATCCTCATTTAGCATATCTTGACTGAATTTAGAACTTTTCACTTTAGAACTGATGATATGCCAGATTGTAACACAAAATACGATTTACTCGTATGAATATAAACCAGAATTTTTTATTTCTTGGTATTTGATTACTGTCATGCAATCTGTCATTTCGGAGCAGCATAGTTGCTTACTTTGAAACAATTTTAATAAATAATTTGATAAGTCTTCTGGGCACTTGCTGTGAGGCATTAACATTGCTCTGCAGAAGTCTTTACAGGCCGAAAGATTAAGTACAACCCTGGCAATGCGTGCAGTGCCACTGATCTGGGAGGAGAAAAAACCCACCACCGTTATCTTTTTTCTTTCCCCAAATTCAGCAGCAAACGAAATCTTTCAAGTTTCTGTTCCTACTTCCAGGATGATTCTTGGAAAAGAGCCTATCTAAATAAGGCTCATGTAATTTTTGTTTTGTTCTGTCTGTAGTTTCTAGCAATGGGCTAACATTATGTAAACAACAGAGCCCTGAGTTTTCTGCATTAGTTTTCCCTTTTATTTTTTAAAATGTCATCTCATAGGGAATTCTCACAATTCTGTGCCACATGTACATTCCCACGTTAGTACACTTTGATAAATAAATGCTAATATTCTAGCAAGATATTTAAAGAAAAGAGTAATAAGAAAATTAAGCACTAAATACCTTGTTCATAGCTGATATGGGCAACCATCCATGCTGTCTTTGGGCCAAATCTAGTACTGCCATGACAGCTGCAGACTTGTGTCCCCCTGGGTAGTTGTTTATGATTGCTTCTATTCGCTTTTTAAAGGAAAAAAGGGGGGAAAAAAAAAGTATCAGTACAGATCTAAAGACAAAGTCTGTGTATTTTAACTTTTTTTGTCCGCATACCTTTTGGTTTTCAGGTGTGAACTCAAATGGAGTATCTGGATTATTTTCAGGACTATCTCTGTGCTTCAGGAAAAGAAAAAGAAAACATGTAAAAATAGGGTTGTCAGGAACTTATTTAGGACAGATTTGCTGTTATAAAATATCTTCTCATTAGACAAGTTACAGTTGAGTTGCTTGAATAATTCTGATATATTCTAGATAAAAATTTCATAGTAGTCAAATGAGTAAATATTTCTGGGGAAGTTACAAAAAATATTGATAATTATTTCACCACTCTTAAAGATAATGACTTATTCTTGTTATTTCCTATTAAAAACATTAAAACATTTCTTGAGGAATATGGTGGTGTTATGAAAACACGCTTTTTTTTTTTAACACTGTTAATACAGTTTAGCAATTACGTTCAAACTCATCACAGGTAGATAAGAGTCCTCTGGTTAATACCTTAAACAACAAGGGACTAGAATAGCAGCCCATTTTTTTCTTTCCCCATGAGACATTAACATTTATAGTTGTAAGTTAACTTCAAAATTAATCAAGAAGCTGGCTATATAACTAAAACATTTGCATATTCAAACACACATTAATCCATTTTAACATATTCTTTTGATTTGTAATGGATTTCAACATCTTAATTTTAGATACAACTCTGAACCAGAATGGAAGAAGCAGAATTTTGAATTAATATTTCCAAGATAAGGTATTCTATGATATTATTTTTAAGGTGGTCTTCTAAGGAAACATCGAATTGAAATTAGTTCTTCTATTTCCAGAAAATACAAATTTTGAAGTCTTGAAGAAAGTGACATTTTCCTATAATAAAATCTTAGTTCTGATGAAAATCCTTATGCACCAGAAAAACTTTCTGCCCAAAATTTTCAGTTATCTCTAAGCAGCTCATTATGGTATCCTTGAAACACTCATAGCGAAGTGTCATTCCAAACTTTATACAGTTTTCAAACTGAGAAAGTTTCAAATTAAATGCAAAGTTTGAGGGGAAAATGCAAGCTATACGTGAGGCTTAATGTTAAAAGTAATCTACAACCAGCTAATAATAAAAGCTTTAAAAGTATATTTAGGAGAAATAAACCCACTCCACTGGCTTTCACTTTGATCATTTTCTCAAGTAACCTAGGGTGATTTTGTAGTTTCCACGCTGTGTTCATATTAAGCAGTGAAGGATTTAATGAGAAATCTTACCATTGCAAGATACTTGAACACTGGAAGATTGTCATCAGTGCAGAACTTAAAATATATATGGTCCATAGCTATTACTGGACTTAGAAATTAATATGGGAATAATGAATGAAAGGCCAAAAACTTAAATTACATCTGTTGGTCTAATGAGAGATTCCCTTTGCTTATCCTGTTTATATCCTACAGCAGACAGTACTACTGCTACCATCAGTTTGAGAGCTTGTACCCCTACCGCAATTCCAAGTCAAATATAAAACTACAGTCAATATATACTTCTCATTCCTAATAAAATGAATTGCAGAAAGATAGTCAATATCCTTTGAACACACTAATATTTTATTAAGTATGAATTTATTGCTTATTGTGTGGTCTACAAGGTAACATAAAACAGCTTTTAGGAACACAATTGCCACTATTTTAGACTGACCTCTACAGATACAGGATTTGACTCCTCATATGTAGTGTTGCTGAGGGTTTTCTACCAATTTTACTGGAAGTTCTCAAAAAGAGGCTGATGGAGGAAAAACTAACTGGAAATACCATGCAACTTTTAATTTTTTTTTCCCTTACAGACCTGTTCTATGTCTTAGCTGCACAGATCAAATCCATGATTCATGATAAGTACTCCCATAACTTAACTTTTCCTTCCCAAATTTGCACACCCATTTTATTTCAGGCTGCTATTTTACCTTCCATAGCTATTTGACAGTTACAGTTGTACTTAATCTCAATTTCTTTTACAAGTATATTTGATTTTTTAAAATCTCTGTCTTTGTCTACAACAGCTCTTCTTTTCAGTGTATCATCTCTAAACTGATATCCTTAAATACCCTACATGTGAGGAGGAATAATAAAGACTTTATATCTGAAACTACAGTTTGCCACACAGTCAGTTCTGTGCAGCAAATATGTTGTAAAGGCTACAGCACAGGTGAACACCAAATAAGATCATGTCACCTTTTTTTGTTTTCCATTTTCCTAAATGGGCTTCATCTCATTCTGTGCTGTGGAAAGTTTGATAGTTTTCATCGGTAGCTAACAGAGTTCTAGGTCTACTGAGCTGTTAGGAATTTGTCAGTCACGTTCCCTAGTGTTCACTTGTCTGATGATGCACCAGTTATCTGAGACTTGCATGAGCTGATTTGCTCCTAAATGGTATTTAGGACACAGATTCTGGAGAACAAGATCAGAATTAAGGACACAGTATTGGAAGGAATACTATGTTAAATCACAGAGTGGTTGAGGTTGGAAAGGATCTCTGGAGGTCATCTGGGCTGAATGTCCCTGCTCAAGCAAAGCCACCCAGAGCTGGTTGCCCAGGACCATGTCTTCTTCAGCTTCTTCTGAGTAACTCCAAGGGAGACTCCACAACCTCCCTGGGCAACCTATGCCAGTGCTTGGCCACCCTCACAGTAAAAAAGTGTTGCCTGATGCTCTCTGAGGCCATTGTCTCTGGTTCTGTTACTGGGCACCACTAAAAAGAGCCTGACGCCATCGACTTTGCACCCTCCCTTCAGGTATTTATAGGCATTGGTAAGATTCCCCCTCCCCGAGCCTTCTCTAACAGTCCCAGCTCTCTCAGCCCTTCCTAAGAGATGCTCATAAAAAGAAACTGATACTTTAAGGCTTCCTCTATACACAAACTAAGTACAAACAATTATGTCTGTACCAACTACAGCAATTTGTTGAAAAGCAAGGTCAAACTCTAGCCATGCTTTTTTTCCCCAATTCCCTTCTCGTGCTCCCCGATTTCCTGAAGTCTTCCACAGCATGTTTTCATTCCACGCATCGCTTGACTGTATCACATTTCTATTGCAGCCTAACCTACTTAAAGTGTGAACAACTGCACTGTGAAGGCATACCCAAGCCACACTGCCCCCACAGATGATGGTACTCTCTCATGAAAGGTACTAAGGCTGCTGAATGTTCATCTCATTCTTTTTGCTACACCAACCTGGGCCATTTTATTATTCTTTTTCAGTGATCTAATCATCTGTCCTTCTTGACAGAACAAATTATTAAAGAGCGCTGATGAATTACAGTAGAATAACTAGAATAATTGAGCTTTCATGTATACTGTAAAAAAGTTGGCCTGAAACTTGACCTATGCCTGTGGTAAACATTAGTCCAAACACCATAAACCAAAATGAGAGAACTGTGTGGTATGCAGGGGAATAGATGTTTAGGGCAACAAGCTGTTAGAAGTCCCTATCAAATCAGCAACACAAAGAAATTTATTACTTCCCTTCCAAGGGTAAAGTACCCTACATTCACTATTCCAGCAAAACTCAAGATATAAACCTTCTTAAGAACGGTGGAAGTGCTCTCAGACCCAAGTATTTCACTGACCATCTTCACAAGTAACTAAAACTATAATATAGCAATTCTCTAACCTTCTGTACTGAATCCCGTGCACCCCTATGACAAAGACCACATCAGGGCAGTCGATGTGTTAAGGAAACTCAGTCCATGTGTTGATAATCACAAAGTAGAAGAGTTAAGTTTTAGCTGTTAAGGAAGCTAAAGACAGGTAAAAGTTAAAAATAGAGAAGGCATGTTTAAAGAAATAAAAGTAACTATTGTAAATAGAAGAATCTTTGAAATCAGGCCTTCCCTAACCATCAGAAATTTGATAAGATTTGGAGCAGCTCTCTTAGGGTACAATGGGCAAACAATCTACTTAGTTTTAAACTTGATATACTCTTTCTGGAAGCGTGATCTAGCTGCCTGTGATGGCACCAGACTGAGTTTAAGTGTTGGGAAAGTCTCTTCTTGGCTGTTTCAGAATAAAAAGGAGTTTCAGTAGAAGTTTTCTTATTTCTGTATGTTTCTGATAACATGTAAGGAAAAAGCTTGCATGAAAAAAGTTTGCAAAGGGATACAAGAGCATGCAAATCAGCATTGCCTTTTAATACTAGATTTTAAGATGACCAGGTCCCCTGCCAGTGTGTCCCCTGCTGTTACAAAATAAATATGCTGTATGCATTTCCCTTCCTCACCTATAGATTTCCTATATGGAACGTGCAAGAAGAAGCACCAATATGCTTTGCAAAACAAAACCAAGACACTTTGTAAATTGACATACAAAGAGGACCACCCACAACAGGTTAGAGTTACTCCTGGGTAAGCCTACTATTCCTCCATGAGCAGTTGTAAACAACCTTTGACACTTCATCTGCTTGTAATATTCCAGAAAACTAAGACTTTTTCTAATATGTTTTCCCTACAGAAATCTGGGGGGAAAAGTGCCCCATTTTTCGACTGTATACAAACACTTAGTGTTGATTAAAATAATGCCTTCAGCTCAACTCAGCAGGAAGAGTTTCCCCTGGAATTTGCTGTGTTAAATAACACCTGAAATTTGCTCTGAAGGTTTTTAGTTATAGTTAGGGTAAACAATTACACACACATACAGAGTGACATCCAGCTATCTTCTTCCCATAGCCTTTTACTTCATAGAAGAGTATTACCCTAGTAAAAAAAAAAAACAACATAAACCAAACCTCCACACAAACAATTTCCTGTGCTCTACTAGCAAAAATTCTGTTGTGGAATAAAAATAAAAGGAGTGAATGATGCTATTTAATAAGACAGCTGAATATCACAAGTAGCTAACTAAAACACACACTTTCTTTTCTACTTCCCTTTCTCTATTTTCAGGCTCCTCCCTCCAGCAAATAATTTAAGCAGTTACATAAATCTTGAAAAATGCCTGGAGAATTTAGAAGGCTATCTAGCTTCCTATGCCAGACACCAATATCCACTAGGGTGCCAACAACACCTTTTGCCTGTCTTCACCAACCTCAAACTACACTTGAATTTTCCTAAGTTGTTAGCCTACACTGCTTCCTCTATTCCTTGAATACTAGCTCTCACTCCATAAATCATCAATGCTTGTTCAGTTTTCTGGAAAGTATACAAAGCATGTACTGCAATCCCATTAACTTCATCTTACGAGAAAAACTGTAGACAGCTGCAGAAAGGCAACAACAGCAACACAAAAAATCTGTCTAAAAATGCTGAGCGCTGCTTCTAACCAAGTGGTCAATTCTCTAGTGAAGCTGATTTCTACTGCGTGTTGGAAAAACGCAAAATTATTCAGCTGTTGAACTGCAGACTAGATAAAGCTCTGAATGGAGCAGAATGGGACAGAATACACCTCTCCAAGATGCTTCAGGTCTCTTTAGAGGCAGACAGACAACACATCTGCTTTACACATTTAAATTTGAGGGTTGGGGCTGGTTTTTTTTTTTCAATCACTATTGTTATTTGTACATATTATGATAATGCCTAATGGCCTCAATTATGAATCATTATGCAACACACTGTATGACATAATATGAACAAGCACGACACTTTTTAAATGCTAGTGAACAGGGCTAGACCTGGCCATAAGGGTAATTCTGTGGCAAATTTTAGAAATCAAGAAATTGCACCTGCAAAGTTTCATAAGCCTCAATTAAAAACTCAATGAACTTCAATAAAAAGAAAACAAGAACTGTATTATAACGAAATAAGCTTAAACAAAGTCTCATCTGCAATCACATGCAAATGCTGCTAATATCACCATTACTATTAATAAACAAGAGTTTTCACTATGTAAGAAACACAAGGCCAGAAACTGAAATAAACCCTTTTGATACTCTACTGCCACTCTAATAAACAGTTCTACTGAAAAAACGCTTTTTTGTAAATTCCAGCAGGCTTCTATAGCAAGTTCTGCCCATCAGAATCTTTTAGGCAGATTAAAAAAGTATATGCCAAACTCTTCTACACATCCCCCCGTCCAGTAAGGTAGAAAATGACTTACCACAAATAAGGCTCCTCCACTGGCGTTGCACACTGCTGTTCTATGTAAGTATCGAATTTGTCTTATCTACAAACAAAAGGTAGGTAGTATTAATAGTTAATAATTTACATAACTGCTAGAGACTGCTTTCAGAACCAGCTTGATTTCTACTCTAGTTGTAAGCCATTAATTCTAATGTAATCACTAATAACTTGAATTAAGTCAAGTGAAGAATATTAAGGGCTCTCCTGTACAAGAGTACATCTCAGTTCATCTTGACCATTTCAGACAGTGTAGAAGTTAAAGGAGTTAAATTCAAACAGATAATACTCTGCCACAGCTTAATCTAACTGCCTTGAACACAAATTCTCATCAAATATTTAACGATGAATTTTCCATTTTGTTACTTTATAGCATGTCCTTCACAAAGTCTGCAGAAACTACCGTTATTGAGGTTCTTCTCTAGTAAGCCAAGTTACTCTAGTTACTGCCGGAGCCTTTTTCACTTGATGCCAGCAGTTCAACTCCAGAGCCGGTCAGGCAAGTCCGGCAGGCCCCGGGGCCGCCAGGGAGACACCCGGCAGCGGCGCTCCTTCACCGGCTGCGCCGGGCTTTCTTCCCCGAAGCCGGGCCCCGCCACGGGCCCCCGCTGCCCACCCACGGCGAGGGCAGCGGCGACCTCCCACTCCCCTCCCCGCCGCGGCCTCCCTTTTCCCCCGCGGCCTCCTCCAGCCGAGCGGGCCCNCCCCCGGTCCCGACCGGCGGGGACAGCCGCGTCGCCACCGCGGCGGCAGCAGCAGCAGCCTCCCCCTTACCGAGCGTGCGGCCGTGGCCCGCAGGGGAGCACACAGGAACATGGCGACGACGGCAATAAGCGTCGACCCTCCGCCTGTTC